>JAYKAV010003169.1:0-227188 GCA_035582835.1 Phoebastria nigripes
TTGTTATCACTGTTACTATTACTGTTCTACTTTGTTTTATTTCAATTATTAAACTGTTTTTATCTCAACCCGCGAGTTTTTCCTACTCGTGCCCTCCCGATTCTCTCTCCCGTCCCACCGGAGGGGGGGGGTGAGCGAGCAGCTGTGTGGTGTTTAGGTGCTGCCAGGGTTAAACCACGACAGGCACCTTTCTCAGAATTGTATCAATTTTCTCCTTTGGAGAAAGCAGTCCCTATATATGAATTTTATCAAATAGGAAACAGACTCTGAAACCACACATAAGATGCACTGGAGCCTATCATTCTGGTTTGTAGCCATATATTTCCTGTCCATGGGACCACGCCAAGCCAACTGACTCCGTTTCAAAGTGCAATATCAAAGCTCATCGGCATTGTCCTGCCATTCTCTCTCCTCTCACTACTCTTCCATAGAGGAACTGGTAACGCTCATTTGTGGAGCTTTTAAAAAATGACAAGAACTTTAAAAAGTCCTAAGTTGTTCAGGTTTTATTTTCTTTCCTTTTTGGGAGGCATGGAGGAGGGAATAGGTGGAGGAGGGCTGTTAGTCCTTCCTGCATTGTTTCATGTTTCATTCAGGGATGGCATTTGCTGCAGCTGAGTCAGCACTTCTCTTTTTTTTATCCAGGTTCATTTTACACTGCATGTTTGACTGCAAAAATTTGATAGTGCTTTTCATAACTTTGCTAACCCACATTAGTTTCTTTTGTCATTTTTGACACCTAGATTCCACTGCAATGAACACAGAGGATATCGTGCCGCCTATCTCTGCTTTGAATACTTCTCATTCCTCCACTGCACATTTCCTCAACTGTTCTTGATTCTAATCAGTTTTCAGCAGCTCGTTTGGCTTTCTCTCGAAGATTTCAGTGTTCAGGTCGCAGCTCTTCCATGCTGCCGCTTTCTGAACACATCTTCATGGGTACTTTATTCAGTGAGTACTGTGATGGACTAGCTTTTATTTATTTACCAAGGTGCATGAACATCATTTTCTACATTTGTGTGTAAGCAGAGATAAATTGAAGTCAGACACAGTAACACAGTCAAAGAAAACACAGGAAGGAATTCAACAGAACAAAATGCTGAACAGGGAATCGTTAAGGAGATGGTTTTTGGAACAACAGTTTCCAACCATTTCCATACCCAGGCCTGATTATCAAAACTGCAGTTATCCAAGAAGTTGACTGAATGGGCAAGAAAGGCTTTTCTGTCAGAAAATGGGCCATAAAAGTACAAACCGCAAGAGATCAAAATTACTCCAGTCAACTTTTCCTTCACAAACTGTTTTTTTAACAAATCAAATACAAGAAAATTTTCACCCCCACTCCTTGCCCCAAAGTCATTAGCTGCAAATTCCCTATCATTGACCTATGAAATTTCCATTTCAGGAGTGTTGGAAATGTTTCAGAAGAAGTTTGTATCTTCAAAAGAAAATAAATAAATGGAAAATAATTACATCTTTTATAGTGTTCTCCCACTTCTTCCATGGGGATCATTTCAAGTCCAAAAAACTCTGATAACATTCTCCAGGATGAAACTCTGATTCCAAAGAAAAGCTTTTCATACCTAATAAAGGAACCAATTTAGTGAAGGGAAATTAATTTGGAAACAAACTAAAGCTTAACCATTTGTTGCTCTGTACATGTTTGTATGTGCATGGTGGTATCCAAGTGGGCACAAGGCACTTACTGAAATACTGGTCTCTATATTTATCTCTTGTTTATCCTATGCTTTAAGAAGATTAGCCTGTGGTTTTGTGGGAAGGAATTCCAAGGCAAATACCTAACTCCTCGAGTTAGAGGTGAGTCTTGTCCTTTTGGTCGATAGTTTCATTATTCCAGTGACACAAGGTTGTCTTCAATGGCTACATTCTTCTAGCCAGCTGACTAAATGCTTTCAGTAGCAGTACTCCTTCAGCAGAATGCCAGCATCAACACAGAGGACCCGTCACACCATGATGCAGTCCTCAAAGCCACAAACTTTTCCTCTGCTTTGAATTTAAGAAGATTGCCTAGTAGCAAGACCATATCAGCAGTGAATCAGCAGGAGAGTGTCAGTTTTGTTAAATTACTGTTATAGAGTAAAGCCTAAGATTGTTGTTACCATCCTGTATTTTTAAGGTAAGTGATGGTTCCGTTCAGATTTTTTTGCTGAAAGACTATCTCAAGGGAGAGAGCATTCCTTTTAAACCAAAAAGGCATAAGATATAAAACATCCACTAAAATATTCCAGCTTTGATGCTATTTTTCTTTTTCTTCTTTGTCTTTCTTTTGATTAAAAGTTTTGGTGTTTTCAAAAACCAATAAAGTTTCCAGTTTTCACAGAAAATAAGTTTTTAAAAAGTTGAATGAGAGGAAAAGGGATATTATTTCTAAGAAAAAGTGTTTCTCTAGCAGAGTCCTAAAAGGGGCAGTTCATTCTGCAGAAAAGCACACACAGTGCCTACACTTAACAGAATGGAGTCTCATTTTCCCTTGGAGACTTGCATTATGTTGAAATTCCAGGCTGTACTCAGTGGTGGCCCCATACAGCAGCAAGATGCCACTGCACTCACAAGGAGAAAATGGAAGGTCATTTTCACTATTCTTCTTTCCACCTTGAAGATTCTTCTGTGATGGAAACAGTCCATTGTAGCTAACCCACTGCAAATCATCTTTTAAGAATTAGAGTTTAATTAAAGCACTTACAAGAACTATCTGTGTTAACCTATTATACCTCTAAATATAGATTCGAAACATTGAAATTGTATTACTCGGTCCTTTACAGAGGTCACTTTCATCATAGAAGGCAAAATAACTAGCAATACACCAACGAGGTACTAAGTAGTTCCTTCAAAATGGATCTTGAAAGTACTCAGCCTCTGCCAGGTCTGAGCCTTTCCCAATAACACACCCTTTACATATGCAGCCTGTATATTGCGATGACTGGTTTGATAATGGCTGCAGCTAGGGAAACTTATGGATAATTTAACTTGCAAATTCAGGGGTTAATCAGGACTGATTTAAGACAGAGCTGTAGGCCCCCAATTTGAAAGTGATCCCATAACTGGTCCAACATTTGACATACCAGTCCAAATCTCCACGTGTCAGGCAGTGACTCCACATATAGATAACTAATCCCAGGAGCCAGGCGTGCAGAGTTGCTCACACTAGCCTGGACCTTACCCTGTTATACCTGCTTACTGCTGTTGAACCTGATCCAGAACTCATGGAAGTCAATAAGCCCTAGTAGAGATTATCTGCTTTTTCAGTTCACGACTTCTTCAGAGATCCTTATTCCTGTAAGTGTATTTATTAGCTGCTGATACTGGCAGAGATAGCCAAACAAATGCTTCTCAGGCTGCGGCTTATTTACAACCAGATCTGCTCACATACTCACTCTCCATCCCTTTAGCTTCATGTGGGTACAAGCTCCAGAGTCAGATGCAGCAGAAGGCTTCTGGATTAAGTCTAAGTCTGGCTATAGTGATCAGCTAGCAAAGAATGGGCTCTGAATTTCCAGCAGGGCATTTCTGTGGCATTAGCCATCTTTATGCATTATTTTCTGTAAACATGTTTACTCTCAGTGAGAGTAAACTCACAAATGCTGCTTTACATCACAAACAACAGAGATAATCTAATTTCTGCTTGCTGGATAAACAGCAGAAAAATTTTAATGATGAGGATAGACAGTACAAATTTTCTAACAAATAGTCATTGCAATAACATTTGGAATTCACAGACCTTTCCATGAAGAACCAGAGACTGTCAGCATTTTTTTGTGCAATCATGAGCTTGATTCCACAAGTCAGAGAAAACTATTAACTCTTTTATTTTTAAATTCATTTTAATTTTATTTATTGCTATTTATTGCAATTAATAATTAGAGATGAAGATAAGGTGTATTTGAGGACAAAAGAGAAATCTCCTTACAGGCCAGTTTATTAAAGTCAGTGATTAAAGCGACAAAGATCAATGGAGTTGTGACAGAGACCTTTAAAAGAGTCATCATAATTCACTTCAGTGCCTCTAAGAGGGCTGTAATTTTTAATCTTACAAATGTAACTTTTCACCCTAAAGCCTGAGACACCCATCTTACATGTCAAAAAGGATTCCTTATCTTTCTCAGGATCCTAAGTTCAGTGCATCCACTCACTTGTTATGGAATGAGCAACTGCAGTCCCACAAGCGTGCTTTCATATACGCTCACGGTTCAGTTGTCATTCCTGTGCTCCACCACTGCCTTGTCACTCCTGCACATAATTAGTTTGGTGTTCTGTTAGATTCAAAACTTGTAGGCTGTTCAATTCCTTTCTTATTTGTTAATTGTCTCTCTTCTGTAGGCTGTTTTCGGATATTTTGGAACAAAATGTTTGGAACAGAAGCACTGTATGTACATTACAAACAGAAATAACACCCTATTAAAATTTTTTTAAAAATCATCTTGTGAATTAATATTAAAGTACTAGACAATAGCAGTACCAGATGATAACATTATTTTGTCCCGTGGGGCTTGTTACTTGAAGGTGCAACTGAAAGAGAGATATTACATGTACAGAGTTATTTTTTCCTGCGCCTAGCCTAGGCGCTTTCCCCAGCCCAGGCACTGGAAACTCACACAGAGGTAAGAGGTGTTTTCATCTACTGCTTCTTGATATGGTGGATCAGCAGTGTCAGTCAGACACTGGGCTGTGTTATCCTGGTAACCCATTCACACTGCAAATGCAAGCAGCATCACTAGAGCAACCACAGTCTCCCTATCCTCTAGTCTGTTATTTCCATCTTGGAGCCGTAAGGAGCAAGAAGTTCTCCCAGGGAAAGATCTGGAGAACTATCTGACTTGCTGCAGGACAGAGAAACAGGAGATACGTCCATAGCAATGCCAGTCTCTCAGAGACGTAAGAGCAGCACCTGGGAGGGCATTGCATTTCCCAGACAGCTGCTCTTCCCCAGGCTGGGCCAACCCCACCATCATTCTTTCAGGCTAATGCTGAAGAGGAGGCATTGAAGGGTGACAAATCACTGCTGGGACTGGAACACTCAAACTTGCATCTCTGTTGGGTGAAGCTACCTCTGGGATATCCTTTCAAAAAAGGGAAGAAATGCTGGTGACACTAACAGATACCTGGGCCTTATCTCAACCTTTTGCATCCAGACAGTCCTTGGGCTCTAACTCAGGAGACCAGGTTGGTATTGCCTCCCACTAGCCTGCAGCACCGTAACACAGGTTGTTCTGAGCTGTTGTACACCATTTAGGACAGATTCCCCCCTTGATATGTATCTATATAGTATTTAACTTTCATTTTGGACAGGAGAAAACAACTCTCCTGCATGCTAACTAAGGAGGAAGAAGAATGTGTGGCAAAGGATTGTGCTTCTTGTGGTTTGTTTCTCTGCAAGCTACCTGCCCACTCTTTGAATGTGGAAAGCTCACCCTCCAAAGCCAGCCCAGTGTTGCCCTGTACAGACAAGTCCTTTATGGAAACCAAGGGCAAAATGGGCACAGGGCATCCTGCTGTGAGCTTGTGGTGCTCCGCCAGTTTGTGTATGTCCAGGCAAGAGTGATGCTGGCTTTCTGTGCCCTAAGGTTACTCATAGATAGGTAATTAATCACCTTAACTAAAGTTCAGCGCTGAGGTAGTTGGAGCTTGGGTTTCATGCCACCTGTCCTCCAGGAGCACAGGCAGAGAGCACCTTACTACAGAGGCAACACTGTAGAGATTTCACAGGTGCTCAGGGACAAGTAATGACAGCATCAAAACTTCTGGTTTCTGCTACTTGGGCCAGAAGAAGAAACTCCAGTGAATACAAGGGCAAAAGAGGGTGTGGATTATCTGCATCACTCTCCACTCTTTCTTGAGAAGGCCTGCCTTTCTCACTAAAACACCTTGGTCTGTATTACCTTCCAGTTATTTGCACCCCCAGATTCATCAGTCTTGTTAGCCACATGCAAAAGCTTTATACTTTAGGAATATTTTTTCTGTGTAGGTGGAGCTGGGGGCAAACAGAATCAACTAAAGTTTACAGAGTATGAAATAAGCAATTTCCTTTGTTTAATCAAACAAAATGACAGCAAATCAAGATGAGAAAAAACACATTCTTCAACCTGATGATGTCTGGGGAGAAACAGGAAAAACTTTTACTTGCACCAATTCCTTCTCATCTGTTTTCTTATCTCACTTCTTTCACAATATATTGATTCTACTCACAGAAACGATTCAAGACTGCGCTGCAGACAGACACAGGTTCACCAGAGTTGCTAGTTTGTCATAGTCTTATATGCGGCCTAATCCTGAGGGCTGTTGCTGAGTGTCTTCACTGCCGGCCTGAGCAAAGCAGTGCTCTGCAGCTCACACAGTCCTGCTTTTCCAAAGCACTGGCAAGACACAGTCACGGGTGGAAGACACAACTTGAAAACTTTGATTTTTCTACCTTTCTTGCTCAAACTAAGGTCAAGTAGGAGTTGATGCAGTTCTTCAGTGAAGAGTACATTTTCCATGAAAAATGAACTTTCCCAAGGGACTGAAATGACTTACAAGTGCTGCTCAAATTTAGCGAGTAGCCCCATACCAAAGAGAGGGGAGAGAGAACAATGAAATATTCAAGTGTTTGGACTTCTGTTGTTGCTGCTTTGAAAATTCCAATATTTGAAAGTGTTAAATAACACAAACATGCATAAAAACTCTTTGTTTGAGGTAGAATGGACCCCAAATAAAAGAAAAAAAAAAAAAGCTTTGTTTCTAATGCTGTGGATAACAGCTTGTAAAGGATTCAAACAGGCAGCTCACTCATCATTTGATCAAGAGTTGTTTCAGGCATCTTATCTAGTGATCTGTGTGAAATGCAACAGAAGCGTGAAAACCTTTGTTAGTTATGAACCAAGTGAAATAATACGTTAATTCTGAAGCAGTATTCTGGCAGTGTGCTTTTAAGAATATGCCAAATAGGAAAAAGGGCAACGTGATTGAGTGAGTAAACTAGAAGAGATACAACATTTTGTTCCTGAGTCACACAGGAAAAATACAGTCCTCCGAGACTTTGGTCACCTCTTACAAAGGGCTGCACATCTGCGTGACTAAGCTCCCATTTAGCTCAAGGACTGTTTTCAAACAGCCAGCACATCATTGCAACAAATCGTCAGTGCGTGCGCTCTTGCTCTCTATCTGTTTTGACTTGGCCAAATGGCAGCTCTCCCTGCAGCTCCTTGCAGCGCTGACATTGCCAGGAGCTGTTTATCCTCCTGCTGCCGAATGCCTCATCCAAAGCATTTCACTGCCTCTGCCCCCAAGTCCTCAGAGATGAGGACTTCTCCTATTTCTGGTATCAGTATGAGAACAAGAAACACTTATGAGTATTTTACCAATGAGTCATGAATATTCTCATTCTGGCCATCATTCTTCTGAAAAGCACATTTGCACAGCCTGTTGCAGAGTTTAAAAGGATGCGTACACCTGCTTAGGGATAACTTATGTGCAATAAACAGGACATTTATATAGCATTTAAATACTAACATAAACACTGCAGTGATATGTCAATAAGGACTCACTTTTGTAACTATTCTAGAGTGCTGGAAACAGCTGATAACTTGGAGATGGCAGCTGTAAAAAGGACAGGAACTGATGGTGTATGGTTGAATGTGGTGGTATGTAAGGAGGAGATGAGTGAAGGAGAACAAGTGTTTACAGGAGAGGAGATATTAACCTTTGGGTAGGACTCAAACTAGTGAGAATGTCCAGAGTTATATCTAAAACAAACAAACAAACAAACAAACAAACAAACAAAACCTGTATTAAAAAGGGGTATCTGGAGTCCAGGAGAAGGTTTTATAATGAATGAAGGATGAGGGAAAAGAATGGGGAAGAAACTGTGGTGGAATAAGTGGATGTCAAAATAGTAGGGCTATTCATATAAAAAAGACTAATAAAAATCCTTTTCTTCCATTAAGAGTAATCATATTTATAGATACAAATGATTGCTTACAAGCTATTAATAATATTTAAATGCATTTCTCTCTGCTGGCAAAACTCCTAAAGATTCTCTGTGCAAGACAGATTTTGGATCACTATGACATGTGCTAGGTTAACGGTTGGTCTTGGTGATCTTAAAGGTTTTTTCCAACCTAAATGATTCTATGATTCTATTCTATGATTCTATGATATACAGTATTTTTTAATCCCAATGGTGTGCTGTACAAATGTGTTTATTAGAGCTTCATTGTATGAAATGCTACAAACCCCGAATTGGTAGTATAAGCATTCACTCTTCTCAGGAGTCCCACTGAAGCTAGTAGGACTCTGTGCATAAGTAAGTACACCACGCTTCCGTGATTTGCACTATGATACACTAAAAACACTGTCCACAGCTAATCCTGGATTTTTTGTTGGCTTTTACATGATTTTCCGGTGCAAAACTGGATTACTTTCTTTTTGTTTAATCCCATGTTCATGATAGTATTTTGAGCGTAAGCTCCTTTTTGTACAGTCATATAAAATGATAAGCACAAAAGGCCCTGTTTGGGGCTTTTATACCAATGCTTATACCAACATTTTCAATTGCAATGGAGCTGAAGCCTGAACTTTGCAAGTTTTCAGCTCTGTTATGAAGTTGATAGTAAATAATAATATTAAAATAATTATGCTGTTTTAAAAAGTTAAAAAACAAAACAAAACAAAAAAAGTGTGTTGCTTTTCTATCAGATTGCAGATAAATGTACGCTTCAGTCGGATTTGGAAGAAGACAGGTGCCGTTCATTAGCTAGGAGATTGATTGATGGAAAATGAAATCATATTTTCTTTTTTTTTTTTTACACTGAGAATTGAGGAAATTTAACTCCTAACCCTTTAATCTGTGGATTTAAAAGAAAGCGATCTCTGATAATTGCTTATACCAGAAACGAGGGGCTGATCTGGCAAAATCTACCATCTGGATGCTACCAGTATGTACATCACCAAAGCAGGCAGCTCAGCTCTGCTCCTGCTCCGGCGAGGACGGACACTCCGGCTGGACGGGGGCTGCCTTACCCTGCACTCAGAGCATCCCTGATGCTTTGCCCACGACGGGCTGCTTTGCCGTGGGAGGTGCAGGCAGGATGAAGCGGAGCCCCGCAGCTCACACCAGGGCCCAGGCACATCTGAGATGACGAGAATGAGGAAGCCAAAATCAGCTACAGACAAAGCAAAGAAAATCCGGTAACAAAAACGTGGTGAAAACATGTCAGATGAGTAAGCCAATCATTTATATGTCACCTTCAGAATGTCACTGCCGGTTTTCAGAAGTCCGAATAGCATATTAAAAAAAGGTAAAGTTTATGAGTATTGCAGGATTGGGAAAAATATTCCTTGTGTTAACTATCATGTGGTAGCTGATAAAATATTCAATTCAGTGAGAGTTTATCAGCAGGCTGAGCTGAAGACTGAGAGAGCAGAGAAATTAGTTTGTCCTGTTAACTGAGCCTAAAAAGTCATTTATATTTTTGAAACTAGAGGAGTTTTAGAGCCATTAGATTTTATGTCATATCACCAAAATTAAGGGGAGTTTCTCACATAAACCTAATTTTTAAAAATATCTAAAAAATTTTCCAAGTGCTATCCCCCACAAAGGGTAAAAATGTCTTGCTTGTATTAAAGTGCCATGACTCCAAGCTGAGTTTCAGTATATTTGATAGCCTCACTAGTGCTCTGTATTTTAGTGGTAACATATTTAATGTATCCCTTGCTGTCATGAAGATGTAAATCTAAGTTGAGGGTTACAGTTTTAAATGACAATACAGAGTCTCGTTATTAAAAAGGTATTTTTCCAGTGATGCTGCATGCACATCATTTGGATGTTCTTTCCTTGCTGCCCCCCTTCCATCAAGGATGCTAAAATAGGTCTATCTGTTCTACAAATGGTAGATCATTCTCCAAGAAAGGTGGAAAATAGCAGTAGACAAGGACAGCTATTTTTCTCTTACACCAACTAACGCAGAGAGCTGTATATCCCAGTGTTAACATTCACAGAAAAGGAGGGTGCCACCAAAAATAAATAAATAGCTGATTTCCTTAAATCCTTATGTGTTTGAAAGGAATTAGGTAAATTTCTGACACATCATTCTGTTAGAAGGCTGCTTGCAAGAAAAATGTTTACATCTTAGATATTTTGCCCTTCAGCTAAGAAACTTGTAACAGATTAGGTTTAAAAAGATATGTATTTATCATTGACAGGGCTTTTTTCATATCGGGATAACCAGATGTGTTTCTCCTGTACAGTAGTAACAGAACTTATCACAGACTGTCAGTGTGCAGAACAAAATGTTGTTTATATGAAACACGCTGATCTAAAGGAGCTATTGTCATAACACGCCAGACAGGGAGCTGTCTGCTCTTCCAAGGTTGGGTTGTTTTTTTTTTTTTTTTTGTTTAAATATCATTGCTTGTCAGATTTTAAGAATATATGCCATCTCGGGGTAGGATGTGTACTGAGGGAAGTACTAGTTGATGTCTGCAAGACTGAAACAAATTGGGCCACAAGTGCTTGTGGGGATGATGTCAACCAGCCAGTGATGGGCAGCTCATGAAAGGGACCCATATAGCTGCATACATGTTAAAACCTGTAGGCTGGGGCAGAAGAAAAATGAGGCCCAAAAGAAAACCCAGCTCCAGACTAGAACATCAAATGAGCTCCTGGCTGCATGACAGACTTAGATAAAGCCCACACAGCTTTGGAAAAACAGAACCACGTTTTCTTGGTCAATCTGCTAGGAATGGTGAGCATGGGGCAGACCTGGCTGCCTGGAGACCAGTCCAGGACTATGATGCTGCAGCATTATCACCACCTAAAGATTTTTCACTAACAGTACAATAGGCAAATTTGAGCTTAGACTCATTCTGATCATTATTTTATCTCACTATTTGTCTGTTAATGTCCAAAACTGCTTTGGCAGATCAAACCCCATCATTTGCTGGATTAATTGTTGGTTGTTAAAATAAGAACTGCAATTTACCACTTACTATTGAATACCTAATTTGGCAGTTTATGAAATTTAAGAACACACGAAAGCACATCACAGATGAAAGAATGGGTGTTTAACTGCTTAACAGAATTGCTGCTGTGCAAAGACTGTGGAGCTGCTGTCCAAGAGTGATCCCTTGAGCCTCTTCCCTCTTACTTTCAGAAATGATAGCTACAATTATAACAGAGCACTCTCTTCCAGGAGCTTTCCAGACTGGTTTTGGTAAGCGTGGAAATTCATACTTAAGGGGTAGATTTAAGAGCAAACCAAAGTTTGACACTCCTGGCTGTGAAATGAATGGTTAATCTTCCATTGACTTTAAAGTCAGCAGGAGCAGCTTCAAAAACAACACAAAAATGCAAGACACTTTAATTCTTCAAGAGTGAAATTTGTCACTGCCGGTAGCACCTATGAATCATATGAGCTTTTCAACTGCTGTTAAACGTGACCTCAGTGATGTACAGGTTTGGCTGGCGGTTTGTGTGGGAAAATATCACACATGTTTGTGAAAAGCCACAGTTGAAGACTGAAGGCTAACTCTTCTGTTTTCACAAGCACAGTCTAATTGGATATGATAAATAGCATAAATGTAACTGCCGTCATATTTCTGTAGATAATAAAGTCAAATTCTCATTTGATATTATCGTACTTCTAAAATTTTAATGAAGCATTATGATAAGAACTAATTTTCTCTGTTTAATCTAATCTGGACATAACAGGCTCAGAACAGCACAATTACTGTGCTACAGCATATAGAGACAATTACTCATTATTACTGAGCTCCAAAGTAGAGAAATAGAAGATTTCCAAAGGCACAAAATGTCTAAGGCTATAATTCCTGTTTGCAATGATAAGAAACCCTCCCAGTACCATTAACAAATTAATCAGCATTTCAATAGTTTAAGGTGACAAAAATAAAATGATAGAAATAAACGAATAATTTTATGTAGTATTTATATTTTACGTTGTTTACTCATGCTCATTTCCAGCTTCAGATCTTTATGCTTAAGACTTTATATTTAAGATCAAGGACTGCATATATCTTGTCAAAGTGACTTTAGTCCGAGAAATAGAGATAGCAAAGCGTATATATTCACACACACAAGTTATTGATGGATTTTTGCTCTTTGTCACACTAATTACCAAACAATATTTGATCTTATGCACGTTGATAAATATACTGGACCAAACATTTCTAGACTAAAAGATTCAAGATGAAATGTCAGATATCATGGCTAACACTTTTGCTGCATACCTCAATGCCTCAGCCTGCAGGTACAGCATCCTGCCCAGGTCTCGACCTAAAGCTAATGATCCCATTTTCTTTTCTACTCCATCATTTTGATCCTCAGAGCCATCTATTTTTATTATAAGTATGACTGTGATAAGACCAGGTTTCTGGCATGTCGCTGTTTATTCCGAAGAGGTCTTAAGGAGGAAGGAACTTGCCTTAAGCAAGGAACAAGGAGAAAAAAAGCTGCAACAGACCAGCATAGAAAACAAACAGCATCCTCACTGAAAAGAAGGACCTGCAGAGCACATTGTTAGATCTGATAGCAAGTGCGATGGAATGACATGCAGAAGGGGGAGGCGAGACCCACTGCCAGCACTTTATATGCTTTGCTAATGACTTCTCCACTACCTGGTGCTCTCAGCCTCATGACTCTGCTTATTGCCTCCGTGAATCGTGTCAAGGAGTCAGTACCCCCCTGGCAGGGAACAAAATCCATTATCCACATCTTCCAAGATGTGAAGCCTCACAAGAAAAAAGGTCCCCCTTTCACACTGCACATTGTTCTGTAGATTCTCTCTCCAGTGCTTTGTGTCTGAGTTACAAGAACTTAAAATACCGAGAAGCAGCACAGAATAAACCATAAATCCTCATAAATCCAAACCTATGGTTGTAGACATTGAAATAAAGGCAAAAAGAACAGAGTCTTTACGGGGGACTGTCTGAAAGGCTTGCCATTTTGCAGCCTCTGAAGATCGTGAGAGAACAAAGAAAGCTTCAGTTGCTTTGTTGGGAGGTATGAGATTATGTTTTGGGTATATTCCCACAGGTAAGGGTTGGAGGAAATACGTGATTAACAGTTATTATGCAGTCTGCAAATAAAACTGTATTTTCTGGGGAAATGTAGAATAACACTTTTCCTTCTGCTCCCAGTGAAAATATGTTCCGGTAAGTTTAAACATCCTTAAACACCCAGATGCCTTATTTCTTTGCTCCTGGTGTGGTCTGTACTGTGGGTAAGAGCAGCAGCAGCCAATATAGACATGGCTACAGGATTTTAAGCCTCTGAGAGAATATTTGATTCTGGCACAGGCAGCATCCTCTCTCACCCTCTCAAGCACATAACTGTATTGCACCAGGGATAATGGGAAGGAGGCAATGAGAACCACTAAAGGATGTAGCAGCAAAGTGAATGTTAGCAAAGACAAAACAGAAGGAACAAGGGAGAAAAATTAGCATCTGGAAAGTTGTTCCTCAGTTTCGATATCTTTGCAATGGGGTTAATTCTACACTGGTCAGAGATGTTTGAATTAATTCTTCCTTTCATGCTACCTTGACCTACAGCCATCTGGCAGACACCTGCAATCAAACTCTGACTCTGCATTTGTACAGCCAGAAGTAACTACTGTAGGGTCTAAGTAGCCAGGGCAGAGCTAGAAGCAGCACAACAGGCACAGGTCGCACTGCCCAAAACTCCAGGGCAGTATGGAAGGAGGCAGAGATGTGGTACTGCAGGTTAATAAATGTGTGGACAAAAGCCACCTCCCCCCGACCACCAAAACACTATTTTATTGATTGTGTCTCAAAATAGGCATGTAGCTGACATGGAAGTCTGGTGGTATCATCGCTACTTTCTCCTGGCAATGGGCACTGGAGCCACCGCCTCGCACTGTGATGGTGGACAGCCAGTTGGCTGCTCTCGGATACACAGAGGCCCCAGTCATGCCACTACCTAAATGTAGGGAAAACCTTTCAAAACTGGAGTTCATGTGCCCTAAGCATCACACAACTTTTGGGGCCTGGCTGCTCAGCCCTTGGTGGTTTGCAGTTCTGGGCATGGTCAGGAGCAGATTCCTTGGAAAACTTTACAGATGGAGATGTGGTCATCTGTGAACTTAAGGAGCTCCTGAAGCAAGTAGCAAGTAATAAGCCGCTATGGGAGCGGGCAGATAGCACTTACATAGTTCACAGACATGACTAGCTAAGAAGGTTCTTAGGTGGCCACTGAAGCCACCTTGCTTGCATTGGACATTTGAGTACATCGAAGACTTGCAAATAGACAGTCCAAGTGAATATATATGATGGGGAGTTTTCACTCAGCTCTTCATCTTTGAATTCAGTACTTATCTTCACTATGAGATTATCCCAAGGAGGTTTTAAACATACTAGTCATCTAAAAATTTGACATGCAGAAGGGGAGAATCATCCACACTCGGAAATTTCCACCAGTTTTATCAGCTCATTTTCCTCTTTGCTTTCCTTCTCATATTTGCTCATATTGAAAATCTTGCTCTTCTCATACAGAAAATCCACTGCTATTTTATTCCTGCCATTCCTCAAAGGATTCTGTTCTGCTACAGTGTTCGGAATAAACGAAAACCCCATGGAAGTGTGTCATGTAGTTTTGTTACTATATTTCAACAGATGGTAAGCAGTATTGTTCTGAATCTCTGCAGAACAAGCAGCTATGCCTATATCCTTGCAGGGTTTTTTTCCTGAGGAGTTGGGAGTTGCAGCAAAGCAGCGCTTGATGTAATTTTCTTCCATTGTTCCTAGTTCCACAATACACATGTAAAACTAAACAAACAAGATTCTCATTCTGAATGTGTTAATCAAGCCCACAGTTTGAGAACAATGAAGAATTAGATTAACTTGTATTTATAGGTGTGCACGTTAATCTACATAAACCACACATATGCACTTTCCACAGATGTGGGAAAGCTAGATACTGATTTCTTTCTCTCATCACTGTATATTGTGGCTAACTCCAGTGGAAGTCAGTGTAATGAAGGTCACATATCAAGATCGTCAGATACAACATAGTAGCAATTACCCAGGTGAGCAGCAACTGTGATCACTATCTGTTCAAGGGAACAATTTATAGGAAAAAAGGTAATATTCACACACTCAAGAGCTGACAAGATTAAGAATGACCAAAGCTGATGATTAAAAGTTTTGGCTAAGTATGCTACTAGCAGTACTATAAAACTGCAAAGCTGAGCAGGGTGGTGCCTGCAATTGAATGTTCAGAGTAAAACCCAGGGCCCATTTCAGTGTTACCTGCATCACAGCACCAGCCACCATTTTCAGTGAACACTGGTCTGCAGAACACTTCTGTAGTCAAAGATACTTGCAGAAAGGAAATGTGTTACAAAACCCTACCCAAATACAGAAGTGGTGTTTGGGAAGTGGTCGGTAGTTTTTCTGAAAGTGCTTGGATGGCTTATGACCCATCCAGTCAGGGAACAGCAGCAACATCAAAAACCTTAGGATACCAGCCTTATAATACCTACTATATATTACGACAAAAATTCTGATTAACAAACTACAGATTAGCAGGAATAATAACTATCATATGAAAAGTTCTTAGTCTCAAATATGCCAGCAGCACTGAATGACTTGAATGAAATATTTTAGGAACATAAATCAACTTAAGGACAGCTCATAAACATGGAAAGGAACTAGAACGATTTTAATAAATTCTTTGCTTCGTAGAAATCATCCAGTTCTTCTTCCAAGGGACAAGAAAAGCCCTGCAGGTCATTGGTATCAGGTGAGATATTATAAGATAAGGTAGTGCAAACAATGTACCACATAGCCTTGAAAAAAGCCAAGGGTCAGACCGGCTGACCCACGCAAGCTGTTCTGGCCTTACAATCTGTGACACTATGCCACCTTGGTGCACTTTTTATCTCAGTGTGGCTTGAAACAAGAAACACATTACTAAGATGCTGGCAGAAGAATTTGGAAGGAGAAAAGAATGAAGGTTCTGTCTACCCCTATTATTTATTTTTCCAAGGGTGGCATGAAACCTGATTCAATTCCTACCTGGGTGTGTATCTTAGTTATTGTGCTAACAGGCATTCGGGATGGCAACTGTCTCTGTTGAACGTGGTCTATCTGAATGAAAGAATTCGGTACGTTTTGAGTAAACACAAGACTTCCTATAACCAAATGATTGAAAGGATTGTAGGACTGAAAGAGGACTTTTGAGCAACTGAGTCCGGCTTCAGTCATTATGAGCAGGCATTATCATATAATCAGTAATATAAGCTTATCAAGCATCATCTTAAAATTAGATTTTTTTTTTTGACCTTACTATTCCTACTAGAGTATGGCTCCATACTCTCAATCTTCAAATGGTAAGAAATCTGTCTAATTTGCAGCTCCAACTGATTTATGGCTGGTTCATCCCCAAATAGCTTTGTCACAAACACATCATTTAGTTAGACTAGTTCTTCTCAGATCCCAGTAGTATCCTCTGGGACACACATATAGGAGACAACCTCCCTCTCCACCCCCATCAGAGACATCATTTTACTTTGCTAACTAAGCCAACCTCTTTTGATCTCTTCTAGTAAAAGATGTTCTCCCAAATGTCCTTTCCCACCACTGAGATCCTAGCACAGACTCATGCCATTAGCCCCAAGATGTGTGTCCTTGGCCCATCCCCTACTGTAACCATTTCTACTCTTCTGGTCCACAAGATAACTCCATGTCAATGTACAAGACTCCAGTACTGCTGTACACTACAGATGCTTCCTATATGTGTCAGTCAATTTCATTATCATGCTCCTGCCTTTTATGCCAAGGTCTTTATTTGAAATATTAAATAAGTTCTGTCCTGAGACCAGTCCTTGAGGAAATTGTCTAGTAACCTCTTTCAGCTTGATCATTTGCCTCACAGCATGACTCATTGTCATCTCTCATTTAGAGAGCCTCTTACCACACCTCAGTTCCTGTAATAATCTCCATCTTCACCATTTTAGCTAATAATTTCCCATGTGACACTGCATTAGATGCTTTGCTCAAGGTAAGATAGATTTGATCTACTGCTTTTGTCTACAGAATCATCCTTTTTTTTTCTAGACACATGAATGAAGATTCTTAACAATCTTCTTTGATAAGACAAGCACCAGGATAGCCTGACACAATGTGCCTCTGACCAAGACTTATTCCATTTATCCCCCTTTCCATTTATCTGCAGAGTTTTAATTAGTGTCTCTTTCAAAGTTTCTTATATAATCTTTGCACACAAGTGAGGTCAGTAAAGCTCACAAACCACAACAAGATATTTGAAATCCCCTAGAAGATAATGTGATAATTAAGACAAAGTGATAACGTGGATTTGATGCAGCTGTGGAAGGCAGGGGGCCGCAGAAGAAGAACCAGATAACTTAACCTCTAACATTCATGCACATTCTCTCTTTCTCTGCCCAAAGAAAATGGGAAATGGCATTATCCAGTACAAAGTGGAAAAACAACAGCAAGTAGAATTAAAATCATAAGATATAGCTGTACCAGCTCAAATCAGGGGTCCCTCTCCTGCAGGTCTGTCTCCATCAGTGACGCATAGCAGGTCCTAGAGAAGAGTACAGAAACAAGGAAAGCCTACAGTGCTGCTTTCCCACTAGTCTCTCCCACCTCCACAGGTTCATGGCTAATGAATCCTTGAAACAAAGGTGGTATCTGTTTGTTAAATAGTCCTTACTGGATTTTCTGTACTGGATCGCTTTCCACAAATCAATGTAAGCTTCTAGCAGCCACAATGTCTGTGAAGACATTGTTTGTTTTGCATCCATTATCAGCTGATTTCTCTTGATGCCCCTTAGTTCTTTCAACAGGAGAAACACTGAACCATCATGCCTCCTCACCTTCTCTATCCCATGCATCCTCTGTTTTGCACTTCAGCTTTGTTTTCTGGAGCTGAGCAGACATACCCAGGGAGGTATTCCCTGTGCACAAGCCATTGCACACCTTCAATCACCTTTGCTTCCCTCCTCTGGGCTTTCTCTTGTCCTTCCCCTGCCCCCTCAATGTACACCCTACCTCTGCCCAAAGGACCAGGACCATCCCCAGAGGGGGAAGACAGTTTTAAGATCTTTCAGGACAAAGCCAGGTCTGTCAGTCTTTGTACCAAATGATGTTTGTTAATTTCCACCCCCCTGTTCCAGCCCCTTCAGAAAAATCTGACCATTAATGACTTTGCGGACTCCATTTTCAGGTGTCTACTTCTGACTCATCACATAAGGACCACAGAAACCAGCAAGTTAGCACTTGACACTGTGACGTTTAAATCCTTTTGAGGATTTTGCCCTCACACCTGTCCCTCAGGCCATTCATAAAATCTTTCCTATTTACCTTTAATTTCTCTGCAAGATGTTTGTTCATTTAACAGATGTAATTACCCAGTTAAAGACAAATCGCCCTTCCCACCCTTCATAACGAAGGGTGGATAGAGGTTCATGGCCATGTACTGCAGGCAGGGGTGCTGCACTGCAGCGGGGCTGCCCAGAAGCGCTGCCCATCGCCCAGGGCCTCAGCTCTGCCTGAGCACACGCACCTTCCCAGGGGCTCCAACAGGCTCCGGCACGGCCCTGACCAGGCAACCACAGTGCCTTCTTGTTTTATTTGGAGGAAAGGGAGAGGTTGCATCACTTCAGCTCACTTGATTTTGAAGCTAATAAGCCCACTGTGGAAATGGCACAGGGGGAGAAGGGAGCTTGCCATGCAAGACTTTTGTTAAAGAAAAGTGGGACATTACTGACTTTTTAACTGTTATTTGATGTCACATATGCTTATTAACTTACTAGGACCTTAATTTTTACTGAGCCATTACACGAGCAATTGTTTCCCAGTTATGTTGAGGTAAGACTTGTGGTTGTTTTGTGCACTCAAAGGAAAAAGTGAATATAGGGGTTTTTATACCATGTTTACCCTGAGCACATATGTGCTTGAGATTTTCAACTTTCCTTGGCATTGTATGTCTGCTGACATTGCACATATGATTCACTCTAAAACTTAAAATTGATTAAAAAACATTCTGTGTAACCAGTACCTGTACATCATGCAAAGCTTCAAAGCTGATAGTATAGCTTAGCACACTACCCTGTAAATTTTGTTTTTTCAAAACTGTGGTCTTTTTTCAAAAGAGCTTTTGCCTGTGATGCAGATTTTTCAGGCTTGTGGTTTTGTCTCGCAACCGATATCGCAAGAGAACATTGCCCTCTGGTGTCACAAGCTGTGGCTTTGTGCTTTGGAGGGTTCCCCACATGCACTTTCTTTCTTACCCCTTTTTTTCCTTCTCTGTATTCACTGCACTGACAGCTGGAGCTGTAGTTCACAAGCATAAGTCAGCAGAAGGTATGAAAGGGGGATATTTCCATTTCTACAGGGAAATTTTTTCAGTCATGTAACAATTCCCAGGGGTTTGAAAATAATCTTTTTACACTACTTTACTTACATACTGTTAAATCTTAGCTGATTCTTCTTTCTGACTAAGCAATCAAGTCATTTATTCATCCTTTTGAACAGGTAAGTTTTTAAGGTTTTAAGGTGAATATTAGAATTAAAGCTAACAGAATACTGAAGCAAAGATGTTACCAACTTCTTTACTGTTGCCAGAGTTTTTCCAATCATTATCAAGTTCTCAAGCCTGCACTTGGAGACAGCAATGAGCTCTGCCTCATTGCACACAGGCTTGCCCCTGAGTGCACGCTGGCATACTAGGACAAAGAAGTGGTAGGAAACAGCTAAATCAAATGCAAAGAAGCCAAACGGTACCTGGGTGTTGGATGGCAGTATCAAAAGAGAGAGGAAGCATTATTGTTTAAGTAGCTGGGGGAGGGACAGGAGTGGTGCAGTGGGAGTAACACAGAGCTTAGATTTGCCTGGCTAGCCTTGCAGGCTCTGCTCTCAGATCATTTGCACAAAGCAGAATAGACAAGGAAAAGGGCCAGATTATTTTCCCTCAACTCTTAAAGCCAAAGATAAATTTTCCACTCAAATATTCCAAGTTGTCGTGGTTTAACCCCAGCTGGCAACTAAGCCCCACACAGCCGCTCGCTCACTCCCCCCTGGTGGGATGGGGGAGAGAATCAGAAGGGTAAAAGTGAGAAAACTCATGGGTTGAGATAAAGTCAGTTTAATAAGTAAAGCAAAAGCTGCGCACACAAGCAAAGCAAAACAAGGAATTCATCATTCACTACTTCCCATCGGCAGGCAGGTGTTCAGCCATCTCCAGGAAAGCAGGACTCCATCATGTGTAACGGTGCCATGGGAAGACAAACGCCATCACTCCAAATGTCCCCCCCTTCCTTCTTCTTCCCCCAGCTTTACATGCTGAGCATGATGTCATACGGTATGGAATATCCCTTTGGTCAGCTGGGGTCAGCTGTCACGGCTGTGTCCCCTCCCAACTTCTTGTGCACCCCTACTCGCTGGTGGGGTGGTGTGAGAAGCAGAAAAGGTCTTGACTCTGTGTAAGCACTGCTCAGCAGTAACTAAAACATCCCTGTGCTACCAATACTCTTTTCAGCATAAATCCAAAACACAGCCTCATACTAGCTACTGTGAAGAAAATTAGCTCTATCCCAGCCAAAACCAGCATACAAGTGTTTATTAAAGACACCATTTTCAAAGGGATAATTACCACAATGAATAAATCTTATTGCCAACTAATTAGTCCATGCAAAATGCATAGACATTCATCTTTCCAAGCAGTGAGTGATGATTCCAACAGATGATCCCACTATTTCCATCAGTGACTTGCAGCCACTCTGAAAACCACAAGGTGCAATGGGTGTGCACGATTAAAACAGAAGCTAGAGGATGATTCCAGGGGTGGCCAGATGGTACTGTTTGTAATTGGCTGCCTGTAACTCTCTGGATGTTGTCTAATTATTACTTACCTTTTGCTCACTATTTACTGACACAGTGGGGTCCTACATCTAGCTTTAGCCTGCTAACAGTCAATGGTCTAGACTCAAGTCTCTGTGTAGGACCCCTTACAGACAATGGAAACATCTCCAGGGATTTTTTTTTTTTTCCTCTTACCGTACATATAGGAGGGAAGTGCCCCTCTCCTTCCATTAACTAGAGATAATTAGCTGAGACCAGACACATCCAGTTGTATATGCAGATTTCTATCTGTCCTGTGGACTTTTCCCCAGATGCACCAGGCCAGTTGTTGAGCCAGGCTCTCCATTAGTGCACAGCTGCTGAGTTAAAGCCTTGTTGATAACCTGAACACAGGGATTTTCTTCCCAGCCATTTACAGGGCTGTTAACTTTTGCATTTTTAATAAAACAAAACAACTCACTTTTCTGCCCTTACAAGAAAATATAAATTGATCTCTTGAAGAATTGATGGCTGGCATTTTTTTTGTGCATCTCCTCATTTGTAAATGGCTTTTACAGAGGTCTTTGCTATCAGGAGTATTGAAAGAGAGGAGGTAGAAGGCTGAGACCAGACAGGAGGCTCACTTCAGGAATTAGAGAAATTAAATTCACTACAAAACTTAAATTTGAGAGGAACTTCAAGCTAGACTTCATGGAAAAAGATTACAGAAAAAAATGAAAAAGCATTTTCCTTTTTCAAAACAAAATAAAATTTAGAAAATAGAAAGAGAACAAGTTCTGAAAAATCTCTTGAGGCATTAAAGAAGGAAGTAGGGAGATAACTATAAGAAAAATCGGTAGTGAAGACAGAACACAGTCTGCAAGCACTTCTCTATGAAGATTTTTTTTTTTTAATATCATCATAAACATGTAGTAAATCTGTATTTTGTTGAGCTTTTAATGCCCTTGTCAATGCCTGTTTACACTTCTTCTTGTGACGGTCTAGCATGGGCTTTTGGTGGATCTATACCAAACCAAATCAAGGAGCTGATTAGGCTGAATGTTACTTTTGCTTTCTATGTTACTTCTTGGCTGGATCAGTTTGGAGGGTTTGGCAGCAACGAGGCTAAAACATGTGTCAGGCTACAATACTTCAATCCGGGTGTGAAATTCAATGACAGTCTGAAATTTAGATTTTGAAGAGTCATGATGTAAACAAATACGGCATTGAAAGACATTCTCCAGAGCATATTGTTGACCAGACAGAGAGCAGACTGAAAAAGGTGGAGCGACCTCACCGAAATCAGTGACTACGCTCCCAGACCAGGGACCAGACATTCATGTTGTCCTTAAGATTTATTTGCAGTAACACGTGCCATACATGCTATGTCTGGTAGGTCACATTTTTCTAAAAATTTTTGCAAAACAAATATTTTAATGAAAAATTTACACATAAATTATTAGAAGGTTGCCAGCTGTGGTAGCCAACGAGCTGGAAGATGTTGATTTGTCCTGTATGTCAGAGAGCCAAAATTTTCCTACACTTCAGTTTTTCTTGCCACCTACTTCATGACTTTTACTTATTTCTTAGGATTTCCAATAAATCTAGTAAGATTGCTACTTATCACTTCTGAAAATCTGCTGAGCTACCTTTTTGACTTCACTGGTGTGAGTTCATGCCTATGGCTACACCACTGTCAGTGGAGTAGTGGTCTTCAGCAAGTGATTTAAATGCTTGCCACATTTCTCTCCAAGCCTGCTGTTAGAAAACATGATTGAGATCACATTTAACAGAAAGGTTCCTCCCTAGTTCCTGCATAACTGTCTCCAAAGACTGGTTAGTCAGTCTTTGCAAATTACCTCTGAGCGCTACAGTCCTGCTGGCTGAAGATGGCTCTGGAGCCACCGTAAACTGTTATATGAGGCAAGTTGCAGCCCAACTGACTTCCCCTTTCCTCCCTTGACTTGTTTACCAGATTACAACCTTGCATACAGGCAGATCATACATGCCTGAGAATAGGCACATGTGGGAAGAAGGTCTGCAGAAGAGAGTAGCATCACTTCAGGGACAGTAACACAGTGAGGTTGATCCAGGCCCTGGCTCTGGAGGTGAAATGGAGGATCAGTCCCCCAGACATCAGTCTCAGCTGCCCCTCTTTGTATCCAGTGTGGGTGCCCGTCTGCATTTGTGCTTCATGCGCAGCTGATGCAAAGATCTTAGAGGCAGAGACTGTCTCTTACACATGAATGTAGCACCTGGCACAGTGGAGCATGATCAGTGTTAAGGTGTTAAGAAGCACTCTCGTAGCTACAATGATTGGTAGGGAGGATTAGATAATTAATTACTTTCCAGAAAACCTTCTTCCCTAGCATGGCTTTCAATACAAGTATTTACTGGAGTCATTTAATTTCAGAGTTGCAGAAGCAGCCTTATGGTTATTTTTTATTTTAGAGTTCGTTTAGTGTTTATCAAGGCTTTGTCTATGTTAGACAACGGGTATCGCAGGGATCAAGGGTCTCTGGGACATTCAGAACTGAACTTTAATCATTTATTTGCATCCAGACCCAGTATAGCCACCCTAACCTGATACAGCCACGCTAACTGGGTGCTGGGAGGCTGTGGCTGTTTCCCCTCGGGTGTCAGTGCTTGCGTGGTCACTGCTCCTTTTGGAGCCTCTTCCGCACGTGGTTGCACTGAGCAGGTAAACCCTGTAACTCCCCGGGGTACATCGCATTTCCTGAGACCTCTCCTGCCTTTGTGTCAGCTGCTGAAAGGAGACCAGATGACACCCAAGCCCTCTGTAAGTTCTCACTGGTGTATTGAAAGCAGGAGGTGCAAATCTCAACATAAACTGATATAGCTCCATTACTTTCAGTGGAGATATGCCCATGTATGTACGATGCAGAGCCAATTGCCTTCCAAAAATTGAGACCATATTACCCTTTGGTTGTGTCTGTTTAATGGTTACTGTTGTTTTAGTTACTGTTACCAACACACAGTCTATTCTTCTGCCTAAAGCTCTTTCCTGAACTGGGACAGTCTACTATACCTTTAATCAGAGCAGTGATTTCAAGTGTAGATCTATAAACAGAAAAGCAGGAACTGACAGCAGCCTGCCTTTTGGGAAAATCTGCTTTTCATCTTCTGTCTTTAGAGCAATCACTCATTTTTAGTGAGTTCGGATTTTTTTAAATGTTGCAATATTGTTTAATGCTATTATTTTATTGGAAAAAAGCAACATGTAATCAATCAATAGATACTTTCATCTTAATATTTAATGCCTATTCCAATGATATTTTGGTCTCCTGGTAATATTGCTAACGATTTGTCATCATGAAATAGAGAAAGAATGAAGGAAGCTATTTCACTGGATTCAGAAACAGTATGAAATCAAGAGAGGGTTACACTGATTTTGCAAAAATGCACTGCTGGTTGCAATTCTCCCCATGTTCAGCAAACCATGAAATAGCACTGTATCAGTTTCTGGCACTTGAAAACAGGAAAGCAGTCTAAAGACAGTGGCCTTTTGGCAATGTCTAGCAGAAAGGTGAAAGTTCTGAAACATGGGACTTCCTTTCTTCTCCCTCTCCCAGTATTTGGATGTTCATAAAGAATCAGTGTAACAATTTTCTGGAGTCTAGATCAATGGAAACGTGGAAATTAATTGTTGCAGTCACCTCATTACTTGACTGTCAGTGTTAATAGATGTTTAGCACTGCAATAAGAGCAGCAGCGGTGTATGATTTTATCATTGCAGATAAGTGCTTTTAAAGTGACAGCTCACCACGAGAGGCTGAGCCGGGTGCCGTGCACCACTGATACAGCTCAGGATGACCCTGCCCTGCTGCTGGGGAGAGAGGGAGGGATCAGAGCACCGCAGCTCCCTGCCGCTGGTTCATATGAGCAGCTTACTCATGGCAAATCTGTCTCACATGAACAGTACAGAGCAATCACAGAGAGCAATAAACCAAAGTCCATATACGGTATAGTGTAAAAATGATAAAACATTTAGAAGGACCTACTCTTTTCCATTTCCTCTCAATTTCCAGAGGACTATTATGAATATAATTTTATCACCACCCTGTGGCACCAGCAAGCATGAAGATAGCCCTGCGTCCGCAGAGCTGTTCGGAGGCAGTACTTCCAAGGAACGTGTCGGCTGGGCTGGAAACACCCACCTCACTACAGCTCTTCCAAAAGTCCCAGCATCAAGCATGGAAGTACAGAAACGGTTTGTTTGTCACGTATCATGGTGAAGTGAGTAACATCCTTCCATGACCTTGGTAGCTTCATCCTCAGACTTCTCAGCTGTGCCTATTTTGGAAATAGACTAAGCTAGAAAAAAAAAGTCTATGTGAATCCAGTCCTGAACAGAATATCTGTGTTGATAAGGCTGAGGATATATATGGCTGTGGCTGGTCAGAGACTAGATGTTCTGCAGCCACACCACAAAGTTCTAGTGAAAGCTGGGAGAGGATTCTTCAGAGTCCTTTCTTCATGTGGAAATCCATCCCCAGAGAATAAAGACTGGCATGCTCAAAAAAGTGCATCTAATTCTATCCTAACTGAAGAAAAGACAGTTCAAACCCTGATAAGACAAAGGACTGGGTTGGTTGTTGTTGTTATTATTATTATTATTGTTATTATTATTATTACTACTACTATTACTATTATTATTATTTCTATGGGAGAAGGTGCATAGTGAAAATGGTCTGACAATACAAGACAATGCATTTTGCTACACATCCTTTTTTGCCAAAACTCAGGTAATGCTTCAGAAGCAGAGGCCAGGCTTAGCCAAGAAACAGTAATTGTTATAAACTCATAACTATCAGAGCTTGTCTATACCAGATGAAACATTTTACCGACCTTTGCCAAAGTGGCATAGGTTTAATGGCTGTTAAATTGTCACCCGGACATGAAAAGTCTTTGATTTGAGGTTTCCAATGCTGAAGCTCTGTTTGTTCAACCTAGTTTCTTTGGCCTGTTTCTATCGACTTTGTTCTGCAGACCTCGCTTTCTCCCTCTCCTTCTGCACTTACAACACTCAAAACATCAGTCAAAAAGGAATTTTGAGCGTCTGTAATTCACTGCAGAAACTTTTCAGACTGCAGAGGAGACAGATGAGAGACTAACACTGACAGTATCTACAAAATAAATCCTTCAGCACCAATAAATTGTATCAGTGCTTGTTTATTGAGTTTGGGTCTTTTTTCATCTGTCCAAACTGATGGCAACTTATTAAGGCAATGCTACATAGGTTTGATAGTACAGTTACTAGCTGACAAATTTATAAAGCCACACAAAACTTTAAGCTCATATAAGAAAGTAACCAGCGTGTTGTCTCTTTCTTCCCTGTATGTCAGCTGCAAACCACACAGCACACAGGGACAACCTTTGCTCTTGAATTGCGTACATCATTTCTAATGCCCTCAGAGCAGTACCTATGCACCTATACATTTCTCAGTTATGGCCTATGCTCTGCATCCCAGTTTCCACCCCAGCAGGTAAAGGCAGCCTTTAAAAGGGCAGCACAATCATTTCACTGTATTAGCAATCAGACAAGCCACCAAGAGGCTGTAGTGATGCAGATGGGACCTTGTGGATGGCCGATACGTTTGTAGCAAGTAAAACCTCTAGAAATCTCCATGCGAGAGGAGGAGGCAGACGTGATTGCTACTGCGACCTACTGTGTGCTACCTAGACTATTTCCTTCTCCCTGAGCCAGGCTTATTTCTGCACAGAAAAATCCTCTTCAACAAAGAAGACCTTTTCTCTTGGGTTATGTAGAGTGTCCTGAGGCTGGACATTAGATAAACTTTTTGGTGCAGATGGTAAGACTGAAGCACCAATTCACTACTTTAATGTTGAGCCTTGCATCTTCTTGAAAGTGAATTCAGAAAGCTGCCCCAGTTTTATTTCTCTGTGGGGAACAGAGATGGCACAACACCTGTAGTCTGTGATGAATGTTAGCAATGTAGACTACTTTAGTACCTCATGTCTTTGGAGGCTCCATTTGCAGATTTTCGTGCTTTGGCTAAATGCAGCCAGGATTCTGCTACAGCTAAACTTTCACGTGACTCGGCTCTGCCTCCTGTGGTAACATATCCTTCTGACTGTCAGCAATTAAACTGTTGGACAACAGAGAAAGAAAGAAATATGTCTGGTGCCCCTGGTGCTGGGGCTTGTGACAGCATAAACTTCCGAAAAACTTGCTTCTCTGCTGCAGTCATGGGCGTTGAAATTTGTCACTAACCAGTGTCAAATATGCCGTGGTATTCAACATGGAAAAATGTTACGTCAGAAGACATTGGTTAAATAGTGGTAAAAACGAACTATAACCATATGCTACCAAAGGAACAGTCAGCAGAGACTGGTGACTTTTGGCGTGTCAAAGCCCATGAGGTAGATCGTGTCTTTCGGAGGAGGGGTGGTGTAGGACAATCAGGACTAGTAATTCTGGTACGCAGCTGGGACAGAACTTGCTCCTTCCCCCACCTCAGCTCATAGAAAGGAGTAATTTATTCTATGCCAACAACAAAATATGAGTTTTGTAGGTGTACTGTGGGGAGCAGAACTCATGTTAAAGTATTACCCCAGAAACTGACTCCCCACAGTGCATTGCTTGCTTTAATATGAGGAGTCCCTAGAGCTAAGTCCCCAGTGCATAGGTCCTCCACCAGCAAACACAGCAGCGAAACTCTCTGGATTACAGGCTTCAGAAATGGAGTAAAGAAATTAAGTCGTAGCAGCATTGAATTTGGGGTGATAGAAAGGGATTTGACGCATCACTCACCTTTCTTGCTGCTATTTGTTTATACCACATGATAAAATGTCAATCGTGTTGTGTCAAGGGTCCCTGCAGTGAACAGAAAGTCTTCTCTTCAGCACGTCTTTACATGCAAATAAAAAATAAATATTATAACACTGACGATTTGGGAAGATGCACTTACCAGAATCTGTTTTAAAATTCACATTTGCTCTCCAATTTTCCCCCCCCTTTGTTCTTTAGCTTTATTATTACATCTTTACATCTAAATGCACTTTTCCTGATTTACTGGATTGGTTGATATTTTTCATAATCTCTCGTAAGGTACTCAGTTTTAAGGATGGTGTTTTGTTTGGGGCTTTTTGCTATTAGTGACCCTTTAGACATTTTTATGCTTTTACTGTCCTTGAAAAGAAATTCTCCTTCTGAGCATTTCTAAATAGTGTGTATTCCACTTTTTGTTACATAAAAATTGGTGGTTATTAGCATTCCAGAGGCAACATGTCTACCAAGCTGACTGCAAAAAGATAAATTATCTGGTTCATGCTGCACAAATTCTCTTCTTTATATAAACACACATATCTATGGGAATATCTAAGTTGATTACAACGATTTATTATAAACAGTGGATAATGTTCATCATCCTAGCATCAGATAGCTACATAATCAACTTATTTAAATTAAAAATTCATTGGAAAAAATTTTTTTTCTTTTATTTTTTAACTGTATCCTGGCTGAATAAAAATTACTATAATTACAAAAACATTCTGAATACAAATTTTCCTGGGAGGTATTTTCCAGTGAACTACACAGCAACATTTCCATTAATTTCAAAGGTGAACAGTTTTGATGAATGAATGAACTGTGGGCTTTGTAAATACAAACCAGACACAGATAACAAGGGCCTAATAGGCAAACAAATGAACGTCTAAGGGTAAGCACTTTCAGGCAAAATTATGAAATTATGTTACCAATGGACTTACGGTAAACACCTGCTAACACACCTCAATATTTATATTTAATCAAAACCATTACATTTAACAAAAATTCTCGTCCCGTTCCATACAACTCAATGAGACTGAAGACGAGGAAGGTGACTGTCAGCTTGGTGCTCCATCACTCCCTGGGCTGCCAGCAAATGTGCCAGCTTCCCTCTGGTGCGACAGCCTCAGGGGGCTGCGCTGTCTGCAGGGCATCACCGCAGGAGGGCCATGCTGGGCACGCTGCCTAGCCCAGGCACGCTTTCTGCATGGGAAAGAGAAATAAGCAGATACTTAAGGCGTAAAAGAATCAGTTTTCCAGATGGGACAACACATAGACTTTTACTCCTCCGTACCTGCACAAAGTTTCTTAATAAGCTGACTCAAAGATGCCACATTAAAGCTGGGTTGTGGTAATTAATCAATTATGCCTAAATTAGTCTTGTTCATAGAAAATCATTTTTTGCCAGCTCTGGAGTGTTCTCACCTTGCATAACAGAGAGATATCTGTTACACAGATACAAACATGTATACATAGCATATAAATATCTATATATGCTGTGTACTTATAACTTTGTCCATATTTCCACTGTTTCTGTAGCCTTGGTCTTGAGTTACCTGAGGTTTTGACGTGGCTGGGCCTGGGTATACGGGGTGCACTTCTGAGCAGAAGCCAAGAAATCAGAACTCATTTAAAGCATAATTCCTGTCCGTGCTCTGGAGGAGGCAGGGGAGAAAGGAAATGGCTTAAGCTATCATTTGATGTTTCCCCACAGATAACGCACAGTTTCAAAACTAGACAAAGGTTTCTAATCACTGGAAAATAAATTTCTGGACTCAATGCCAGTAAAAATAATGAGAAAAAACAACATAACCTCCTAAACAAATGGAAGATAAAATGAAGTTTCTGACATTTCTGGCAGAATTATGCAGTGTGGTAAACCATGACAGAATAGAGCTGGACTTCGTGATACAGGTCTCTTCTAGTCCTAGGAGTGAGGTTCCTACATGCCAATGTTAACTCAGAGATACAAAGTTGTGTCAGGAAGGGCAGAGAGAGACAGCTATCTGCGTACACCAAGGGGAACCTCACTTCTATAGATCCACTCCTACTGTAAAAGTATTATGTTGATATTCATTAAATTGTTTCGCCTCAGGAGGACTATTTTGTCTTTTCTTGATTGCACTATTATGCTTATTTAAATATTATTTAAATTCACATCTTGCCATCCAAACATAACAAAGCCTACAAGGGAATTTAGGATGATATAGAGCAAGCTAAAGTGATCTTCAATTTTTAATCCCTGTCTTCCCATCCTAAACAAAAAGGATGAATATGTCTTCAGCAAGTGAAACATTGCTGTGGCATTATAAATTTCCAGATGGTGCTAGCAATAACTGAATGAGTTCATATCTCTGATGTAACTCCCATCAAATTAATGGCGCTACACCGGGAATTAATTTGCCCTAGATGCGTACAAGTCAAACATAGAAAACTGTAGTGACATCAGTTTTCTGCACTCTATTCATTAAAAATATAAAATACAGAAATTTCTAAATTTACACAAATTCTTTTTGTAAATCACCTCATCAGCATGTAATACATCTCAGTTTTGCATTTTATATAATTTAACAGCAGCATATAATTATATACAATAATTTCACTGCAACCCAACGTATGATCTTACATATTGTCATTTGAGTTAAGTTATATAGTATTTCCATATATAATAGAGGAAACTAGCCACTCTAGATACTATGGGATGTGTGTTTTTTCTTTAGTGACTGGGCATTACAGAAGGAATAGTCATAAAAGTAGAAAAAAATTTAGAGCTTAGCTAAAATATCTAAATCACTGAGTTTCTTAGCGTTGACATCAAAAAACTGCACAAGAGTGTAAAAAATAAGAAGTCATGGAGATTAAATACAAACTGGAAGTGATGACCACAGAACAACGAAAATAGGCCCAGGTTACAACAAAAAGCAGCAACAACATGGAAATTACACCCTAGAAATACTAGCAAATAAAATACCTTTGGCAATAGTAGTTGACAAAGGAAAGGTCACTGTTCTTGGTAATGCTTCCAAAACTGTTTTCCCTGACAATGTAGTGCAGGGTATTTTTCTTCTTGCTCCCAACAGCTAATATTGCTGGAGAAAGCCTAAGAAGTCTGTGTTTGGTATGACAACATATTTTATTTCCCCATCCCTAAAAAAATCCAGTTGGGCAGAGTTTACAGGAAATTCTGGAAGCCAGAAGTAAGCAGGTGTAGCTGAAAAGCTATCTCTGCACAGTCTTGAAAAAAGCCAATGGATGTGCAATATGATCATCATGAATGATGTTTTCAGCAAAGTTCAGTGCTGGTCTAACCCTGCTTTCACATAAATTGTTCTGAATTTCATACGATTGTTGAAAACTTTTGAAACTCATGGCTGGAGTTTCTGTAAAGAGCTATGTAGGAAGGGGAAGAGAGACTTCCCTTGCAAGATTCAAAATTTTTAGTCTGCTTCATGGCAGCTGCTACCTCTAAAAACATGATTATACTTGATGGGCTACTGCATTTCTGTACTAAAGATAATACAGATGGTATTCATCAGACATACTAGCTGTCTGAAAGGTAGGCATCTAGTCTAAGCCCAACATCAGCACAATGAGCGTAGAGACTCAAAAAGGAGCAATTGAGGTTTCCATTATAGTTACTGGAAAGCAAGGTGTGTTTTCAAAAGCAATTCATTTCAACCTTGGATGTCTAAGGTACATAAGATGAGTTACTCTCTAAAGGTTCTTCTCTTTCTCAACTGTATGGGGAGTCTGAGTGACTTTCTTCGACTAGACACCTTTTACACAGTCTGAACGGGGCAAGAGGAATTAATTGTACCTTTAGTATCTAGTAAGATGGGGTGGAGGGTTTTCAGTGAAGGAAGATATTTGCACATAGCTATTTTCTTATCATCCAGTATGTAGTTTTTATTAGGATATTACTCGGGTAGTATAGCTTTGAAACTTCTCCAGTTCTCAGACCTAGTGTGTTTTGTTTTGTTAAGCCCATTTTCATCTGACATTTCACAATACAGGCATTGTTGCTTGTCCTCCTGGAGTACCTAGAAGAAAGGTCCAAAATGTACCAGGCTCAGTTCACACGTGTTAAAGAATTCTCTATTCACAAGAATTTGCAACAAAATGTTGCAAATGGTAACAAGCAACAAGTGAAGATAGACACCAAACAGGAAAAAGGCAAGGAATACAAAATACCTGGGAAATAATTATGTCTATTATAATAAACACCTTAGCCATTATTGGATCTGGAGAAGCACCATGCATTGGTTTTGTGGATCAGTCCAGCAGGTTCCCTCAAATGAAGACATTTACATGGAAAAAATGCCAGGGAACTTGAAGGAAAACTACTATCGCAGTTGACTAATTCGTCTTCATAGGGAAAATGTGGTTTTCTTATTCATTCTGACAATAGCTTAATGCAGTTCAGGGAACAAAAGAGCCAGATCTATTCCTCATCCTGCTGAATAATAAAGTTCTTATAGGACTGAAAAAAAAAAAAAAAAACCACACATAGATTTTTATCAAGCTTTCCATTTTCATTCAGGTTTTTTTTTTTTTAATTTTTGGGTTGACCTAAGTCTTGAAGGTCACAATATTAAAATACTGTGAGATAGATTGACATAGATGGGTGGATGGATGGATGGACAGATGGACATATATGTACACAATCTATCTGGAAATAAAGAAATCTGGGACATATTGTCAATATCTTTATTAGAGTAGGTTGCAGGCATTTTTGTGCAGTTCTGAGTTCTTATCTCAAACTTGACCTCTAAATCTTTCTAGGTATGCTCAGTACCAAGATTTAGAAAGCTGGCAGCCAAACACTGTCTGTTATAATACGTGTTTTTCAGTGATGGCTGAAGGCATTTTGAAATATGTCTAAATATACAGTTCTCAGGAGTGCACAGTGAGGAGGGGATTATTAAAATTAATGGAATTGATATTTGTACACTGGAAAAAATAATTGCTTACTTCATGAAGTGCTGCAAATGATGAGTGACTTGAGTATTATATTAGTGAACATTTATAACATAGTGGATAATTTTGCAATTACAATTTTTGCTGACATTATTAAAGCTAGGTCACTTATTGCACTAATCTCTTCTGTTATGCCTCCTGGTATAATTACATTAGTTACTAAGCACAGTGGTTTTTAAAGAAATTATGCCTGCCATTAAATATTTCAACCTTACCTATAATGAGATCAGCATTAACAAGCTGCTATCAGTACTGTAGGAAGATTTGATCGACAGTGAATTAGAGCATTGAAGAGATAAGTTACAACTTTAATTTATTTTTAACCGTTCTTTATTTTTATCTTGTGAAGGTTAACAAAATGCGTTTTTGAAAAAAAAATCTGTTTTTAAAAGTAGATGCAAATATACCATGCAAAAATAGGTGTCAGGGGAGGAGCAATGCATCTTCTCATTCTTCCTATATGTACGGTGAATTGCACCTGTCTTGGCATATTTCTTTGCAAGCAGGAATACTATTGTGGGTAAAAGAAAGTCAGTGAACATAATGTGCTTTATTTGGAAGTTCAAATATAAGGTATAGAAAAAGCCCCTTGCAAGACATTTTTAAGAAAAATAAATATGCAAGGAGAAAGGTCCAATCAGATATCAAAAGTAGATAAATCAATAGAAAATAGAGATCTAGTAATCATATAGCCTTTGCAACAGAATGAAGTGGATGCTGCATTTCTTTAGGGATGTATGAATTGTAGTGTGCAAATTAGCAATCCTAGGCATGAGCAGACACCAAGAAATCCAAAACCCACAAAGAAATAAGAGAGGAAAATATTGTTATTAAGGTTAATAAAAACTCACATAGGGTAATGATTCACTCCAGATGTATTGAATGAAATTGAGAGACTGGGCTGTATCCCTGCAAAATGACTGTTAATGTCAATAAGGACATAATTTGAAACAGCCTGTGTTTCTCATAAATTTTATGAACTCTAAGCTAGTAAGATCCCTTTAGAGGGAAAGATCAATGAGTTTGCCTATTGAGGTTACATCAGGAATTAAAGAAAAATGCATGGATTCATTCAGGTGGGAAGAAGAAGGGTAAATTATTGTAAGGGTTACAAGCACTGGTGTTTCTCACACTCAGAAGGAGGTATAGCAGATACGGAAGAGAAGCTTCAGAAGGAACAGCCGTGGACCAGGTGCCTGCTCTAGTGAGCCCAACCAGGAGTTCTGCCACTGGCTTCAGGTGGGACAAGGACATCCTATGACCATATTCGCTTGCAATCATAAATATCTGTACAGTAAGAAACACAGACTAGTATCATTGCCCAAGAAAGTTAATGAAGTTTAAACAATGAGAACATAAAAAGGAATTTTTTCTCACCATTTTCATTTATTTGAGGCCCTCAGTGAAGCTAAAAATCAGTACATACATGAGATACAGAAGGTTTCTCTACAGCCCAGAGGAGCAAGCTCTGTCACTCATTCATATTCTTTCTCCTTAAGCATGCATGCCTCACTAGCAAGGGGATACAGAAGAACAGGGCATCCACTCACACCCAACCAAGACATATACTGTGAATATCAGAGAAATCTCAATGGACTGAAGTCAAGCATTGATGGTAAAAAGTTGAGAAATTCTGTTTTACAGTAAGTTTTTGTAATAGAAGAGCAAACTGTATATTAAGTACTCCCAGATATAAATTAAAGATTTTTCAAGGACTTTTTTCAAGGATTTTCAGATTTTCAACTTTATAAAGTTAAGCTTGAGGCTTTGCAGGATAGACTATGCAAATAGAAATTGATGTGGCCTAGACCACCCTTGCTGGCCCAATAGACAACTCAAAATCGTCATTTGAGTATTTATCATGCATATTTTGGTTGAAGACTCCTAAAGCAGCCTTCCTTTGTTAAACAAATGTGTGAAACTACTTCCTACAGCTGCATTTCTACTGCAAGAGGCAGAGCTGAACTCTTTATTGCATTATATCCACCTTCTCCTGGTACAACCTGACTGATTTCCATGGGGTCTTACTTAATTTCAAATGCATATGAAAAGCCATAGAGCTATATGTTGTTATGTGAGGGGGGAAATCATTGAAGTCACATAGGGTAAAAACAATATTGTGGACTATAAAATAAAGACTGACAATCTGTCCGGAGCAAGGAAGTAATGATTTCCTTCAAAGCTAGAAAATTATACTAACATAAAATTGCTGTTATTCCAAAAAGGGTCAGCTCCACTAAGGTGAAAAAACAAGAGTTTATGTTTAGTGAGAATTGCATTGTCCTGATGAGACCGGAGACAGAACTTAAACCAATGCTGTTTTGTGCAGCATTTAGGGAGAAAATGTAGAACAAAAGCGAAAACAGGCCTTGTCTTTTCTTTTCTTTAAAAAAAAACCCAAGACACCAAACTAGTAAAAAAACCCAAAAAATCCTAAATTCAGGCTCACAGAAGACGACAGGCACTGCTCCAAAAATCTCTGAAATTTGCCTTCAGCCTTTTAAAAGACACTAACATGATGTACAATACAAAAATGCATTAGGTTTAACTATTTCCCACTATTTTCTGCTATGTTTACACTAGAGTGAGGAGGCATTTGAATTGATTCTCTTTTTAAAACCTCAGGAGATTGAAAAGCTTTTAAAGGAGGCTTTTTGCACACTTTCTAATATTTGTTTTCATGTCTCCCTGTGCACCAGCTACTGTATGTCTTCATTATTTTTTTAGCAGGTTTTTTAACTGACAGCCACCTCAAGACTACTTAGATAATAAGGTGAAAAAAGAATGGTTACAAAGAACTGACTTCATACTTGATCTCCCATCTCTCTTTATAAATGTCCAATGCCTTTTCATGTTCATTTGATATTGAGGCAAGTACAAATTCTGTGTGTATCCTAAGACCTTATCTAATCCTTCTATATGGATGGCAAGCCCTTCAAAGAAAGAAGGACTAACAAACTGTAGAGTTATTTATTTTACTCTTTGGTACCCCATTCCAGGAAACTTTAATACCAGTAGATTTACTGCAGCTCACAATGATCCATGATTCTTCAATGTAAAGACTGCTGTTATAATTTTTTTTGTCTTTTATTACAGATAGCTTTGGCAGCCATATTTAAGTGCCAGTATTATTTGTCCTAGCACACTGAATGTAAGAGATCAAGATCATCTGCACTACTTGTGTTTACTCACTGTATATATTCAGGCATCTAGCCAAAGTCACATGTATTGTCAGAATTGAAGACTCACACCAAACTGCTTCTGAACTATCAATTCATCAAGAAAATTGATGCTGGTTTCCTAGCATTGACCTTCCAACAGTGTAGAAAATTTTTCCTGCTAAAAGCAGCACTTTCCAAGGAAAGAATTTTCATAATTTATTAGGAGGAATATTTGGGGATACATTTCCATACCTTCAATGGAGTTGATATAGCCTGCCAAGAGGAAAGTGCAATAATACACATCCATATTGCTTAGTACCCTACTGTATCGACTGCTTTTTCCTCGTCTTCAGAGGAAGGAGCATTTGCCACTGCTTTAATCAGGTACAGAGACAATGGACATTCAGAGAGGTAGGCCCAATTAATAGCTTGTTCCTGGCATAAAGTCATATATTCATTCATTACATGGCCAGAAGAGACCCCAGTGATTTTGAGGTCTGACTCCTATACAGTAGGACTTCCTGAATTAATTCCTGTTTGAAGCAGAACACATCATATAGAAAAATACTGAATCTATATTCAAACACTTCTGGTAAACCTACCAGTTTTACCTGGATGAGACCAGGGAGCAAGGTAAAAAAGCCTTATTAAGCTTAAAATTACTACAACAGAGTTTTAGTTTAAATTTAGAAGCATGGTGGGTTTTAATTTTTTATGGCCTATAACACAATATTCCTGCAATTCAGAGCCAGAATTCTTCGACAAAACAATGTTTTCCTTTAAAAAGTGTATTCTTGTGTGATTATCAGGTTCTTTTGCACTTCCTTGAAGGCCTGAAGAACTTCTGGTCTCAGCTGACTGCTAAGTAACTATAGTATGGAAAAATTCGAGACTAACGTGGGAAAAATTTCCTATATTTAAATGCCCTCAGTGTTATGAGAGGACTAAAGTGTGACAGAAGATTTAATCTGCATGCCATATGACTGTGCTTCCATCCAGAAAATGTCCATAGCTGATGTTTTCAGCCTACAGGTCCCACATTAGTGTAAGAAGAGCCCTGCCTGCCTGATGGCATTTCATATCACATCTAAGCAGCGCTGGAGGTACAGTGAGAGACTTGATTCTTGCAGGCTGAGGTATGCTTCAATTCTTGCTAGTGGGAACACGGGGTCAAAGCTTTGTCACCTCTCTTATCCCATTACTCACCAAATACTTACTCTTTCCTAGGTGGCTTAGATTCAAACAGTTTGGATGTGAAGTGAGTTTGACCTCAAGTATGGGCTGAGGCATGTTCTCAGGAGGCAGAACATATGTACTCTTTGGATCTACTGAGACTATGGAAACCTTCCTTTGTAAGGGGAAATTAGCAATATTAATAAATCCATGTTGAGACACTCACTTAAGAAATTACTGTTGATCAACCTACAAAACTGACTTCTAAGTCTTCATTTTGAGTGATATTTTTTAGTAAGTTAATGTGAAAAAATGGTAGAAGGATTTATAACACTGATTTTCTAGTTACTGGAGAGCCTTGATCAAAATTACTATGACACTAATGGGCATTAATGATGTTACCTCATGAATTCCTCTAAGCAATGGATAAGAATTACCTATTGACTTCGGAGGAACCAAGATTTGGCTCATCACATAGTAACAAGTTTCATCATTTTGTATTAATATAATTTTTTAGAAATGTAATACACACTTATTCCTGCTAACACTGTTCAGCCTAATGTATTGAAATAGATTTTAAAAAGCCATGAATCTAATGCTGTGCTCCTGAAGATATTAGTATGTACTGACAGTACATACTGTCGTCAGTGTTTTGCAACTGATATTTTAACAGAGCCACATCATCTTGCAAGAAAATTCTACCCTTTTCTGACAAGTCAGGCAGGGAATACTCTTCTTATAGGAATGTGTTTTTTATGAACAATTTGTTACCTTTGTGTTCCTAATTTTGGATTCAGTCTGTCACTGTTTTTAGAGTCAGCTCAGTCCTACAAGTCACTCACATCTTGAAAGCATGCTTTGGGAATGGAAATACAGCTTAGCTTTGAGTAAAGCAAGGATATCAGCTTCTCCCAGGTTTCAATATAAAGGTATACAGAACATTTGAAGAAGTGGGAGCTGTAGCTCTAGGGTGCTCAGGATCTTGGTAGGCGTAAAACCAGACAACTACATAAAAGAGAATCAAAACAAATGGAAACCATTGTCCCTTAAATGCTCAAAATGCCTCTCTCTCTCCCATCCTGAAGTACATTTCCTCACTGTGCATGGCCACTAGCCTAAAATATTTCATTCTGTGCTTTAAAATAAGAGTATTTCCTACACTGATATTTGTTTCCATTTCAGTTTGCAAGTAGTGAGAGGCAAAGACCAAATAATCCTTCAATAAGCTATCAACAATTTAATTTGCTGGCACAGTTTGTATATTCAGTTGACAGTCTGGCCAGTTAAAGACTTATCCTGTGCCAATTGGTATGAAGGCACAACCTTCAGGTTTGTCTGACACAGAGGTATGGCTTCTGGCAGACTAGAGCAAAACTTTTCATGATTCTTTATATATTCTATAACTAATTCAACAAAAATACTTATGAAATGAAAAGCTTGGAAAGCCACTTACCATATCAGCCTTTGGGTACTGTATAATGGTTTTCCATTATGGACTGAAATTAAGCAGTTATAAAGAAGCAGTAATTTCATAGTTAGCCACCCAGAAACTTGGTCATGTTAAAACAGCATTTTAGAAAATTACAGGTAATATTATTCCTGAATGCAAATTAATGTCACTTCTGTTAGCCTCCTGGGATAGGAAAGCTCAAAGAATTTTGCAGGAGTCAATAGTCACAGAGCGCCATCATGATCAGCCTGAATCTCAGAAATGAAGCTGTGAAATGAAATAAAAGTACATGTAATTCAATACAGGAATATACTCACTGATAAATAACAAATGAATGGTTGTTGTGACATTCCATTACGACTGTTCACCCTATGGTTTCCTGAGGAATGAGAAGAGGAAACATATGGTTTTATACAGTACGTGAAATGTATCCAAAGACCACTGAAGCCTCAAGTGTCTTCTGAAAGTCATGCCCCAGAAATGAATCCACATTAAATAATGCAACACTCACATACTCCTTTTTATTTTATCCATTTATCCATGAAGGCTTAATTTTAATAGACTCACTGATTTTAATGGAATTTGATTGGATCCACTTTTGTGCCTGAACTGACCGAGGCATAAGAAAGAGCCAGTGACTTGGAAAGAGTTGCACAATTAGGCAGTGAGGATGCATGTTTTATGTCCTCTCCTCAAAACAATGATACTCATAGCAACAACATTCTTCCTACAGAAAAACTCTAACCATCCAGCCAATAAAGATAAATCAACATCAACAAAAATAAAACCAAGTGACTAACATTTTTACAATAAAATTCTAATTTCCATGATGTGAAGAGCTTTACTCCAGAAAGGATAACGGTAGATGTGACTCTGAACCCTCTGGTCTGCCATCAGATGGATACAGAAGGTGAGCAGGTATTGTAATGGTGAAGCACAAAATCATAAGACCTTCCCTTTGACAATTAATTCATTGTATCAACCTTCTATCAGTCATCTATCAGCAAGGTATTTTGCATGAACTGATTTTCTAGTATGTATTTACAACACAGTGAAGTCAAGCTGAAGATGTATGTGAAATCCTTCCCTGAATTGAGGTCACCGTGTTGCTGTATTTTTCAAACAAAAAAGAAGAACATTTTAAAAGAAGTATTTTAAATGTAATTTATAAATTTTAGATCCAAGTATAAAAGTATTTAGTAAATTTCTCTGTCTTTCTAAAATATCTTTAAGGGCCTTAATTATGTAGCAATTAAGCAGCGCACTGAAAACAGAACAAAAGTGTTGGCAAAACTACTGAAATAGTGTTACTATCTGTGAATATAAACATGATCTCAGTTTAATGTGTAATGGTAATTTGATTTTATTTATGAGTTGCTATACTTTGAAAACAATCACTTTGAAATAATACTATTGTTAACCCTTTTCAGGGACTCTTTCATTGGATTCAGAAGCTTATAAAGACATAGAGCTTATACAGTGTATTATCTGCTGGGAAATACACTTGTTTTCAGCTTTTATTTCTAACAGTCTTATACCATTCCACATTTTCAAAGCATTTTGTGCCTTAATGGTTCATCCCTACAACTCACAGATTTAGTTCTTGCAAGCACATTTCAATTAACATTTTTAAGTAAGTATTCAGTATTGGCCTGTTCACTACTGTACTGATTTTCTGAAGCAGCTATTCAATCTTCTGGCTCAGCAGTCAGGTCAGAAACCATGGCCATATTACGATACAGAGCATTTCTGATAAAGCAGTATAAACCTTACAATACTGACAAATATTTTGAGCCTTGCTGGTTGCCAGCTATGCACAACAAGTGTTAAAGAGTCATGTGTCCGCTTACAGCCACAGTGCTTGGCTGTAGAGGGAAAGGAAAATTAAGATGGATTTTAAGTGAGATTTTCTGACTGCAGGGGAGAGGATGAAAAATTAATTCAGAATATTTCTGTTTCTTTCCTCTTTCCTTTGAACAAATTTGATGCCCTTTTAGATTGTTTTGAAAAACAACATATTCACTTTTCTAATGAACTGAAGAGACTTGTCTTCATGGGTAAAACTGCAGAAGGTGAGAAACTATAAAAGATTTTTCTCTTTTGCAATGACATGTAGAAATGCAGTGCTTCAGCTTTGTCAGTGGACCTTTTAGAGACAGTTTGGGAAATCTATAGTACACAGTGCAATATCTTTTATTACAAATGCCTCTGCATCAGATGGTACTCTTTTTTTCAGATTTCATTGCAGTAATTAATGAGGACATTATACAAAGATAATAACAGATGAGCAAAACAGATACTAAGTATAAATGAGAGGACAATGAATGAAGCTAAAAAAGACTATCAGCAAAGAAAGCACTGTTCTAGATAGGAGGTAATATAAAAGGATAAGCAAAATTTAGACTGACATAGACATTACAAATTAGATTAAGAAATACAAATAAAAGACTTGTCAACCACAGAGAGTAAAGGAGGGAGGGGAAGAGGAAGCAAAAAGCTTGGTAGCTGTGGAGCAAAGCTATGGAGAGACCAAAATCAATATAATAAAGAAAGACTGCCTAGCAGGAATGACAAAATAAAAATAGAGATTTCTCCATCCAAAATGGAAGGAAAACTCAGAGGTTAAGGCATTCAAATGGAGGCAGGTCATCCCTAAGAGAGTTCTGAAAAGGCTGACAAATGAAATCATAGCTCACCAAATTTGGACTTGTATATCCAAAAAGCTGGCATCAGTGATGGAGAGTTATCACATAAAAAAACTACATTTGAAAAGGAGAAAGTTAAATGATATAAAATTAGAGGCTTATTATGCTTACCTCAGTGGTGCAGAAAGGATATAATACAGATTTTGAGAAAAGACTAACTTAAAAAATGGCAGAAAACCAAAATGAGGTAAAATATAACGCAGATTTACCAAAAAGATCAGGTAAGACTAACCTGACACTTTTACTTGATAAAATAACTGCTTTTCTAGACGATGGGAAGGAAGCTTGTCAGTCTGTTTGGATTATAGCAAAGTATTTGGTACAGCACCACACGGGAAATTATCAGTTAAGCAGGAGAAAATGTAGCCTAGTTCAAGAACTGTAATGTTGAGAAGGAACATACTAAGAGAAGAAATAACAGACTATGTTCACAGTCTAGACGTATTTTAATACAGCTGAGTTTCTTGATGGTTTGTCTTGGTTTAATCTTATTTAACATTTTCATTAGTCATCTCAGTCAAAAAACAGGGAGTGTGCTAATACAGTTTGCTAGTGATATAAAATTGGGAAACATTATAAAAGGCTCTGAATACCATTCAATAAGCTAAGGACATTAAGAAATTAATTAGAATAATGGCAATAAATGAATAAAAAGGATCAGATTAAGTCAGCTAATACTAAGTGGAAGGATATTCTTTTAGGAACAAATTAAAAGATGTATTACTATAAACTGGCCAGTAATGGCCCTCTGAAACCCTTGTCTATCCCACATCCCCCAAATCTATTAATATCTGCCCTATCTAAATTATTCCTAACAGACAACTATTTTTAATTTTTTTTTTAAATGATCTCTTACCGTCTCCCTGGATAATGCATTATGGAGCTTACTTTTCTCCTAATGCCAAATTTTTGTTTAATACATGTACTTGGTCCATCATTCAAGTTCTAAAGAAAACATTGAGTAGTATTCGACACAGGCAGACCCTCTGAAGTCCTCCTCAGTTATATCTACGTGCAAGAAAGATGGATTCGGGCTGGGAATGATGCAGAGAGGGGCTATTCAGATAAAAAGTACACGGAGAGTCTATCACATGGAAAAGAAAGTGGAAAAAGAGAGATTTACACTCAGGTATACTTTAGGTACAACAAAAAGGAGCATCAGAGACCAAAAAAACCCTGTTCCTAACATGGAGCTCAATGGCTTGTTAGTGAAGTTATATGATGGGGTTATCTGAGATAACTGGAGCAAGAATCAATCACAAAAGAGGACACTTTCAGACCTCTGCTCCTGGAAGAGCCTCTGACAACTCAGAAAAGACCATTCTGGGTCCTGACCCCAGTTCAGCCAGCTGCAGCAGGGAAAACACGAGACGAGTATACCCAAAAGGATACCCAAAGCACAAAGAGGTTTGACTGCGAGGTTCTAGCAGGTCCCTATGTCACATGTGCAAACTGCGGATTTGAAAGACTTAAAAAGTGGCTCAGTTTAAGTCCATCTTCTCTTACACAGCAAAGCCATTTGCATCACTACTCTTTAAGTTCTCCTCCAAAGATTAGGTGAACTAGACATCTCAAAGAAATAAGCACCAGAATTTTTTTAACATGAGCAAAACAGTACAGTTTTCCTAGCTTTGCTCTTGCACAGAGCTGGAAAATTTCCCCTGAAGTTTTTCAGGTAAATTCCAGGCACATTGTAGATGAGCTCTTCCTGATCACATTTGACCCTGTAGGAATTTTTAAGCTCTAAATGCAAAACACAGTGTACGGTGGTTAAAGATTTTGCTGTTGTTTCTTTGGGAAGATAAGATTGCAATGAATAGACCTAGCGCTGATGTGGAGCAATGCAGGCTGGGAATCTGACCCACAGGCATTCGCTTTTTGGGGATGTTGCCAATTCATCCCAGGGCAAGTTTTAGGTTAAGCACTCTTTTGTTGTGGTCGTGGAGGAAAAACAGTTGTTCGGTTATTCACAGTGGTAACACAATGCTCTTGTCACGGTTCTCGTCAATTTGGCTGTAGCTTTCTAGATTCACTCAGTGGTATTAGCTTGGTCTCCATCTCACCAGGGTCAGAATGTATCAACTTCAGATGCTTCATGATCACTCTGTCACGTAAGAGCTGAGGGGAGCACAAAAATGAAATAAGGGCTTTACCTGTGACTTTCAAAGGAGAATGCTGTCAGCTAATGACATTTTCTCAGTAGTGTTAAGAGGCTGAGAGAGCTCCACATCTTTTTGAGACAAGTGCATAATTTGTCGGCTAGTCCTTCTATCACAGTCATGCTTTAGATTATTTGAAGCTTTAAAGTGATTGAGTTATATTTTTGCGATATAGAGAAACTTAACAGTAATCATAGACTGAGTAAGGTCAAACTGTAAATTCAGACTTTGAATTTTTGTTTCTTCTCATTGAGTTTCAATACAGAATCTTCTGTAGTCTAATTTGCATATGTTAAACAGTGTAATTATAAAGCAATCCTTTATCCAGTGAGTTCAAATGCAAATATTGGCTCTTTCCTGAGTGCAGGGATTGGTTTGTGCAAGTGAATTGCAGTTTAACTGAAACTACTATGCTCTTTCTGTTTCACTTAAATTAATGTAATTATTATCTGGCTAATTAGCTTGCAGAATGACTTGTTCTGTGATTCATTAACTGGGAAATTTCTTTCTGGATATAGAAGAATATGTGAACATCCATCTATTTGAAGCATAAAATACTGATTAGGAACAGATCATGTTATCCAAGGAGACAGTAATGTTTTCTTTTAAAAACATCTTTTTTAAGAAAATTCTTGAGTCAGTAGAAATGAGTCTATTGTAAGGACTGTGAATTGCTTGTCACCCTTGGAAAAGGCAGCTAGTTTTATAGCAGGAACAGAAGACAGATACAAGGCAGCCTGGTGCTGTCCCCTTTCCATTAACCTGTCTTTCTATTTCTAGCACTGCCTTCTGTTTTACAGTCTCTAATGGTATGTATTCAAGCAAGGAAGGTATGTGGGAAGAATATTTTCACAGTTACCAAACACATTCCCAAGCACTGATACACAGTCGATCCCCAGCATGAAATTATAAAAATGAGTCAATAAACTTTAAATCATCTTGTGCAGAAGAGATAGCAAGAAGAAATTCCAGAGCATCCTCACTGCAGCAAAGAATCATAGAATCATAGAATCATAGAATCATTAAAGTTGGAATAGACCTCTAAGATCGTCGAGTCCAACCATCAACCCAACACCACCATGCCCACTAAACCATGTCCCTAAGCGCCTCATCTACACGTCTTTTAAATACTTCCAGGGATGGTGACTCMACCACTTCCCTGGGCAGCCTGTTCCAATGCTTAACCACTCTTTCAGTAAAGAAATTYTTCCTAATGTCCAATCTAAACCTCCCCTGGCGCAACTTGAGGCCATTTCCTCTCGTCCTATYGCTAGTTGCTTGGCAGAAGAGACCAACACCCACCTCGCTGCAACCTCCTTTCAGGTAGTTGTAGAGGGCGATAAGGTCTCCCCTCAGCCTCCTCTTCTCCAGGCTAAACAGTCCCAGTTCCCTCAGCCGCTCCTCATAAGGCTTGCTCTCCAGACCCTTCAGCAGCTTCATTGCCCTCCTCTGGACATGCTCCAGCACCTCAATGTATTTCCTGAAGTGAGGGGCCCAAAACTGAACACAGTATTCGAGGTGCGGCCTCACCAGCACCGAGTACAGGGGCACGATCACCTCTCTACTCCTGCTGGCCACACTATTTCTGATACAGGCCAGGATGCCGTTGGCCTTCTTGGCCACCTGGGCACATTGTTGGCTCATATTCAGCCGGCTGTCAACCAGCACCCCCAGGTCCTTTTCTGCCAGGCAGCTTTCCAGCCACTCTTCCCCCAGCCTGTAGCGTTGCATGGGGTTGTTGTGGCCGAAGTGCAGGACCCGGCACTTGGCCTTGTTAAACCTCATGCAGTTGGCCTCAGCCCATCGATCCAGCCTGTCCAGGTCCCTCTGCAGAGCCTTCCTACCCTCCAGCAGATGAACACTCCAAGCACATTTGCAGTGGCTGTTTTGTAAGGGCTGTAGCTAATTGGGGAGATACACACACACACAGTTACTTTTACTTTCCAAAGCTTCTTTTGCCATTCCTATTATGCTTTGCTGTAAATTAAATATTTGCTATTGCAAAGTCTCAGTATAAATGAGCATGGAGGCAAACTTGATATATCCTCAACAACAACCTCTGCAGAGCTAAAGAAAATCTTACATTTTTCACTGCCTGTAAACAAAATCATTTTCATGTTAGAGCACTTTTTATTTCTTTCTAATCAAGTGTGCTGATTTTATAACCTTACAGACTCCTGTGCATGGAACAACTCCCATCAACTCTGAGTTCAATACTAATCCTGGCATGAATATCCAGGAAACAGATTGGATTTCTAACAGGAATGCTAAGGTCCCAAAACACCACTAAATGATGCAAAGCTTTCTGGACTCTAAGTTCTTTTCCCCATTTGCACCCAGGTCCTCTAGACTTTGCTAAGGCTTCCCAAGAAGTTGGATTTAGAGTCCAAAGGCATTATCTACAAACAACAATTGTTCAACGAAGGGTTGGATGTGGAAGGAGAGGACAACATTTCAGATGGAAAAAAAAAGACATTCACAAGCTGACACGTGGGCAAAGTATGAATAAAAAGAAAACTTTAAGAAGCTAATCCTATGAATTCCTCTGTCATTGAAATCGCCACTTAGGAAACTGGCAGAACAGGTTGTTCCTGTTCCGTAGGTAACACTATCAAATGCAGCACCTGGGGACTCTGATGAATGGACTGAAGCCTAGCCTATGGCTTAATGTCTGAGGCCTATGGTCTTCTCGACAGGAGGCAAACTACCTTTTTTTTGTCTGGGCAGAACTAGCTTGAAAAGATATTGTTGGCAGGTCAACAAGGAATCAGTAATTTAATCAATATTTTTTAAGATGGTCCTTGAGCAAGTGCCAGTGATTATTGCTTATTCTTGCAATATCTGGAATTTACGGCCATTTGTAAATTAAGCAGAAGTCCACAGTATTAGTAGAAATGATCAAAAGCCTTCTTTTGCCAAGTCTTGACTCAAAGGATTGCTTGATTATTCAATTCAGGCCCAGCTTGTCCGTCATTTCTGATTATTTACTATTTTACCATTAACCAGTTTATCTTCTTCAAGGCAAATATCTCTGTGTAGCTGTGACGTACCTAAGTAAGCAGAGTAACAATTACGAATGGGGTCTCCCAAGAGCTGCATACAGAATATTGAGCAACAAGCTATGTTTGAACACACACTGACCGAATTAAATGCAATAGTCTGGAGAAGAGATAGAGATTTGCAACTACAATTAAACTGGAAGATCACAGCCTTCCTTTGAAAGCATTTTGTTAACATTAATAAAGTTTTCAATATCTTCATATGCACGGTTTAGCAAATCAAACAGCAGTGATTCTGGGGGATTAGATGCCCTGGGACCATACATTTTAAGGACAGTTTTGTGGTTAAGGCATGGGGCTACAATTCAAAACCACTGACTTTTCTCCAGACTCCTGCTACAGACTCACCTTGAGACTGTCATAAATTATCTGGTCTCAAGGCCTGAGATTTTCCCCAATGGAAAGATGATATTTCTCCGCTTAACAGATGTATTGTGCATCTTGCCTTTAACAATACTGTCAAATCCAAATATCAAAAAATCATGGCCTATTTCTACCTCTCACACCCACCAAGAGATAAGATTAGAAAAAATACTATTGGGGGAGGGCCTTTTTCTTTGCCATTACGTTTTGAATGTAGAATGTTCATATATTCAAGGTCTTCTATGGAACCGGGAGAAGTAGGTTATATTTTTCAACGGCAGCTTTTTCCTGCATTCCTGTGGATCTGAAAAAAATACAGTGAGCCTTCTCACAAACTCACATATCTCCAAAACCTCCACAGCAATGAATAACTTTCTATTCCCAAATAGTTAACTCCTAGCAAGCTGTGTTGGTACTAGCAATGGTCATGACTTTGGTGAACATACAGTTCACCGAATAGTTGGAATGACAATGCACTGCTAGTAATTTGTAACCTCATATTCTTCCAATTCCCTGTAGTGGGCTTTGGCTCAGGTGCTTGGAGTGGCTTGGGCGGTATTTCTTCCTTCAAGAATACCTAATGTGGGAAAACTATAGAGCCTGCTGGGAAAGCAGCTGGTCCCCGAGTTTCTCTCTTTCTATAAGTTCCTTCTTGACCATTGACATCTTTAAAGCAGAACGGGTCTCCCTTGGAGGCACAGGCAGATTATGGCTCTGAAGCTTCCACTTTTCCATCCAGAGCACACCTACAAAATCTGATTTTCCTCATGAAAACTCGATGCATTACTGGATGGAAAAATTGATCCTTTTATTAGGAAACACTTCAAAAGTGCGCTAGCCAGAGATTCCAGGTAAATCTCCAAGTTAACATTCTTATTTGATGATAGACTGCACCTCATTAAAAAGAAAGTTGTAGTAATGCTCATTTGAGCATATTACCAACAGCACTAAGCACTGTGATCTGTTACCAAGCACCAACAATATTTGTCTTAAAGTCACTGACAGACCAATCCTGCACATATGGAAACCTCCCACAGCTTCAAAATCAACACGCTGGCTTATGGCTTAAGTCAGCTTCATACTGAAAGAAAAAAATTGCGAGGAAAAGGCAGTTGGATTCTCCCCAAGATGTCGATGCAGACATCAAGGCTGCTGTCATGAACAAGTAGATTCTATCAGACAGAACTGTCCACTGCCAAGAACTTGCATCTATCTTTCCAAACACTCCCCAGCTATTTCAGAAGCGTGTTCCTTAACATTCATTTTAGCCGATTCCTGCCTCTGGAGTCTTTCTGGAAATTAGGCATATTTGACATATTCCCAAATCTTATACTATGTGGGTTTTGCTCAGAATATGTTCAAGATCCTTGGAGAAAGAAATGCATCTCCACTCCTGGGCTTCCTTTTTGCTTTTCGCTTTTCATGGTGTTTGACAACAAAAGGTTTCATTCACAGACCACAACAAAAACTCAGGTCATTTTTAACCAGCTAATTTATCATAGAATCATAGAATGGTTTGGGTTGGAAGGGACCCCAAAGATCACCTAGTTCCAAACTCCCTGCCACGGGCAGGGACACCTTCCATTAAATCAGGTTACTCAAAGCCCCATCCAACCTGGCCTTGAACACTTCCAGGGATGGGGTATCCACAACTTCTCAGGGCAACCTCTTCCAGTGCCTCACCACCCTCATAGTGAAGAATTTCTTTCTTAGATCTAATCTAAATCTACCCTCTTTCAGTTTAAAGCCATTATCCCTTGTCCTATCACTACATGCCCTTGCAAAAAGTCCCTCTCCCGCTTTCTTGTAGGCCCCCTTCAGGTACTGGAAGGCTGCTATAAGGTCTCCCCAGAGCCTTCTCTTCTCCAGACTGAACAACCCCAACTTTCTCAGCCTGTCTTCACAGGAGAGGTGCTCCAGCCCTCTGATCATCTTTGTGGCCCTCCTCTGGACTCGCTCCAACAGGTCCATGTCCTTCTTATTCTGGGGGCCCCAGAGCTGAATGCAGTACTCCAGGCAGGGTCTCACGAGGGCGGAGTAGAGGGGGAGAATCACCTCCCTCAATGGGCTGGCCATGCTGCTTTTGATGCAGCGCAGGATACGGTTGGCTTTCTGGGCTGCAAGTGCACATTGCCGGGTCATGTTGAGCTTCTCATCAACCAACACCCTCAAGTCCTTCTCCTCAGGGCTGCTCTCAATCCATTCTCTGCCCAGCCTGTATTTGTGCTTGGGATTGCCCCGACCCATGTGCAGGACCTTGCACTTGGTCTTGTTGAACTTCATGAGGTTCACACAGGCCCACCTCTCAAGTCTGTCAAGGTCCCTCTGGATGGCATCCCTTCCCTCCAGCGTATCAACCACACCACACAGCTTACACAGTCGGCAAATTTTTTTTCGTGCTTTAATTTTGTCCTGCAGGTGCTCAGTTCATTATTCCATGATCATTTGCATTTGTATGAGCAGAATATTTTAGAGTCTTTTGTTTTACAACTTGTGATCTTTCTTCCAGGCCTCCGGTCTTCTTTCATCTCCTGTCACTCTCCTATCCAAAGTGCTAATCTCAGCTATAACTGTCTCAAACCTTTCGTCCAGAAAGATCATTTAAGTCTGTAATTTATCACTTCCCTATTGTAACTGCAAGAGCAGTTCTAAGCAGAACAAACCTTATCTCATTGATAGCTACTTTGTCACCTTGTGGCTGCAAAGCATTCAGAAATGGCATTTGGTACATTAGCTGCAGATGGCATCAAGGGGGTTCTGAAGAAATAAATTTTCTGGTTTCTTTATTGTTATTACTTGATATTAAAATGCCCAAACAACTTTGCAGTAGTTGCACTACATTTTTTAAATAAGGAGACATCTTCTATATCAGGTTTCATATTTTCCTGGGCAGATTTTTATGGGCTTGGAGCTGATCCAAAATCCAGCTTCTCTGATGAACGGCAAGTCTTGCCCCATTAAGCTTCAGTATTAACACCACTCCCCCTTCACGACCATTGTTTCTCCTATATGTGGCTGTGGGAAAGTTAGACTTCTTGCTAATACCATCAGAGTTTGTGGCTTCTTGGTAGCTATTTTACTGCAATCCGTGTCTAATCAGAGTATACCCAAGAAGCTTAGCGGTGTGTTGTAGCAGACTGCAAATTAGCTTGCTTTTCCATTAAAATACTCTTGGTTTATTCTTTCCTGTGTGTTTATAAAATTGACTGGCTGAACACTTGGGCACTTGTGTGGTTTTTTTGTCTAAATGATTGATATTTAAATGGCTTAATTGCATTCATTCCACCTTTTTATGGTTGAGCAAAAGTTTATTGCATATTTTTTTAAGATGCAAAGGGAGAAAATTCATTTGGATCTCAGGAAAGAATTTTATTAATATGTGCCAAGGTGGTTTAAATTTCAGAACAGATCTTATTTCTTGAATAAGCATTGTGGCAGCATAATCTTATAAGATCTTCATAGCCCTGTGAAAGTACCAAACAATCTAGATGATTTTGCTAGAGAAGTCTGTAGCTAGTATTGAGGCTATGAGGGTAAACCCTGTGCAGATGATCAAGAATGTAAAGGCACTGGCAGGAAAGAATATTGTTTTAAGGATTAACCAAAAAGAGGAAGGGGTGGGGTGGGGGGAGAGAGAGAAGGACTAAACACTGGTCTTCAGAAAGGCATTAATAGTCTTCCCTACAGGCAATGGTAAAACCAAATCAGTTTTCACCAGTGACTCAACAAGATGCAGGCATTTAAATGTCCTCTTTCTCCACAACTGTGAAAAGGAATTGAAGGCACTTTGATTTACTTAGTAACTGTAAGCAGAAAAGCACTGATCAAGCTATTCCGTATGAATACTACTCCTGGTGAATTTAATCTTCATATTGGTTAGTGAACTACTGTGAAGTAATCCTAACCTTCTGCAGACATCCATGATTTGTAAGGAATGGCTGAAAAATCTGATAAGTAAGGTTCCTGTTCTGGATGGCAAATAGGCCTTGGCCAGTCCCTATGTGATATTTATGATATATAGTTACTTATGTCATAAGGTGTTTTTCTACTATTTTATTCTGATTTTTCTTTTAGAACATGCTCTTTTAGAGCATTGTTAACAGGAAAATCATGACTAATAATCTCATTTTCAGTTCAGCCTCATAATTCCTCACAATGAAAGTCCTAAAAAATGTTGTTTATATTCAATTCCATACATCCCTTGCAAAACTTCCAAAAAGGTTTGTTCTTTTATATAGAAAAAAACAGTTCTAGCTTAGATTTAGATTTAGACTTGAAACATCAGTATATAAAGAGTCAGTAAACACCATTTTCAGACTAAAATCTGTATCTGGATTACACACCTACGGAATACTCTTTCCTCCTATGATCATGGATGCTAAGTAGGTTTTAAAGAGGAAAAATTAAATAATTTCTAAAATAGCCTTCTTTTGTCTCTTCTGTGACAGCAAGAATTCAGGCAATAAAAAGAAATAAATCCAGGGAAGAGTTTGCAGCTGCTGAAGATTTGTCTAACTTTACTTAAAAGAATAACTGTATTCTGGGAAGAAGAATAGGACTGAAGTTCTTCTATTGCAATTAATGTTTCACAAAGGTCTGTTCTTCCTCTAAGCCATGTGATCCATTGGTTGATGTGGTGACTGAACAAGCACCTAGCTACTGCTATTATGTCAGGGTGAGCTCATACTGTGTTTTCGTTATTTCTTCTTCTTTCTAGTATCTTTAATAGTTTCTTTTCAACATGAACTTATTAAATATTGTCAACTGTACAAATAAAAGTGGAAGAGAGTAGTATTGACTTTATTTGTGCTTAAAACATCTCAAAATCAGTAGTATGAGATGGAAGAGGAAAGACATTTCTTTCAGCTTAGCTTACAGACATTGACTGCCTGCTTAAGTTGCACGTCATAGCAAATCATACAGAAAAGGGAAAAAATGAGGGTGAAAGGTAAAACTGCAATAGCAGTAATGAAGGAGGTAAACTGTGCATGCAGCTGGGCAAACTGATTTCAGGAAAGCTGAACAAGAGTTTACGGGTAAAGCAATTTCTTTGCACTTTACAAACAGTTATAGGCATGCCTTGTCAGCTAAGTCAGTGCCATCCTTGACAGCTTAGAGCAAAAATATGAAGAAACAATGAATTCTTATATTACCTTGCCTATACACAGCTAGGATACCTAAAGCACATCATGCAGGGGCACCCACCCCATCTTAGTGTGTGCTTGGTTTCACCAGATGCACTGAAACTGGGCTTGCACACTTTGTTTTCCTTCCAAGACAAATATATAAGTTTGATGTTATGTACTCCACCATAATTCAGAAATGACTTGTCATTGTATGAACCAAAACCACGAAGTTGCTTTGATAAATGTGCTTGCTCTTCATTCCATAGATAATTGCGGTCTAATGTTGCCAGAATTTCAAATCTACTCTGTGGAATTTAGATCCTGAAAAGTTTAGATCCTGAAAAATATAGTCCTCTCACCTTAAGGAAATTGCATAGATAATCTACTAAATGGAGAAACTATTTTTCTCAAAGCCGTTTATGATGTCTCTGCCACCATCTTTTCCGCTTGTTGCTATTGTCTGGTATCTCTGGCTCTGAATTGATCTGTTCCTTTAATTTTTCTACCTCCATCTCCCTATTTTGCTTGGTTTATATTTATTTGCAATCCATCTTGCTGTTTTTAGGAGCCATTCTGGATGTATTTGTCTTGATTTCAGATAAATAGTCTGGGTTTTTGTTAACTTTTTAAAATTTCTTTTTTTCCCCTGTATTTTGTTTTGTGTCCTTTTTTACATGTCCCCTACGTGAGTAAGACAGGGCAGTTTTATTTAAGCTCTTAGATTAGCCCCAAACTGCCTAAAATATCTATTTCCAGACTATTACTCTTACCTTAAAATCTAGTATACCATACAATGTTTAGGAATAGCAACCATACAAGGGGGGGAAAAAGGGTGTTGATTCTAAGCAGTCAGCACTAATATGTAGTGCTATTAAAACTGAGACAAGGTTTTGCAGCTGGTGTGTCTGTAGTCCAAGTCAGTATTTGACTTCTTCCAAGTACCTGAACTCAGTGTGTCTTCTCCAAGACTGAAGGCTCCTGGATTGTCACTTCACTAAAGCAAGTGGTGCCACAGGAGAGGTGAAGTGGACTGGGTCTTGCTCACCTTACAAGCAGCCACCCTCTGTTTGTGGAGGTAAGCCTCAGCAATGCTAACACCAGTGCCCCAAAGGACTTGCACTATGGTGCGACCAGAGTGCCATGCTGTGCACTGTCTAATCCCGGAAAGTCTGCGTAAATATGAATTCAAAAGATACAGGTGAAATTCTTCTAATTAGAAAGTGATCTGCACTAAAATGTGAAATGCTTTTAGCTCTTATTTGCTCTGTCAGTGAATTGAAGGAGAGAAATATTTATTTCCTGAAAGGGAGAGAATTTTGACCAACAGTAACATTTTATCAGACTACAACAAGCAACAGTATGTTGCCATCAGTGAGTTGGCAGAGTGGCTGAGGCAGAAAAGTTCATGACAGTACCTTCTAGTTCAGGTGCGAGCTGCTGGGCTGTCATTAGCTTCTTCTGGTCTTCCACCAGCTGGTCTGGTTCCTGGTTGGCGTGGCAGCTCCCCGTCAGAGTCCCTAGGGACAGGCAGATTTCCCGAGAAAAACCACAGGCCCCCAGAGGGTCTGCTTCTAAGGAGCGAGGATCGGGCACACACAGGTACATTAGTGCCTAACAAGACAGAGAAGTCGGGATAGTCAGCTCCTGCTGAAGTCAACCTAGATCCACCTTTCAGCATCCCAAATGCCTTTGTAAATCTAGTATGAATCAACATTGCTCCATTCCCAGTTTGCACCAGAGAGCAGAGCTGTTACTCTCCTGCTCACTTTGTAAGCAATAGATAAAAGCAAGATTGTACACAAATTTACCTAGGAGTGTGTTTACGGATTTCAGAAAAGAAGCCTGCAAAAAGTTCTTCAGAAGTTTGTGCCTATCTTTAACTTACTATTTAATTAAAGATCCTATAAATACTGTTCCATTCTTTTTTTTCTTTTTCTTTACCTGAAGCAGGATAACTTTAATACTGAATGGGTAGAAGCTAATGGACTGAGTTCATTGTTTCTTCTTTCCTTTTTTTAAATTGAATGCAGACTTCAGTTAAGTGACAAATTGACTGAATGAATCATTGTTTTGCAGTCAGGTCTGGTTTGCCTGGCATACTTACGTCTCAGCTGCTTCCAGTAGCTTGAACAAAATGTAAATATTTAGCAGCCCTGTTGCACAAACAGAAACCCTTCACTTGCTTTGTCATGTATCATGTACCCAGCTGTTTCAAGGTGGTTAAAAAAAGAATTAATGCACAAGCAAAGGGACTGATACAAGCACTGCAGTAGCTTTAGTTGATTTTGAAGCTCTGTTTTGGATATCAGATTAGGAGTTAGATCTAAGCACTGACATATGAACAGAGAAGTCTGGCTCATATTCCCAAATCCCCTCCTTTACATCATCTGCACATTGTTCAAGATCGATCAGGGAAATCTATACAGTGCACTATCTCACTATACATACAGAACAGTTACCTGGGCTGGTTTCAGACTGGAATTAATGAAGACCCTTCAGCATATGTCTCCTGAGATAATCGGCCACATTATGAGACAAGGCTTGCTAGCCAAAGTGCAAGTACCTTACAGAGCTGCTATTATTCCTCTGAGACATAAACTAGTATTTCCGAAGCTAAAGTGGAACAGAAGGGGTGATAGCCCAAAGACCTGTTCAGCTATCAAAATGTAACACAGCTGGCATGCAACCTCTGTACTGTCCTCTGCAGAACTATTGGCATAAGGATTGTAAAGCTGAGGTTACAGATTTTGTATACTTGAAGATGTTTAAAATCTGATTGCATAAAGCCAGGAGCAACCTGCTGTATCTTTGATGGTAGCCCAGTCTTGAGCCAGAGGCTGGTCCTTCAGAGATCCCTCCCAACCTGATTTTTTTTTATGATATTATGATTCCTGCCACTTATCCCCACTTTTTACCACAGCAATTGCCAAATCCTTCACGTAAGCAAAATGTAGTTGGGGCCTGTGCTCTAAATCAGATCAGATATGGGATCTAGCTTAAAAAGCCTTCCAAGGATGTAGACCATCCCTACAAAACAGCTGTGTTAGCATATACTGTACGATGAGCCAGGAGGCAGAGGAGTAGTGGAGGAGCAGGACATAGAAACATAAAAAGTCTGGAAAACCTTAAAGCTGATATTGCTGCCAGAGACAACATATTGTCAAACCACAGCTGATGTTCTCCAGGAAGCTATCTTCATGGCTTTAATTCCATCTAAAGTTGAATCTTCAGTAAAGGAAGGTACATGGAAAAGTCCCACCTTATTTTTTTTTTATTTGAAAAATGCTTTTCAAAAAGGAGTGCTCAAGGCTTTTGTTCAAACTTTAAAACAAAGGTTTTAATATGGATCAAAGGAGGCAGCCAAATACAAACTTAGATTGCCAATTACAGGGGAACAGACCATCCTTTTCTTACACAGTGAAGTCCTCATTCATGACTGAGGTTATGAAGTGTCACAGCAACAGCAAGAACTGATAACAGTAAAACTGTGGTAACAACGAAAATAATTTTTATCATCTCTGATGTTCATTTGCAAAGATTCCCAGAACCAAATTCCCCAAAGCCAGACTGACTCCCTTAAGAACTGCTCTTGTCCTTTTCCCGGTGGCATTTAGTGCTCTTATTCCACAACCCTGAACAAGAATGGGGGGCTGTGCTCCACCAAAGCCCCCGTAGAACGAAAGGGTGTAAGCACAGCATGGCTCCTCTCCTGCTCTTGAGTAAGGAAAAATGGCATGTTTCCAGGCATTCATCACTACTGTAAGTGAGGGGAGGAGGCGTGAAGGGGAACATATCCTCAGAGAAGCAGTAGGGGAAGGTTTCTAATGGCACAAATGGAAATCAATTTGTTTTAAATGAAAGGCAAGCACGTAGTCGCCTCTTGTAATACCCCGCACATGGAAAGCACCCTTTTAGAACAGAGATGCTGCTAAACATGACTGTGTGCACGTGGGCTCTCTCAGGTGGCAGAGTGGAGGGTGGAGAAGTGGAGACAAGGGCCAAGAAATGTGGTTTTTAATAATGGACCCAGTAATACAGCCACATTTTGATGCCTAAGCTCTAAAATAGGCAGAGTACTTCAGATCAGAGCCACTTTTTTAGTTTCCAAATGAGTATTTATTCATTTAAGCCTTAACATTTTTTTTTTTCCTCCAATGCAGCTACAAAAGTTTTGTTTCAAGATTATGGGTGCAAAATCTTGTTCAAAGGCTCTAAATCCTAACATTTGGAAGCTGAGCAGTCTGAAATACATTTGGAGAAATATATACATAGTCTGAGTATGTTTATAAAGGAAGGGATTGCAGAAAATGCACTCCGTGCTCCACATATGCTGCATTGCTGCAGCAAATCCTGCCCACTCAGAGACAGACTTTTGATCTCTCTTTCTCTGTCCTCTGCTCCAGATTAGAGCAAGGAGGGGCTGGACTGCAGTGTGCAGGATGAGGGAGGTGCGTTCACCCCCGGTGGCATTCTGTGAGCTCATGTAAGTTATCCCTTGTTGCCTGTTTTACAGATGTTGATGGGACTGTTGATGCTTGCAAGATGAATGGTTCTATGTTTCTTAACACGTGGAATTGTGACTACCATTCCTGGACACGACATTCTTTAGCTTTCAATATCCTGAGTGGCCTTTTAATAAGTACAGCCTGCACACAGGCTTTTGAAACCTCTGCAGGAGAGAGGATTGGGCCTTGAGTCATTAACGAGAGGGAGGTGGGAGGTAGCTTTAGTCAATTCCATTGACCAAGTGGAAAGGGACAGCATCTTGGACAATACGGGACAACAGATCTGAGGGAAGTCAGATGGGAGACAACAGCAACAATATCTACAGGCAATCCTTTACACATCAAAACCTACAGATCCTACAACTCCTTGCTGCCCCTGGAGCTCACTCCAGGCACCCAGTTTCCTCTTCCACCCCTGAGCCTGCACCTCCCAGCCCTTCCAGCCAACTGCTCCAACACCCAAACCATAGGCACAGAAGCAGCAACTGGGGGTCTAACGTGACTGAGAAAGCTGGAGATGACCTAGAGCTTGTGGGTGGTGAGGAAGCTCAGAGCCAAGAAGGTCTGCAATGGGTTGAAAAGGTTGGGGAGTGGCAAGAACTTTAAAGGAATTGGAGCTAGGCCTGAGGAAGAGGGTAACAAAGGGCATAAAGGTAGGATGTTTGGGACAGGCAAGCCGACATGTCAAGAGCGGGTGGACAAAGCAGCAGTGTAAGTACCTCTTCCACTGATGAGATGAGGAGCTTAAGGAGAGAAAGAGATGAAGGGGTGCAAACTGGGAGCAGGAGGTGTGGTTCTTTGGACAGCACTGAAGGATCTTGCCAGGACTGGAACTGGGAGGATGAGGGAGCTGTGGGTCTTTGTGTGATACTGGTCAGGGGACAGGGCGCTGGAGTTGGTGCTGCCACCAAATCTCTTATGAGGCCTCTGCCAGGTATGTGATTCCTGATGCCCCCCGAAGATACACATGTAGACAATTTGCTCTGTTTGCATACCCTTGTATGCTGAGTAAACACATTTTGGGGACAGATACTGATAAAACAATGTGTTCAATTTTAGAATGAGAAATCAAAACTTCAAAATGACAAACAGGAATTCAGTAACTCAGTCATTTTTGGATAACAAGAAATATTTTTCTTGGATTTTTGTACGAAAGATATATTGGGTTTGGATTTTCCTATTGAAAATATATATTTTAATTTTCATGTTTGTTATTTTATTTTCCAACCAGTCCAGTTAGTAATGACAAAGCCTACACGAAGGCTGATATTTACTACTGGTTTAGGAGCTGGCATTCTAGCTGATGACTGGCTGAGAAACAAAAATTGCTTTGGTAATTAACATTTTAATTATTCTGGTAACAAATACATTTGGTAACTGATGATCGGTGAACTATAATACAATACACTGTCATATACTACTTAAATTTATTACATTTTTGAATTATTGCTTCCTATGTAACGTCTAAAATGTCATTTCTATGTAGCGTCTAAAATGTCATTTCCTTGTGGATCATTTTAGTTTTGAGGATTCAACATTTCAGATAGTAAACTTTGCACTGAAAGTTGCCAATCTGCTTTCATTTTAACAGGCTTCCTACATCAGAAAGGGAATCCACACAGCAGCTGAGGTAAAGGGAGTGTCTTTTTCTGGCATCTTTCACAGTGAGAGTATAGACATTCAAGAGCTAGTGGAGCTGAAGCTACTTTACACCTGCCCACACTTACAGCTTGCGAGTATTCCAGCTCTATTCCTGATATTCCTTTTCTTGGGAGTTAACATGAAAAGAGTAGAAATCTTTGTGGTTTTTTAACAGGCTTTGAAATAAAAGTTAAGGTGATACAATCCAGTTTTCACACAATCTCTTTTGCAGTATCTTTCACTGCATATCCAGGAAAAGGTAGCGCAAGCTTATTGGATTTCAAATTTCTAATGGAAGTTTAGACACGGTACAAGTGTGTTCATTGTAACCATTGTACAAATGTTTCTACCATATTTTCCCCAGAGCAATATCTTTTTGAGTTTTTTTAGTTTTGTTTCAAGAATATCATATGTAAAGAGAGCTCTCACTTAAATGTACCTGATTTACCATTTACTCTGCAATAACATCAAACTGTACATTATCACAATAAAAAAAAAAAATTCTCTTAAATCTTAACTCAGAATTTGTCTAGATAGAAAGAAATTTAGGGAGACTTTAACAATTAATTATCACAGCTGAGCTGTTTTCAGTGCAGTGGGAAAACAATGAATATTTTGATCTTGAAACAGTCTTTGTTTCTTTAACCAAAAAACAAATAAAGTCTTTGATAAGGAGAAGTTGAAGAAACAACAAGAATAACTGCCTTTGTTTTATAAAAGGGACTTGTTTCATCAGGTCAAATCCCAGCTAAGTTTTTTTTCTGCATGTAAAATCAGAGATACTCATTTAAATGCTCACATGTCTTACCCAGACCCTAAACCTCACAGAGACTTCCCTGGTGATTCAGAAGCTAAGTTTGATTCTGTAATGATCTTCACCAAAGATTTTTGGCTAATCATGTCAACCCCTGCAGGAAAAATACAAATTAACAAAAGTCCTAACTTCAAAGGTAAAATGTACATACTTTCTCTAGTCTCTGCACACAAATAGGAGTATGAAAGTCTTCATCCAATAAGGAACTAATTCCTTTGAAACAAGACCAAGGTGGATAGCTGCAAATTACCTTCTCATGCCCTCACAAAACCTGACAGAGGAGATGCTCATAGAGACAGAAGTTTTGGGGGATTGTGTGATACCTACCTAAGAAAGTAGGGGATAGAGAAAATTTCAGTCTTGATAAGTCAGCAACGTTGGGCTATAAGCAAGAGACAAAGGCAAAAGTAATACCCCGCCTTCAGAGGGGGGTAGCAGTTGTGATCATTCAAAGTACCTCACTTGATAAAATTGTCTGCAGAAATAGAGTCCCTACAAAAGACTCAGGTTTTGCAGAGCATGATCAGAGATCCTGAGGGAAAATAAATAAGCTTTTGTTACATAATTACTATTGTTATTTTAACAGTACGGTCACAGAACTACAGGGCAATGACAAAATTACATTAAATTTCAAAAATTAGTGACATTCCCCAGATGTACAGTGAGCTCCATAAGAAACTGGAAATGTACCCTGCAGCAGATAAATTTACTGCTACATTTGCACTTCTTCCCTTTCTAAGTATAGCTAATACCACAAATAATACTGCAGCAAAGGTGTCAGTTCTGTTTAATGTCTTGACTGGAAGCAATCCTCTGGCACAACCTTGCATTCTACAATCTCCAACCACAAGGCAAAGGTGAACACTACTGTTTATGCAAATGCATGGAGCCATGATTTAAGAGAAATGTTTAACAGGACTTGATAAAAGGACAACTCTGACAAACTAATTGTATGGCAAGCACTTACTTGAGGCTACCGCCAGTGGAATTCTAGCTAATCACCATAAAGACAGTGCTTGGAGTTTTATGAGTCCACTATTATTTTTTAACGAAAAAACGTGGTGGCTCTATCTTTCTTCTATATTTCTTTGTCATTCCATTTAGATTTATGCAATATATGAAAGCTGACAGTTAAAACAATTAACTAGTGACCCCAGAGATCTACTGCAAATTTTAGGAATATGCAGCAATACTCTACATACTCAACAAATTCCTGTTCTGGCAGGAATTTTCCATGAGGGACTGAATTAACAGCCAGTAACACACAACTCTGTTCTTTGCTTAATGTATTATGAAGGCTACATCTTCCTCCTTCCTATGGGTAAACCGAAAACAATTAAAATGAATAGACTTCTGTGTCTATTATCTATTCAATACAGCCCATGGAATTTTTATATTGACTTTCATCCCTGAAAATCTTCGTTGTGACTATTTAATTACTGTCTGTCCAGTCCTTCTCTGAATACTCTATTAAGTAATAATAACTTGGGAAAACCTATGCAGCCTATATTGCCAAAGGCCAAAGACCATCCAAAAAGGAGGATGGAAAATAACTGTAGCTAATAATACATAATGGCACAATAATTATCAGAATGGGTGCAGAAGAAAAAAATAATTAAAACAGAAAGAAAGATGTCCTTATGTACCAAGATCCAATAGCAGAGAGCAATCAGCCTCCTATCAAATGTAAACTAAAATAGAGACAAACATTGCTAGCTTCACCCAGCTAGATTTAAGAGACATATTCCCTGTCACGTGCAGAAATATACAGAGCTAGAACAATCCCACTGGAGAAGAGCCTAGAGGAAAGTTACTGCATCTGGTTGTTACAGATTCCATTTGACCTATTCTTTCAACGGCTTTGAATTTCCTGCCCTGCTCCTGGACAATTATCCATTCACTGAAACAGAGTAAGAAACCCAGTATATTATCTGGTAATTTATATTATGAATAGCAATTTGCATAATAGGCCCCTAAAACACTGAATGGCCATCTAATGGAAATTGTATAGATCAAAATAAATCTCTAAAAACTATGTAGGGTTATGCAGATTTTTGCATAATAATAGGTTTAGCATATGCATACACCGCAATCACAGAGGTGACTGCAGCATGGCATAGCAATGGGCTCCTACGATATTCCAGCCAGCACAGGTTACCTTACCTCACACCTGTGACTGTATTGTAGGTACCCTGAAGAAGCGTCTTTCTAGACTTTTCCATCAGGGAAGCTTTACCCCAATTAAAGTCAGGTAGTTATCAACAGAAAATTGGGTTTCAGATAACTGAAATGCTCCATGAAAAATATGTTCTTTTAAAATACCTTTTTCCCCCCCTCAAAATATTTCAGATTAGACCTGTTGCCATGCTGAGTGATAGGAGCTGCAGCTAGGTATATCTTACATTCATTCTGTACTGTCACTTAGATTGCATACCTCTGCCAGAGGCATTACACCTTCCATTTTAGTGAAGAGAGACAGTACATCTCGGCACTCCCTTGGTCACTGAGCAGACAGGAGATGAAACACAGCTCTGGACCATGCCCACTGAAGAGAAGAGGAGCAAGAAACCTACCAACAAAAACACACAGTTCAGTGGCATTAGAGAATCCAAATATTTCCACTGGCTAACAGTATCTGGGTGTTCTAGTTTTGACCCTCATAATTCCTTAGTTTTCTCTATGCGTCATTGAAAAAAATGTGCTTAATCAAAGGCCCATCTTGTACTCCCAAGCCAGTTTCAAGTGAATGGTTTTGCCAACTCCTTGTAATGACTTACATGACTAAAGACTCTGCACTGGGCAAGACACTATACGCCCTTAAGTGAAGCAGCCAACAGCCCTTCACATTCAGTATGCCACAGTGTTATTTGAAAAACTCAGTAACCCTAAATTCTAGGACAACACTGGGAATTCATTAGGGCTCCTTGGGCAATCCTCCTTATCATAATTTCATTGTCTAAAAACTCACAAGTGGACAAATCTTACAGGCCACAGACAGTGCTGCAGCTGTGAAATTGATATTTGTGTGTATATTCTTCTTTGCCAGTTAGATATGGGAACCTTTGGTATCTTGAGCTGCATCAGAATATTTTATGTATCCTTATGTTGTGCTCAATCATGAAACACTGACTTTTCTTTGACAACTTAGAGGATGAGCACTCTGCATTATACACCATCAACACTGTAATCTTAATATTGACTCTACTTCACAAGGGATTAGACTGTACATATATATACACACACACACACACACAGAGAGAGTACCTGCCAGAATACAAACATTCTGATACCATCATTGTGAGCAAGTTAAGTTAATGCTGGGTCTGATGGGCTGATAAGCAAACATGACCTCTGCTTTTCCAGTTTATATTATGAAACATATTGAAAAGGGTTAGTTTAATCAGGTCAGCTTAAGCAGTTTGCTAATTAGCTTCTTTTTGTGTTATAATATTAATCCACTTAATTTTATCTTGTTTTGTATATTTAATTTATGTTATTTGCTCACTTGATTCTTGCTAACAAAATATACAAAATAGGAAACCTGTGTATTCAGGCTTTTCTACCTTGATAACAAGGTTTTAGATCTAAAGAGTCACACAGAAGGTGGATGTTCAAGTTTGTGAGCTATTTAGTGTTGTTCTTATAATATAATCCCTGTCCCCCATAATACACTTTTGGCTCCAGATATGGCCAGAGAGCCATCTGACCCTTCGTCCCAATTTTTGGGAGGTGACTAGAACTACATCTCCACAGAAACCTGCCTTTCCCGTGGTTTGCTCTCCTCTCAAAGAGGATTGGAGCCAGCTGCCTCAGGCGCTCCTCTCCAACTCGTCTCCATTTGATCCCCCCACAAGCAGCTCGCTGGCAGCTGCACACCCAGCTCTGGATGTCCTCATCCCAGAGCTACCTACACCCAGTTGGAGGCTCTGCACTTTCAGGCTTCCAGCCTTATCCAGAAAACCACTGTAACCAGTCAGAGCTCCTGAGCGGCCTCTTTATTTTTAGCAAATCCAATGTCTCTCCACCTCTCCCAACATGGTTATGGGGAGGTGACTCACCTGAAGCTATTGCCTTGCTGTTCTGCTTGTGGGTTTTTTCCCCCATATTCAACTCAGTAAGTTCATTTAAACAAGAAAGATAACACAGATATACAGTGACTATGCGTGACACGGTTTATAAATAAAATTATTACAAAGAGCAACCCCACATCTGTCAGAGCCCCTAAAAATCTATCACCAGAGCTGGGGACTTATTAAATAAAAAGCTGCTAGTCTGTGACCCTCCTTTGCTTTGACTAGTTCCTTTTTATACTAGAGGAATGTGAGATGACACAGGGGCTGCTGCAAGACTGACACCACCACCTACTTCCCCCAGTCCTCTAGTCCCATGGTGATAGGAGCAAAGCAGAGGGGATAGATCCAACAGTTTGCCGCTGCTGCAATTCCTGCCACAGGAGACCTCCATTCATACCAGAAAATGCAAAGGTACAGGATGAGGGCAAGATACTGTGTGCGCCTTGTTTTTTAAAACTCTGATGACTAGGTATGTCTTTTTGTCCTAAAAAAGTAGCCAAGTTAAAATTTATGTAAATAGAGCTGGGTTTCACATAACCATCTCCGACCACATTAAGACAGCCTATTATGTAGTTTAATTGTTGGCCAATTTCAGCCTCCTGCTATTTAATAGGACTGTGAATGCCAAGAGTCTCTAAGTCAGTAGAGGAAAGGAGACAAAACACCTGCAATAACCAGGCAGAAGGTGTTCCTTCGTATCCTTCACTGATTTCAATGTCAGCTCTCAGTAAGGCAGAACTGGGAGGGGACCCCTCAAGTCATTCAATTTCCTGGTCTTCATCAATCCCTGAGTAGGTTGTATGAAATAATTTAATGATTAGACTTCTGGTTAAATTTTTCAAAAAGTGATTATGTTAATTACTTCTGGAAGTTAATTTTCCTACATAATTAATGTCCCATTGAAATCCATAATGTAGCTGTTTAAGAAATATTGGACTGCATCCGCCAAAATCTTGCAAACTCCTGTTCAGTTTCTTGCTTTCTAATCAAATAGAGTTTTAATTAGGTCTCAGTGAATCTATGTAATAGAAATAGGGAAAATTAATGCAAAGTTAGTCTTTTTTCTTTTTCACTATTGTAAATTATAAATGGGTGCTCATTGCAAATTCAGCAGCTCAGTCAGCTTGCAAGCAATTACAAACAATTCTCACCATGTAGCATGATAGCATAGAACTGCATCAAATAAATTATTTAAAAATCTTTTTAAAGTTTATTGTTGTCAGTGAGAGTCAAGCAAGATATCTTCTGCCATCAGCACCTCAGAAACAGGATTAGTTTACTTAGGATTTCTCACTGGATGCTTCCCTTACTTTGGCTGAAATTCAGGGAATTATATAATTCTTTGTATTAAGATTTGTGTCTTTAAAAGAAAAGATACCCATTAACGGTATTTTGGTAAATGTATTATATATATGAACTAAGCAAGAAGGTTGGCAAAGTAAAGCCAACATATGTCCTCTGACAGGATTTTTCACTACTTGTTGGATTTGAGAGCTTAAATCAGAAATCCATGTCCCTGATGGCTTTAATGGGCTTACATATTTTAATGAACCTATGATGGAAACTGTGTGTGGCTCCTTTCCCCTCTCCATGAGGGTATATGACACAAACAGCAGAACAGCCTCAGGCATTCCCAGCGAGCAGCAGAACCCACATCGGAGGGATTTTTTTCATTTCTCATTCATTACAGATAAAACCTGCAGAAGACTCAGTGCTATCACCAACACTAAACCAGGTCAGCCAAGGCTTGATCGAGCTGACTTCAAATCTTCCACCACCCCTACTAGTGAAAAAAAGTTTCTTATGGCCCAGTCATTGAAGGACCAAATCCACAGCCTGTGGCTGTTGCTTGGTTTTGTATCATCTGCTACCACTGAGAAAAGTTTGGCTTTGTCAGATTTGTCATTCAGACAGGTGCAGGCTACTATCAGATAGCTTCTTAGCTTCCTCTTCTTCATGCTAAGCTGGCCCAGCTCCCTACTGAATCCTCACAGGTCATGAGCGTGAGGTCCCTGACATCCTGGTCCCTCTCTGGACACCCTGTCTGGACCCTATTTCTCAATGTCCCATTTTAACTGGAAGCCCAGAATTGGACAGTCTTCCCGTACAGCCTCAACTGTGCCAGAGAAAGGCAAACAGTAACTTCTCTTGGTCTGCTGGCCATGCTTCTTACACAGCCCAGCATGTTTTGCTTTATTTGCATTGAGAAAGCACTACTGACTCAAAAGAGTTTGACCCTTCTGAGTCAGCAGTGACTGTGGAAGATTATAACGAAAATCTAGTTTGGTACAAATCAGAAAATTTAATTCATTTGGCCTTCTGAATATTGGGTTGGAGAGTTCTGGTTCTCAGTAATTTATACACCTGTTTCATCAAATATTTAACAGTATTATTTTCACTTGCTGCCCAGAATTATTTCCTTTTGTTTCAGGATTAGCTTTATTCAATCTTTAAGATACTGCTAAGTATCTGCAGAAATCTAGGAAGAGAAATATGCTAGCTATTGATACTGTGATTTTTTTTTCCTTTCACTGTTCTGATCCTTTAAATTTAAGAAGACAGCTTCTACCCCATTACATCAGGCAGAGCCATTACTTTATGTCACAGGGAAGACATAAACATTACTTTCACACAGTTTTTACATTGGCTCTTTGTTCATTTGCTTCCCCATCTCCCTTTTGCCATTTTCTAGACTGAGCATCACTTTGTCCAAAAACGCGTGATCACTGTGTAGGCACAGAAACACCACTGGTTCTGAGCTCAGTCCTGCAGCTCTTTCTACAGATCAGTCATTAGTCAAACTTGGTGGATGGATGTATTTAAAGAAAAAAACATTCAAATGTTGCCAACTGCACACCTTTTTTCTGCATCTCTGAAACATATTTTCCTCCCTTTGTTACAGAAAATTTGTGTCATTTCTTATTGTTTAAAGGAGTACCTTCTCCCATTCCTTCCCATAACTTGTTATAGTAAAAACATCTCTGCATTTTTCTGCTCAGCGTTGACTGACGGCTTTGTAAGCACCACAGCCTGATCAATGACACTTCCTAGTCTCCAGAGGGAAATACGTAGAGCACAGGCTTGGAGGACTGTATTACAGACGTTAGATCTTCCAGGTGTTTATAATGCGATTACTCAGACACCTTTTTGTTTGTTTTATTTCCATGAAAAAAAATGTAGTTCTTTGAGGTCCCCATAACTGAAATTTGGGCGGAGGAATATTCCTCAAGCTTTCAAAATAAACTCTTCACCATGACATTTGACGCCTCACGGGAACCTCTGCTCCAGAGGCTGGAGACCTGCACAGCTAAAGGCCATGATGCCAGAGCTGAATTTTCCCCCTCCCAGTACGGGTATATACGTGTGCTCATACACGAGCGAGGAAACACCCTGCGCGTGGGGCACAGCACGTGTGAGCATCTGTATGTTACTGATACTTCTGTTGCTTCCGTGATGGAAAATTATACACCTAGAGCAGAGCTCATTTTCCACTTCCAAAAGCAGTACAATAGATCACCTTATTATTCTGCCACAAATTGAGTATAGGTTTCACGTGATTCCTTGAAATGCAGACAGCCTCTTTCACTCACAAATGAAACAGCACACAATGCCTGCCAGAGCCAATACTCCCACATACTAGCGTAATGCTTCAGTAAGTTGAAGAAAGAAGCTTGCCAGCCTTTCCGAGTTGTCATTAAGCTAAATGAAAAGTGCAGAGATACTTGTTTAGCAGACTGTTGGTCTTTGAATACCAAATGTTTTCCCCTTGTAGAAGTTTCCTTTTCTTTTTCCTCACTAGAAGCGCAGGTGGACGTTTGGCAGCTTCTCCTTTGGATGTGGTGCATTTCAGGTTTCTGCTCACTCTGCCTCAGCTCTCCTGTGGTGCAGAAGGCGAGAAGCTTGGAGCACAACCTCCTCAGCCACTTTGAGCTGCTCGTGCAGTACATCCCTACTGGGAGGTCCAATAGAGCATATAAGCAGGCTAAAGCAAGACTACCTGGCTTTTACACAGCACATCTCTTTAGTGCTGGGGTAAGGTATGTGCTGGGGGAAGAGCTGCAGTAGTACTCTGGCAACGAGTACTAGCTGTCTAGTGCGTAAGCAGTATGTGCACCTAGCCCTAAACGCTGTACTTTCTGGGCCCCAGGATACTTTAAATTGTGCCAGACACTGAACTGGCATTCAGCTGGCTTCCAGAGCAGGGAGCTGAAAACGGCTCCTCTGCTCCACGTATTCACAGCAGAGAGCATGGCCACTGATTTGGGGCTGCTTTCTAATGCCATCCTTCCTGATCCAGCAACCTCCAGTTCATACCTCCAGCTCTCTGCTTTCAGTCTTTTAAAGAGATGATCACACATCATCTGAAAAACCGTCTTTCTGGGAGGATTTCAAGGCTGTCCTGTGCACTAGGAGGAGACAGAGCTGAGCCAGTCAGCTCAGCAACGGTTGGCAGCTGCAGGAAACCAGCCAGCAGTCCTCTGGAAAGAGGGGGAAAAAAGGGCAGTATCCATGCCACATCTTATTGCTGTGTATTAGGTTTAATAGGGAGGTGGAGAGCAAACAAAATATCCCTGTCCATGGGCTGAGAGTCCCCTTCACAGGGGCTGTGGAGCGCATTCCCAAGAGCGATGACATTGTGCACCTTTGCCCTGCACCGCTTTTTAAAATCAGCTCCCTGACAGAGGCACCATGCTCCTCTTTCCCCGCTTGCTGCCTGCCCAGCTCACCTCCGCCATCCCCACCCTGACACCTCAGTCCTGCGCTCGCTTGCTGACTGCATCTTTATAATCAAATAGCGTCATTGCAAGTCCCTGGCATGCACCGGCTGCTTCTCTAAGCCAGAATTTGTAATTGTATTTGCAAATTTTTGGGCAGCTTTTAACTGCAAACAATCCATATGCAATTGCTGGTGTTAAGAAGCAAACAGCAACTGTTCTTATTGCCAGCTTTGTGACTGCAATGTTTACAGTTTTACTTTCCAATGCAGAAAAGAATATGTCCAGCCTTTCAAGGGCCAAGTCAGACTGCAAGAGATCTTGTTTTGAAGTAGAATTATTTCTGTGGATTAGGTGAGCAGAACTCAGGTCCTGAGGTTAATGTTTTAGAAATGGCTACCCATGACAAATTGCCAGTGTCCTGGACAAAACCATACATCACAAAATACCATGTCTAACATCTAGGGATGATCATCTTTCTTCTACCCACTGTTTTCTCTTCTTGTTTATCCACCACTCAGATATGCTCTTCCAAGGTCTTTCCATCTCATTTTTCAAATATTCTCATTGCAAAAAAGCAGTCATGTTTTTCTTCTAATTCAAAGAGAAATATATGGTACATCAAAGCCTTACTTTTGTTACAATGGCATTTTCATATGTAAAGCAATAGATGTGTCTGTGGCTTTATATACAGGTACAGAAAGAAAGAGAGATGCCTCTCTCTCTTTCCCCACCTCGCTATATTCAATTCTCATTCATATATGCTCAATAGAATAAAGCACACTTCAAGGTATTGTAATATAGCTCTTCTATCTATCTTTATAGCAGCACATTCTTTTTACTTGGTATTAATACCTTTAGAGGCTTTGAATAAAATCCATCATGTGTAAGTCAGTAAAAGGACGACAAAATGAAAATATGGAAATAAAACAGGACAATTTATTTATTGCCAGAGCATGCCAGCTGTTGAAAATAACCTGTTGCCCCTTCAAGCTAGCTGACTTGACAGTAATCTAGAAAAAACTATCCAAGTGCCAAGTGATTCACTGTGTGAGTGAACATTTACGTCAAGATAGGCATATTATCACCTAGGCAAGTGAAAAATGCCTTTGGCATGTGGCAGTGAGAAGTACCCAGACCAGCAAAGAAGGTCTTTAAATTAGAACTAAGGACTCTATTAGGGTGTTTAAATAGATTTTTAAATGGACTACAATTAAGGCACTCCAGCCAGGAAGGTCCGTTGTAAGTGGTTTTTTTATTAATCCTGATGGCAGGACTAGTTCAATATTGCACTGTGAGTTTCACAAAAGTGTTATATAAAGGAATTATTGATAATGACTGCTAAAAGTCACCTAACATAATTATCTTACTGCTCCCTTTCAGGATACCTCAGACCTCAGCTAAAGATTCCCCTATTAAAAATGGATAATGTGTGGTAGGATTTCTTATCTCTACTTTTTTTCCATGTGGAATTCTTCAAGATTCTTTTACACCCGTGTCACCTTCTGCCTTCTGAGTCCAGCCCTCTATAGCTGTCTTTTGAGCATTTAGCCTTAAAGTCTCATGGTTCTTGCTCCTTGAGGTATTTCGGTGCATCTCCACCACAGGCTTCTCTGAATAATGAAACTGGCTGTGCTGAAGCATACCAGAGGTGCCTGGTACATTTTCTGAGCCTACTGAGGTTACCACAGTGGCTATGTATTGACTATGGCCAAGAGAAAATTGAGTCTAGATCAACTAGCAGCCCAGAGCTTCAAGGCTACAGCCATCCACAACCTATGGGGGAGGGAGGGGAAACCACAGCCTACAAAAAGCTATCTGCTCACACAAGACCCCTTTCTTTACAGTCTTAGGCTTGTCCCATGAAGGATTTTGCCACATTTGGATATGACAGTCTTTGATAAACATGTAAATTTCTTCAGTCCATTCTGATTTAACTGTCTGTGGGTCTTGGTTTTTCTTACATTATTACTGCCACAAGAAGACTCCTTTGCAGGCCATGCTGCACAACAGGGCTTTCTTAAGTCAAGAGCTTACAAATTCTTAAGTCAAGAGCTTGGGTGACCTAACTAATCATCAGTGTTCTGGGGACCCTACAATCACTTAAATTCCCTACTTTAAGGTCTCGCTGCTGACCACGCAGCATTTCTTGATTTACAGGGCTGCCACCGAAGTATTTGTAAAGTAATCAAGGGGCTCAATTGCAAGAATCGTTTTGTTTGCTCATGCTCATTCTCCCACTTATACTCTTTCTAGCTCAGGCACATTTCACTCCACGTAGGCATATATGGCATATATCTGCTGAGTTCTTCTAAGAACTAGTCACTTATCTTACCTAACTTTCCATTTCAAAAAGTTGTGAACTTTTGTTTGTGTTACATACATACATACAACACCATATCTAGGGCAAGATTGAGTGAAGATGGCTCAGTGGGCTACAAATTACACTTCCCATCTCTAGCACAGCTCCTTTGTGCTGCAGGGAAAATCATTTTCTAGGAAGATAGGAGGTATACCAGCATTGTCTCCCCTTAGGGTGATGCACAGGAAACAAACACTGCCAGTTGCTGCTCTGAGCTCTACATGCTCTCCATGGGCAATAGTGGCTGCAGGGAAATATAGGCTGCTGAGTTTAATAGGAACTAGCAGCATCTGAAATTAAAAAAAAAAAACTATAATAATAATAATTATTATTATTATTATTTAAAAAAGAACTTCTTTCTGGGCTGCTGTTACCTAAAAATATTGGTCCCGATTCCCAGCTGCAGTCATATTGAGCTGAGCAAAACACAGGTCCAAGAACAGGGCACAATAAGCAATCTTAGCCCTTTGAAACTGATGAATCAGGACAAAAGCTAGTGTGATCTTAAATAGAAACAACATAAGGACCACTTTGTTTTGTACCGGTCCTCAGAAGCTTGGCCCCTCAGCAAGTTCCCATGGGAATACTTCCTAATCTCCTTTCCTGTCTCTGCCCATCTAATCAACCCTAAAATTTATCTGCAGATTGAGTCCTCAAATAGGTCATCCAGCTGGTTTTGTGCCTAATCTATAGGAGTTAGAGAGGTTTCCTTACTGTCTGTGCTCTCTCCTTAACTTGACTTAGCATTTGCATACTCACTTGGTTAGTTTAATTTGAAGTAAAACCACACTTTTTTCTTGCCCTGTTAAGAAGCACCTTTGCAGTTGTTTCCTTGTCTCCTGTTCAGTTTGAAGTCTTTGCAATTACAGTATAAGTGACAGCTGCATAACTGAGGTTAAAGAAAAGCCGGTAAGTCTGATTCATTGGTGGAAATTTAGAACAACCTTCTGAAACTAATGGGCAGAGTAGAGGGAACTGGTGCAATTGAAGTGAGAGCTCTGGTGCTTTCTGTTCCCCTCTTAAAAGGAAGAAGAGTGGGAGGTCAGGCAGAAGAATGAATTTTGGATGCCTGGATAGGAGAAGATTATTTGATAGATGGTTTGCTACTTTGCTCTAACTGCAATAGTTCTGCTGCCTTTAGCATTCTGAAAATAGGGATCATGAGGCTGAAAGATAAGCAGAAAAGAAACAATGCTTAAGGGGAAAAAATGAGAAAGAATGGGGCAAAGAAGATGAAAAATAGAAATTAGTTTGGTGGTTTACATTATGTATTTTTCATTACAAAGTTTATTCCTGTGTTACTTGTGCTGGCACCTTTGCAGTTAATACATTGTTTTCATCACTGTTATTTCCTTATAATGATATTCAAGCTGTAGCTTATGAATCTGGTATTAACTCATGATTATCCAAATTGTGCATTAAGAAACTAGTGCTAAGGTCTTCCATTTGTACCAAAATGAACGCAACAAAATGAAAAGCAAAGAAGGTATTCAAATGGGTTTGAGAAGGCACATTCTGTTTGACAGAGCCCCCTGTGTGGAGACTTTACGAGACAATCATGCTGGCTGTTAAGCATTCTGCCATTGAATCTGTAATTACATCATTATCCAGTTGCTAAATGATGGTGGGTTTTGAGGGCTTTCACTATTTCCTGCCTGCTCTTATCTGAAGTTGCTTCCTGGCTGATAAAATATCTAAACATATTATGGAGCTGCCTGTTGACTTTTGTGATGTTTTGACTCTTCATAAATGGCATTGAAACTACAACTCTTCAAATCCAAATAAGTCTTATGAGCAGCACAGGTAAATAACAAACAAATTAGATCCACTGTGAACCAAACCTAACACAACACCCCAGTGTTCCTTGCAATTGGAAAACCCTTCTCTTTGGCCAAAGTCCTGCATTCTCTAGGGAATTCTCTCACCTTTTCTTTCTACATTACTTTCTGAACAGTATAAAAGGCAAAATCCTTTAGGTGCAGTGTTACCATTATCTCTTCACTAATGAAAAGTGGCAGTTGTCACAGAAACTGTACTCAGCTCCCACTTGGCCACACTAAGCAGAAGATTGGACATCAACTCTGAGCATTGCCTATGGCACCCTCATGGCTTGAGCAGGGAATAAAATGTCGTCTAAGGACAACACCTATCTTTTGTCATTTGTGGCATTCCCTGTAAAGCTGGTGGATGCTTGACCATAATATCTGTGGCTGCAGACCAAGGTGGTCCTGAAGGACAGGTAATGGCATTTTTCCTACTTACCAGGTACAGCTGGCATTCATTTTCTTTTAGTCGCTCAGCATGTCACTGAGTGAGAGTTGATGTGGCTAATAGTGTTTAAATGCAAGCTGAAAAGATGATTTTGTGGAAATGATGGTTAGCCATATCTAATGGCAATGAGATCACTACTGTGAGAAAAGCAGCAGCATGCCTTCGAGAAGACTTTTCCTTTTCAACAAACACAGAAAAAGATTTCCTTTTTCACTAGACTTCATAGAGCACTAAACATACAGCTGAGAACATTTCTCTAAATAGTGTGAAAATTCCATTTATTTGCTTACAAGCTGCACCTTGTATCACCTAATTTAAAAAGAAAAAAGGTTTCCTTTTCTTGTGGGACCCTGTTTTCTTCTGCATCCTGGGAGACATAGGTGTCCCATGTCCAGAGAGAGGTGACAGCACTGGCAGTAAATAGGTGAACTGTAGCAGGAACACTAGGAGTTGGCAATGGTTGAAATGACCAGTTAGTCTACACTCCCTCCAGAATGATTCTGTTCTAACATGCCACTATTGTAGAGCTTGGTGAGACAGGGAAATTCACAGGCTGTAACCTTGCAAGGCAGACTTAGTTTTACTGAGCAGAAGCACCAGGAGAAAGAAATGTGAAATCTGCTTCGGGAGACGCTCGCTAGGTCTCCATTTTTCATTTTAAGGCTGCCACAACACATGCAAAATGCTGATATTTTGTTCTTGTCTGCATGACACAGTTCCAAAGACAGGTTACAGCAGCACTCTGTAGCAAAGCTGTTAATGCAAGTAATTACTCTTAGATGATAAAATCTCTATTCTTTCACTATACCTTGAGAAATGCCCATTAAAAAAATCAGAAGATTCAGAAATTAAAATATATTAATAGGCACGTAATTAAGTACTTATTGCTTTTGTCAGTTTAAAACAAGCTAACCAGATGGCAAGGAAAAAACTCAGAAAGAGCCTCTCAATGAGCTATTTAGATTTAATTAATATACAGTAACTAGCTCATTAAAGCTAAGTTAAATGCTTATTTGAGACAAATAGTAACCTCTTTTGTATTATAGTTTCCATTTTCCGTAGCTGGCAGAGCAACAAATTACACTTCTGAAAGCTAGCAAACAAAATGTTTTAGATGTTTATTCTCTCTGATCACCTCTGTGGTAAAGAAAATGAGAGTAAATTGGGTGGTATTACCCCAAAGCAGCATAACAAGCAAATTATTTAAGCCAGAAAAAATCTCATCAGTGTCAAGTTAGGTGAGTATGGGAAATAGCCAGTCTCTGCAGCAGGAGTCCTCGTGACCTGCGGAGCATCCCAGCAGGTTATTCACAAAGAAATGAGCATAGCCTCTAATGCAGCTTCCAGTCCCATCCACCCTGACAGAAAGGTAGCAGGGAGAAAGAATCAAACCAGAGACAACGAGAAAGTGGGACATCAGGCAGAGCACAAAGAAGAGGTCAAATTCTTCAGTTTGTGCAGCTATCCATGAGGACTTCTGTCCTGGTTTCGGCTAGGATAGAGTTAATTTTCTTCCTAGTAGCTGGTATAGTGCTGTGTTTTGGATTTAGGATGAGAATAATTTTGATAACACACTGATGTTTTAGTCGTTGCTAAGTAATGTTTACACTAGTCAAGGACTTTTCAGCTTCCCATGCTCTGCCAGGTGCACAAGAAGCTGGGAGGAAGCATAGCCAGGACAGCTAACCCAACTGGCCAACGGGGTATTCCATACCATATGATGTCATGCTCAGTATATAAACTCAGGGGAGTTGGCTGGGGAGCAGCGATCGCTGCTCGGGGACTGGCTAGGCATTGGTCAGCGGGCAGTGAGCAATTACACTGTGCATCACTTATTTCGTATATTCTATCATCATTATTATTATTATTATTTTCCCTTCCTTTTTCTGTTCTATTAAACAGTCTTTATCTCAGTCCATGAATTTTACTTTTTTTTTTTTTCTCCTCGATTCTCTCCCCCATCCCACTGGGGGCAGGGAGTGAGTGAGCAGCTGTGTGGTGTTTGGCTGCCTGCTGCGTTAAACCACAACAACTTCAGACACACATTTATTCCCCATCTCACCACATTTCCTCTAGAGGGAATATTTCTTTAAAAAGCTCCCTAGAAGGTTCCTCATAGATAGGTTTGTACCCTGTTTCCTTCCTGAGGCTTTGTCATGGCAAGGAAAGACATGACCTAGAGTACAGAAGCCAAAGGATTTTCCTGGAGAGAAGGGATTTTAAATTTTTGAATTTGTGACTCTCTAAACATCTTCCATGGAGGCTGACTTCATGAGGACTGTTCCTTGTATTGAGGAACATGATTTTCTCAATCACATCCCAAGAACCCATTGAAAGTAGCTCATATACCCCTTAACTAAAAGACACTGCCCTAGAATAAACTAATATTTAATAAAGATATTATACACAGGAGAGTATCTAGTAAAAGGCTACTCTTTCTTCTTTAGCTCCACTCAGCATAACATCTGCCAAGAGCAGCTGTGTCTAAAAGTTTGTAAGTATAAGGCCAGTTCTTGTGGTCTGTGCTGCACTATTTTGACCAGAAAGTCCTACTGATGTGCCTACAGCAGAGATTTATTCTGGAGCTTATTTACTTTTCATTGTCATCTTCCCAGAAGCATTACCAAATATTGCATTATTTAGACCTTCATATTTTTTACAGCTGTATTTTGTACAGCTTCTCTATCAGTCTCTGAGCTAAGAGCTGATAAAAATAGTGCTGGTGCCTAAGCTCAGGTCAATATGTAGAACTTCTGCCAGCAAAGTTGACAAAAAGCGTAATTTATTTACATTTCTATATCAGAAACGTAGATGCATTAATACTGGAAAATAAACCTGTCATTAATATACCTTACATTCATGGAATTATTATGATTTATACTAGAAAAATCAATATCCCTCTTTGACATGTTTTGTATCTCTTACAGGAAAGTTTCCAGATGTAAGAATTCCAGCCAGTTGTGCCAAGCTTAGACAAGGCATGCGTTTGCTTCTTCGTTCTTGGTGATGTATATTTACCTCTTTTAGCGTAGGAGCACCGGGAGCTATTTTGATTATGTTAAGGACATAGGAAGACCATTGGTGAGGTTATTATTTTTCCCTTAATTTATGGTTTGTTTTTTTAAATAAACAACTTTCTGCATTTCAGATTTTGAGCTCATACCAAAAGTAGACATAACAAAATTCCAAGACTGCTTTTTTTCCTACCTCCACAAAAGTATGGGAAATGGTATGAACAGATGCATTTTTATGTGATTACCAAACAAATTTTGACATCAGTATGCTTCAGACAGTATGCTTGGCTGATTGTTTGAATCAGGCTGCTGGCACATTGTGTGCCAACACAAAGTATGATAGATTTTGGCTGGTAGTGCTTAAACGCCATGTGTGGGGAAGGGAGGAGAGGGGGTGGCCAAACTCAGCAAGAGAGAGAGATGGAGAAAGAGCTAGCAGTGATATCCTGACACTGTGATATCAACAGCCCCCAGGTCCCACCAAGTCACTCAGGCATTTAGTCAAAGATTGGCACTATCAGCCGGTAGCTCACATCATCCGTCTGCTCATAATTTGGAAGATGCCCCCATGCTCCCATGGAGGAGCTGGGTTTACCTGGACTCCAGACTGGCCTTGGTTGAAAACCCCAGAGAAATCCCTTTGTGTACCAGCCCCATGTGCACTGACCGCAGCAGCCCCGTTTCAGCCAGCAGCTGGATTAGCAGTCATGGAGATGCCACATTGTTGCTCCTGCTGTGTCCCTGGGATGGATGTTCTTGCAGAAACCACAGCCGGATCAAGCAATCATCACTGCTCCTTCCACAGAGCTGCGTTCTGTTTATTGTAGACCGCCGTTGCACCTTGAAAATGACCTAAAGCAACAGGCACAGTGATATGTAAACAGACGTGTGGCTGTTCCATGATATAAAGCTCTAAGAACAGGCTTTACTAGTATGACTGTGACTCTATATTTTTGTAATTTACCAGGAACAAATGGTTTCTTTGCTTTCACAACTCGACTGTTTTCCCTGACAGCCACTTGAGAAGTACAAACCTAAGACACATGTATATGTACTCCATTTTCTTTTGACCTGTCAGCAAAACACTGAGCACCCTACAGGCATGTGGTGGCTGGAGGAGCTCTGTGGAAATAGCCCTTTTTTTAAAAAAACTGTCTTATGGAAATTCTTAATTACATCTGCAGATGACACAATATCATTAGCAGCATCTTAGATCCCAAGTATGGGGTGGCTAAAAAACCTTCTCACTGTCAAAAAAATGTATCAAGACACTATATTATGGATATATTTAATTATAACATACTTGTGTAGCATTCAAACTGTTGGCAACCCTCCTGACTTTCCTTCCTTCATTCAGGACTTCAATGTTTTAATAAGGTGTGTAAAACCTTAGAATCCTTTTAAATTACTTCATCTAAATGAAATATACTGTCTTGAACTTTTTTAAAATGTAGCATTAAAAATGCTGCAGGTTTTCTTTCAAAAGCCCATTTAAACAAACGCCTCAAAACTACTTTCTAAGCATTGTAATGATGTTCATCTAAAGCAATTACACCTTCAATTAACTGCAATTTCATCTGAGAAGTGTTCATGCTTGAAAAAAAGTAAAAATTTCCTTTTATTTCACAAAGAAACACCTGAGTACATTGTAAACAAAACTAAACGTTTGAGATTACCCACTTGAATGCTGACAATGGAATAATTGAACTTTGACCCTTCCTCTACTACACATCAGTGTTAATACAATGCAAGTCAGATCTGTACGCTTTTGTCTTATAAGGGTCTAAATAAATAGGATCTTCAAGATAAGTTTCCCATTCTCCATGAAGGTGACAGCATGGAGTTTGAAAATAAATTAATGGAAATAAGATGTTGTTATGCAGCCAACAAATGCACCTGGTATGCTTGAAGCAAAATAATTATCATTACAGGAGACCTCTACATCCTGAACTCACAGGCCACCAGGCTGTCAAGAATGAAAGCAACTTGTAATGACGTGATCATCTACCACTTCTTCTGTAGGTAACCCACTTGCCAGGCATCCAAGTTAAACTACCTCAGGTATGAGCATCTTCACAATGAAGTTTTATTACTAATTCACCACTGGTTCTGTAGAGCACCTTTGATATGTGTCCAACATGATCATACTTATTTAATGTCTTACCTCTCCTTCTCCTCACATCTGATCCAGTGATAGGGGCAAAAGCAGTCTCTCAGCTCATTTAGATTTTCCTACCTAATATCCCTCATTCACCATAAGCCTTGGCTCAGATCTGAAGGTTTTCTAAATTGTCTCCTCTCCAGTGAACAAGGAGAACATTTTAGACTCCAGGATCAGATATGTTTCAATTATTACAGCAAAGGTCATTTCTACATGCACTGCAGCAATGCAGGAAATACCATACTGGGCTAGCCTTGTATCTTGTCTTTGTCAGTGACATGTACTTTAGTTCAGAGGAAGGGGGAAATAATTTTACCATTAAGAAAAAGTGAAAGAACAGTACATCAAGAAATAGATTTTTCTCTTGCTCCCAGTCAAGCCCTTACAAAAACACTGGATCAAACCAGTAGGTCTTCTACTAGAAATCTGTTTTGAAATTAATGAAAGAGAGTTCCTGATGTAAGCCTACTGGCTAACGCTTTGACATTCACACAAACATGGCAAGTGACAAAGCACATAGATGGGTACATATTTTCAGTTTTTTCATGTATTCACTCAGTTGTAGATATTACACATTTTCTACTAAATATCCGCTCTGCAAGACTGATTCTTATCTAGCGTAAATCAATGTGGCTTGAATTAGGTCAATGCAGCTGTGCTAATTTACACTGGTCTCAGATCTGGAGCATTGATTCTTTTACTGGATAGTAGAATGTCCCATTCAGGGTAGATTCATGAGCCATTGATTAGTAATTTTTTATGTCCACTTTCTTAAAGACAAGCAACAAATTTATTTTCTCTATTTTATGGTAGGGTATTATTATATTCCTGATTTTTTCAAAGCTGCTGTATTTCTTATTCACCCCCCAACTCCAGTACATTCAGATTTGCAGTTCAATATATATTTAAGGTGACAAACATTCTTTTATAAGCTCTTTAACTGTCCTTTGGTCTTGGCTTCTCTAACTGTTGTCCTTAATAATTTTTCTGATTTCTGTGTAAGGTTTGCTGATGATCTCTTCTCTTACATATTGAAAACTGGGGAGAAATAACTACTCTGAATTTCTCCCACTTGAGAGTTCTCACATGCTTATTCTCCTTTTTCATCTCATGGGACTGCTGTCATTTCTTCTAATGTATCTGTAACTGTTTTTACAGAAATTTTAATTTTTCCTGACTTGTTCCTGCATGTCTTTCTTTTAATTCTTTTTGTTTGTTTGTTTCCTCTTGTTATAAGGCTAAAGCCTACATGAATAAACTTATTCTACTCCTATCCATCTTCCTTCTATCTTGATTTTGTTTTTCTTTTCATCAAGCTTCCTTTCATCTTCAAAAGATTTTAAAATATTTCTTCTATATTTCTTTTATAATAAAAAATCTGAATTGTTACTGTAACCTCTGTGTGTCCAATAAGAAGGTAAGGTGAGGTGGAGGGGGATTAAACTTTCCTATTCTTATTCTAGCAGCTTTCAAATCAATGTCATCAGGCAGTATAAATATTTTAAGAACAATTTTAAAAGATACTGATCCTAGAAATATATTTTTCAGCTTGACATATTGACTGTATTTTAGTTTATTGCTACCCTTTGCATTTCTTCAAGAAACAAAATTAACATGTGATTCATACTTTTTTATTGATTTTCATATAAAGCTTCTGTATGCATTTCTCATTTGCATAGGAATTCCTGCAGAACTTCAGAAGAAATTCTCTTTTCCCACTTTGCAGTTGGTAATATAGGAAAAGCACCCAACAAGACAGCTGACTGGAATCACCTGTAGAGAAGTCTGACACTAGGTGTATTTATAAATATTGTTGCTCAAATTTTAAAAAAAAATCTTAAGATTTCCCACAGAAGAAAACTGGTTTTTTTTTCCCCTGGTCTTTTCCCCCCCCCATAATTGCAGAATCCCATAGACTTCTTTGGGGTCAGCCAGCTCCCCTGGCTTCTAATGAATCAGTATCTAAGTAGCCTATTCACAAGCTACAGCAGCAGATGGACAGCCCCAAGTCCTATCAATTGGCAAACTCGTGAGTCTGGCTAGCCCCAGCACAGTCACTTTGAGAACGGGGCAGCCAGCCTGACCAAAGAGACAGGGCCCAGCTTGCAAGACTTGAGGATCAGGGCAATTAGGCAGCCTATCTAATGAGCCTTTTGGGCATAAGGACATCCCAAGGAGCAGAGGATTCCAGAGATATGGACATGGTAAGCCAGGAAGATTGGATACAGTTTTCCTATGTCCCTAGGTAGGCAGAGAGCCCGGCTGGCTAGAAAATGAGCAGGCAAATGGAAAACAAAACAACAAAAACCCTAGGAAGCAGCATCACTGGCAGCATCTCCCCCGAGTGTTGAAGGAAATGACAAGCCCCTGCAAAATGTTTCAATCCATCAAAACACCATTTTTTGACATACAAGCGTTCTGTGAGAAAATTGTCTTTGAGCTCAAAACTTTATGTTTGTGTTACAAATAGCAGAAAATTATATTTATACTTTGTTCTTAATGAGGAACCTTCTAGGTGAATATAATTGTATGTATTAGCATGTGTTTAAAAATGGATAAAAGCAAAAAGAGATGCAGATATTCTTCATGGTTTGATTAAGGAGCCATGAAAGATCAGGTAGTTCAAAAAGGAACACAGGAGTTCCACACACCAGTGAAAAAATCAGTTAAAAATCCTCCCACCCACTTCAGTGTGCATGTCCCTGCAATGAGCATGTACCTCACAGCTGGTAATTTACATGCTCATGAAAAACTGTGAAACTGCAGAGACTAGATACCAGAGACAGTGAATCATAATCAATTCATGCCTTATGAAGCACAGAGAAAAACCTTGAAATCAATACGGAATTTCACAGCAAAGCAGTGCTGGGACTAAGTAGTACTGATATGTATGAGGAGTTAAATTTATGCTATCAGCTCTTGCCTAGAGAAGGAAGAATCATAGATGAGCTGCATTTTGGACTTGATGTAATAAGGGAAGTTGTAAATAAAGCACAAGATCCTAGCCAGTTAGTAGAGCAGGAATGCTCAAGAAGTTTCTTTTGGGCACTTGAGCTGTGTCTCAGAGAGTTTCAGTGCTGAGACAAGGCATCTTTTTCAAAGCACTTTCTGTCTGAAAAAGAAGTAGAGTCTGAGTAGAATACAATGAACCAGGTTAAAGTCTCAGTAGGTCTATAATCACATTGCAGTCCACATATTTCCTTCACCCCCAAGGCTTCAAATTATCCAAGAGGTCAAATAACTAGTGGCTAAAATTTTCAGAAATAACCAAGACTCACTTCTGGATTTGCACTTGAAATAATTCAACAGGGCCTGCTGTGGGACTTACTACAATTCAAGTTGCTTTGGAGTTCCTCAAATATGAAAACTCAAAAAAACCTGGAGATGCAGAATTCAATAATTAATTGTGGAAAAAACAAACCTTAAGACTGCAAAGGTAAGAATTACCATCTGTGTACCACCCTTGCTAACTAAGGACCAGATCTTCAGCATAGCTTCAGTTCATTTAGTGTCTTTGTCTCAGTGGAAAGCATCCCAGGCTTTTGTTAGCTGTCTGTACAACAAAGGACAGCTGTGGCTAAGGCTGTGCAACCATCCATGCAGCTAAGAACAGTAAAATAGCAATGTACTTGTATTTCCAGGACAGCAGATTCTAATGCCTCGGGACTCATGCACACCCAAGCATTTCAGTCTCCCAATTCATCTCTGCATATGAAAGCTAATTTCCAAAATGTTTTCACTTAAGGACTGACTTAACAAATAGATGTCCTTTTAGTGAACTGACCTCGAGCTCTAATCCTCATTTTAAACAGTGTATTGTTAGTGTGGTACAGCCTTCATAACAATGAGAATAGACACGATCAACAATTTAATATTTGGCTTGCAGCTTTGGTAATTGAGGATCACATTTGCCCTGATAATGTTTTCAAAGACATTATGTTTTGAAAGTGAATAATTTTAGTCACACTTCCTCTCAAGTCTTACTGATGACCTACATTATATAAATACATTATATAAAACGTTCATTATATATATAAAAAATATATTATTGTATACAAATAAATTATATAAATACCTCACAGAATGAGACTTCTCTTACCTCTTCTGAGGAACCATCCCTAGACGGGACCACTGGGTGTATTAATGAACTTAGAAGTGGTGAAGCTCAACAGAGTCAGTGGCCAGACTGCAAGGGTGGCCCGAGGGATTTGCTTGCTCAACTCTCATCCTGGTGCAACAGCTCCTTGCAGGAATGTTCTTCTCATGTCAGGTCAGAGTAGCATAATGACCTCCTTAATTTATACAAGGTTGCAACAGACACAACAGGCCAACAATAAACCAAGAAACAACAGCCCTGACCTTCCCTGCAAGCACTCCTCCTTGCCTAGGCTCTCACCAACAGAGAGAGGAGCTCTGGAGTAAGGTTGGTTGTTCTCTCCAGGCTGGTCAGGCCCCATTCAAGCACATTTAGGGTGATGGTGCAAAGCAACTCTGCACTGGAGGGCTTCTCCCAGAAATCTGCTTTGTATAAGCACTTACTTTCGACTTCTTTTTCTTCATATCCATTGTGACCATGGTCATCAACCACTGTAAACTGACACACATTCGTAAAAATCAGTGGGACTACTCCAATTCATACTTGCTGAAATTCTGTCTAGCATTAAGGAGTTGGTTTGGAGTTAAAGATTTAGGAGCCCTTGCATATATGGGCACAACATATGTGAGAAGAGTTTCTACAGGGCACAGGCAAACCACAGAGGTTTAAACTGCGACTTGTTCTTACAGAAATCTATGTGGGCATAGTGATACAGACCTCACAAATAAATAGCATAAACAAACAAGAAGCAGTCTCAAGCTAACTCACGATATGTCCACAGGTGGGGACCAGACAAATCTGTGACTGAACCTCAAAAGGCATGTGCCCAGAGTCTTCAAGAAGGCAATTACCATGTTTTCAGTGAATGACCTGTGTAAAGACACACCACTTAATTTTTTTTCTTTAAATAGGGCCACGGTATTCTTCACATGCAGATTTCACATGACCTTTTACTCCCTCAATTGACTCTAATTACCGTATTTACATTCCTGATAGAGTTACCCAGATGTCACTGCAGCCATATTTTTAAGACAGTGGATTTGCACATATAAAACTGGAGGACAATGAATTCACTGAGAAAAAATGGAGGCCGGTGAGAGTTTTAATTGCTGGTTGTGATCAGCGAAAAAGAAAGAATCCATCTGAAACACAATAGGAGAAAAGACCCAGACAAAAACAAAACATAAGGGAAAATGAAAAAAGAATGAAACAACTATTGTAGGCATATTAAAACTTTGTCATGGTAAACACAATACCTATGTTACCTCAGAAGTTCTTCAAGTAATGCTGTCTTCCAAGGTGTTGTAATGCCACCCCAGGCACTAACAGTCAGTAAAGAACTGTGAAGTGGTATACATCCCTTCCATGCTGCACAGCACAGGCTTTGCCCTGACCTCAGGAAGTCACCTTGATGCTGGATCCCAGAAAATACATCTTCATTCCAGGATGATTAAAAGCATTTAGGAAGTGATGGATAGCTTAGCAGGCAAGATGTGGTTTAACCTGGAATTTTACCCCTAACAGCTATGATAAAGGGATGCAGTTATACAGAAAAATACTTTAGCAGCAAACTCATTAAGAATTAACTTTTTATACCAGCCTAAAGTCAAACCACTGTTGAGGCTAATATGCTGTGCAATTGTTTGGTTTTTAACTATGTGCTTTTAAGGACAATTGTTAACTAAGTGTCTATCTCTGGACTACGGTACACCTAACTGATCTATTATTATTACTCATATTTCTGATCTTTTACAGACAATCTTTCTGACATCTTGCTCTTTTCACTTAAACATGATTACTTTTTAAAAAAGGAGACTATTTCCCTAAGCTTTTTCTCTTCTCCTGACCATGACACAAGTGGTCCACTTTGCCATTCAGTGGGGAGAAACGCACCATCACAACTCAAGTAAAAATAATCGAGATGTTTCATAAGCAGTAGTCACTACCTGCATTGCTGCAGCAATTTGCAGAGTTTGGACTCCTAATTAAAGTAATCAGGAATGAAATTTCTATGTACTGTACAAATGTCTGGTAAAAAATAGTCTCTTCAAACAGATTTATGGATGAAATTTGCAAAGTATCTGTGACCTACATCCATTAGTTGGGTAAAGCACCATAATTTTCAAAAGATGAAGGGGTTTTCTCTACCTTTTCTCTTGAAGTTTTCACACTTGGTATAAAACAATTAAAGACGAGGGAATGAGAAGGGAGGGAAAGGTTGCATAAGTGAGGTTCAGGCCTCTACCTTCCAGCTGACTCACAAAGTTGAAGACTCATCTGCTCTTTTGTACCCACTGAATATTTAATATTGTTATGTGAAGTGTAAGAACTTCATCTTATAACTTGACTTCAGAGCACTCTCCTGAGAAGTGATCCTCCTCAAACAAATGAAAGACCTAAAGCTGACACTTCAAAACAGTGAATAAGGGCCCTAACCGTGGTGGTAAGGGAGAAAAGGAGAAAGTGACCATCGCTCAAGTTTTCCAGAAAATTGTTGTAGGCATCTGCCTCCTTTAGCAGGCGCTGGGGAAGGAATTTGAGTAGATGGAGAACGGGATTTAGGACACATGCTGGTCCTCAGTATTTCACTGTCAGATGGAGTAGGCACCTTCCTGCTCAAAGATCTAATTTGGGCGAGCTCTCACGAAACATGCTGGTGGTATTCCAAGGCATTTAATCTTCTGTATGCCCACTGCAGGCCCCCCTGCCATGGATCCCAGCTTCTGCAGCTGAGTGACTAAAGGTTTTGTTCTCCGACACTCAGCACTAATACATTTAAGCCCTAATGCAGATCTCAGCCTTAGAGTTTAAATCACAGTTTCCAAAGCAAATTTGGCATTATGAGGTTAATCCTCCATGAAAGCAGCTTTGCAGAAAATGACCTGAGGGTCTTGGTGGACAGCAAACTGACCATGTGCCAGCAATGTGTGCCCTTGCAGCAAAGGAGGCCAGCAGCATCCTGGACTGCATTAGGATAAGCATTGCCAGCAGGTTGAGAGAGGTGATCTTTCCTCTCTACTCATCCCTGGTGAGACACATCTGGAGTGCTGAGTCCAGTTTCATGCTCCCCACCCTAAGAAAGGGCCTGTATAGCAGTAGTTACCTGTTGTAGAGCAAGCTCCACTTTGCCAACAGGTAATAAAGCCTACATTTTTTTCAATTCTACTTAGCAAGTGTTAAAGAAGGATGAAAACTGGATTATGTTGTTCTGCAAAAAGAAGGGTGCTTTTCTCCCAGGCTAGACTTAATAATACTACAAAAAAAAAAAAAAAAAAATGCTTTGCTCAAAAAAGAAATTGTGGATATGTCCAAAGCAATAAAAATACCCCTCCTAATGCAGCAAAACTGCATTAACTTAATGATTTGCTAAGAAGTCTGAAAATCTCTGTTGTATCACTGAAAAGGACACAGCTTTCCATTAAAATGTCCCCAGTTCCAACTGACATATCTATATGAGGTCTATCAGATAAAGTGAATCCTTGACACAGTTCAAATTCCTTTTAAATAAGTTCAAAAGCATTGAGACATAAATGGCAAGTCAAATCTGAATGACCCTGAAGGGAAATTACTATTATGCATTTATTTTGACTGCAGTTACTATTTCTCATTTTACTGCATCCTGAGTCCAATGTTGACCTCTACCTATGGTTAGATATTACAGATATTTATTTAAAAGTAAATGATTACAAGGCATACTGTAACAATCTAAACAACTGCATTGCTGCTGACATAAGTAAAGTTACTCAGGCACAAATGTTTGTAAGTTTAAAAAAGATCTTACATTTTCTCTTCTGCCTCTTTTTCACCTCCCTTGCCTAAGCTGACTGTACCAAGCCTGTGCAGGAGAGAACAATAACCACAAAACCTAATTACAATTTCATAGGTCAAGATATCTGTCTACTGAAACATCAAGTTTGTCATTCCCTGAGTCAGCTGACAAAGGACAAGCGGAGACATGGCTTTCTTATAAACAATTTTTAGGAAGATGTAAGAGACAGGGTTTGTCTTCCGAAATTTTGAAAGAGATTTTTAAAATAGTAGTCCCAAATGCTTTCAATAGATCATTCACTAACACCTGATAGAAGCAGATCCAACCATTCAGGATGCTTTATGCCTGCTTCTAAGCAGGTAATATAATTATCATTAAAAGCATGGAAAAAGAAGGCACAGAAGAGATCTTTTTATGTCACTTGCCTTTAGAACAGACAGATGCTGGAGTTCAGGATATCTAACAGCTTATACAAGAAGACTGCAAACCATTTTCTTGTATGCTTTTTACAAATGGCAAAAAGCAGTATCTGAGTCACAGAAGAATACCAATTAATTTCCATTGATGTGATAGCCTTACATAAATAAATAACAGAAGTGCACCAGCCACAAATAATATTGTTGATGACCCTCTCAATGTTGCTAGCTAATTAGCAAGCAGTGTCCAAAGCTGTTTATAAAGAACAGGCTGTTAAAAACCTCAAGAAAGTAGACTTTTGGGTGAAATGCCCACATGGCATAGTACTGTAATAATACTATACAGAAACTAATGGATTAATGGATCTTAAAACTCCTACAAGAGTTATGAAAAACTCTTGTACATAATAATACTCTTGTATAATAGTTGCAACATATAAAAAGCTGCTATTGCACCATTCTTTACATTAAAGGTGTTATCAGGAGAGCTAACAAGTTGGAGATGACATAAAGCAGTTTCAGCTCCACAGGTGTATCAGAAAATGTATATACTTTCTTATATACAAAAAAAGAAAAAGTCCAGTCTATCTGAAAAAATAAGGAAGCCAAATGTTTTTGTTTGCCAAAAAAAACCTGAGTGTCCAAAGAAGGATCACTTCTCTCAAGCACAAAAGTTGTTAGAAATGTCAGCAGAGGTCCATGAGTAAAGTGACAGAGGTCACAGATGCAGCAGACACTGCAAGTTTGTTTTATTTTCCTCCCTCCCTAGTCATTTCACGGACAAAAAGGGCATCGTCAGAATGCCACAGCCAGCGGTAGCAGCAGCTCCTTTTTTTATTGGTCAGGTATAAAGTGATCATAAAAAGCCAAATGGTCAGACTTTTAACCCACACTCCCCTTCCAGCCTTAAAATTTCTCCACATGTTTCACATTAATTTTAACCAAATGACACTTGCTACAATCTAGGCTAATGTTCTGAGGACTTGTTTAACAGCAAAGCACCCAAGTGTAGTTCTAGTGGACATGATAAGTTGGGTAGTATTACTCTGCTTATTCATCATTTCAATCTTAGGCCTACTGCTATTAGCACTTACAGATCTCTAATACTCTTATGACAACACTTGTAAAACACTGAATGCACCAGTCGCATTTAGTTTCCTCACTAAAGATCCATTGAGCAATGCCAATGACAACACTTTGGGATATCTGTTAGTTATATAGCTGTTTTGCACTGAGTGGGTCCTACTGTGCTCCCACTGGAGCCCTCATAATAATAATATTAAGCAATAACAAAATAATAATAATAATAATAATAGAAATATTAAATAATAGCACCCCTGGCTTAAGTGCAAATGACCAAAACTTGTTATCAAATTAAGATAATTTGAGTAGTTTACCCAGAAGCCCAGACTGTGTCAGAATAAATTATTGTAAAGCTTGAGGACATCAAGGCGTTCTGGGTTCTGCAGTACAAGGGAGACATGGACATACTGGAGTGTCCGGTGAAAAGCCACTGAAATGATTAAGGGACTGGGGCATCTCTCCTATGAAGAAAGGCTGAGAGAGCTGGGACTCAGCTCTGGAGAACAGAACATTCACGGGGGGATCTCATCAATGTATATAAATATCTGAAGGGAGGGTGTAAAGAAGATGGAGATAAGCTATTTCCAGTGGTGCCCAGTGACAGGACAAGAGGCAGCGGGCACAAACTGAAACACAGAAGGCTCCGTCTGAACATCAGGAAACATTTTTTTACTGTGAAGGTGACTGAGCACTGGCACAGGTGGCCCAGAGAGATGATGGGGTCTCCATCCTTGGAGATGTTCAAAGGCCGTCTGGACATGGTCCTGGGCAACTGGCTGTAGGTGACTCTGCTTCAGCAGGGAGTTGGACTAGATGACCTCCAGAGGTCCTTTCCAACCTCAATCATTCTGTGATTCTATGGTGCTATGATCAAAATGACTTAGCTCTTGATCTGCCCATCTTTGGGACCAAACTTGATGTTGTATATGGTCATTTGAGGAATGACAGGACTGACACCTCTGAATACCCTGCTTCTCTCCATGGTCAAATGACTATTCATAGACTGCAAAGGCAAAAGGGATCATTGCAGTTCTCTCAGAACAGTCACCCAGAGAAATGCACAGGAAAGCCCAGCACACCAGTCTGATACTAGCAATGACTCCATGAAAACAAAACTCCTCTGGGGGCCCGTTCTAGGGGAAGAAGATACGGGGAGTGTCTCAAAAGATGCTGTCATAAATGAGAAATTCTATCCTTCATTTATTTAGCATCACTCCTTGTTTGTGACATACTCATTTTCTCTTCTGCTTTTGTTATTAGCATCTACTATACCCTCCACTGAGTCTGAGGGTAATAGGAAGCCAAAACAACAGGTTTCTGCATGAGAACTGGGGTTTGGAGGTCCGGAGGGGAGAGAGATCGGAATCCAAATATTTCTCCTGGCCATTTTTTATCAATCCTAACAAGTCATGAGGAAAACTTCTAATCCACCCACCCTCCCATTAGTGTCTCATTGATCCCTGCTGTCGCTCAGCATAACACCAACATTGGGTGGAACACATCTGGTGAGACAGAGGTACCTGTTTCTGAATTAGTCACCCCAAATCCTCTTATAATCACTGGAGTGAAACAAGCACTTTTGGATTCAATTTCATCCTGAAAAGGATGTCTGAAATAAGTCAGATGAATTTTATCCTAAAAGTACCTATTTCTTTCAATAATGAGAGCTGATGGCAGCTGATGTAGGCAGACACCTACATGAAGATGAGTGTCAGACTGTGATGCTGATTTTTGTACAGAGAGACAGTCATGATCTGACCTGGTGCAAGGGTTGCAGATGAAGTAGATTTTCACTGCCATTTGGAATTCTACTTTTATTGATAGGCCTCTATGTTGACATCACTGAGAATTAGGCACCTCAGAAGCAGCATACCTTTATCCTTTAGCTCCCAAGTGGCCATCCAGAGGGGGCAGAATGGGGAAAGCAATGGTGACAGCTGCCCCTGCCTTGCTTAGTCTGCTACAGGACATCTTTTGTCTGTTAGGGAGGGATGCCACTAGTGCTACCATTGCTGCACTTTTAGTTATGAGGGGCTGCTGCAATGCCAGACTCAGAAAATCCCTTGCTAAACCATTAACTGTGTCTCTTGCAGGTACTATGATCAGTAGCCTGTCATCTTCCTCCAACAGCTGCCTCACACTTTCAGTAGATTTTCAGACCAGGAATTGGCAGGACAGTAGTGGGTACTAGTACTCCTGCTGTCCTGTAGGACCACAGACCACGGTAGGAGAAAAGTATTGCTGAAAGTCATGTGGATAAAGGTTCAGGACCTGGGCATTCATCATGCCACACTAATTTACAGAGGTGCTTTAAAACTGGTAATAAAACAGCCCATGTCATTGTGTGGCAAGCTAATTCTGCCCCAAAACTGTTAATTTTCTTCTTGACTACGATCTCCACAGGGACAAGGGTCATAAGACACATGTGAGTTTGAGTACCGCTGTGAAATATGTGGATTTGAGGATGCTTTCTCCCTCCCCTTACTTGGTTTGTCAGCCTTTCTGGGCACGGATATTCTTGGAAAAGACAGAGCTTTGGCTCAGAAGAGTTATTTCAGTGCCCTCCAGTATAATAAAACAAACACAAATGCCTTCACCACATCCCAGAGGCGCTCAGTCCTGCCGAGTGCAGAGAGGAGCAATCTGAATTTTCACCGAAAGGCAGTCTGCTGGCTCTGGCTGACTCGAAGGCAGCCTGGCCACCAAAATCAAACTACCCTTCTGGGAACTGCAGTGAAAAGAGAGAGATGGCAAAGCAGAACAAGTGGAAACAGCCCTTTCAGGTCTCCTGAGACCATCCTATAGGCCCTTGCTACGTAAATTCATTTTGAAAACAGAAATCTTTTTGACAGTCCAAGTATATCACCACATACTTAACATAAACACACTTTGAGATCTCTTTAGTTTTTTTCTCTTTCTTCTGTATTCAGAACTACTCCCCACTAAGGAAGTAATGTCCACAGTGTTCCAAAAGTCACACACTTGACTAATTATATTCAATTCATATATGTTTGTCAGAGGCTCACAAAAACCTGTGCCATTCAAAGACATTATGGAAAGTCACCATTTCAATTATTTGAAGGATCATAGGAACTGTATCATAGGCATTTCAATAGAACAGAGCACAAAATTATAGTGTTGGGATGTGGGGGTTGGTAGCTTTTTATTCACCCTTTCTCTTTACACAGCAATAACCAAGATAAGATCAAAAATATAAAATCCTTCCCTCCTCAACACATCAATAAACATACCACATGAATCATTTTTGCAATGTGTGCCAGTCATGTTCAGGTCTGTAATCATTTCCATTTTATTTTACTTTTTCAAAGCAGGAAATATCTGCTGTTTCACATGTTGGAGTTTATGCATTAAGTCCCCAGGAAAATAAAAATCTAAGCCCTACCAAAGTAAACAGAAAAAACTCCACTGAATTCTGTGAAGGCCAGGACTTCACACCAAATCTTTGGGTTTCAGATAAATCTTGAAGGTTGCAAACCTTCCCTGGTCTTGTGAAGACCCAAAGCCACAGTCCCCCTTATCTATCCGTTATCTTTCAAATTATTTATGCTAAAAATGCTCACATCTGCCTCAATTCAGTGTTTAAGTATTCTTTGTGCAGGTAAACGCAACGTGAATCTGGATTCAAAGCAGAATCTGTGCTCAGTGATAGTTACTGCTTTTCATCATTTTATCAAGCACTGAAAAGCACATATACTCTCTCTCCAAAATAAAAAATATCAGATAATGGCATGCAGAAAAGGACCACTTCTATGTATGAGACTTTCTTTGGTGCTAGGTGTTGTAGTAACAGCATTATCTCCCTGTTGTTTGAGTCTGAAAGCCTGATGTACTGGTTCACCTTCTACCTTTGCTTGACCTATCCCCACTTGTTCCCCACTTTCCTTCCTCAGATAGCACTCTCCTTTATACAGATGTGTAAAAGCAACCCAGTCCTACTGATATAAAATGTGCTGGTTTATGTGTTATGCCAGCAAGCCTGTGTGGCTTCATTTTCCCTCCAAATATGAGCAAGCCACCTCTTTTTCTGTGTACTTCTTTCATAAAAGTGAGCATTCTGAAAAATAAAACATACAGTATTACTTTGAATTAAACATGTCACAGTATGTTTTAAAAGCTCATCTAAATTGGAAAGTGCTTTCCCCATGGCATGTAGTAGGAAAATGTTTGTTTTGATTTAATTAAGAAATCATTTACACATTTGCCCTTATTTTATATGTTGCTTTTAGTGTACAACAATTTCTTTCCCCATGAGAGTTCTTAATGCTCCCAAATGGTCAGGAAATAAAACTGAATGTTCAAAGATTTTGCCATCTGGTGCGTGCAGATATCACACTTGTGATGTTGAAGTTTGGTTGCCAGCCCCAAATGTGTAGCAAGTGATTGAAAGTCTTTACTTTGGTCATGCAGGAGATGAGGAAAAAAGGCTCAGTGTGCAATGTGACAGATGTGAGTTCTTGAAAACATGTGAACTTCAAAGCTTATTATGCAGGGAGATATGGCAAGCACTGTGGACACACAGAATATTCAGAAAGTCTTTTGGATCAATACTATAAACATTATGCACATGTGTGTTCCTGCTTCCCTGATGCAAAACCACAGGAACACCAAACAAGTCTAGAGAAAGCCTCACTCTCCAGAGAAAATTTGTTTATACCAGCTTACTCTGGTACCAATCAAGAAGGCAAAGGATGAAAGAAACATCTCTGGTCAAAGCATGTATACAAAGCCAAAAACTGGAAATCTGACAAACTTGCACCTGCACTTCCCAGGATTCCACACAACTGATAGGTAATATCTGATTAACCCAGAAAGTAGGACAACTGTTTGCAAGGCTTTTCCTTTTTTAATGTTTGATCTGTAATGCTTTGTCCTAGAGGATGAATATGCTGCTTTTTGAAACCTCATTTGAAAGTCCCTAGTTCGCTCCTTCCTTGCCCCAAGAGGAAATACTGTGTATGCAGAACTAAAGCCAATGCTGTATTTGGAGGTGTCCCATTTTCCTTGATTAGGCTACTAGCATTCCTCCATCTATCATAGCGCTCTGATCCTCATGGAGTCTTTGTGTTCTCCATGATTATCCTTTAATCACATAACCTAACATTCCCAAACTCCGATGTGTGTGTCACAGCAATATGATTAATCTTGGCATAAAGCTCATAAGACCATTACCAATGGAACGCACATCTTTTTTCGGAAAGAGAATCGTCAGCTCCCCCATCAGCTTTCTTACGAAAAGTTACACAAACATCTTCTTGCACTTGCTTGTTCACATGAAACAGCAGAATAAACTCAGTGGATGATATTTAAGTGACATTTACACCAGTGGTGGGTGTGGTGGGCTTCATCATTTCACACTGCAGTCGCTGTCTGCATAAGTATCACTCTTGTGTCCTTATCATATCTGGTAAACTAAATTATATATAAACTAAAGCTGAGTAAGTCACAACAGATAACTCATTTGGCAAATCCCACCTCTTGTTTCACGTGAGGCAGGTTTATAATTTCCTTTGATTTTATACTCACATTTAGTTGAGGAGGTTTTCCTTTGGGTTTACCCCCCCAAATCTGTGGACTGAATATGAAGAGTTCAATGTTAATATTCTATATATATGCAATACTGGATTCAAAATTCAAGCTGTGTTACTTACACTTCAATCAGTCAGTTACTATGATTTCTGCTCCTTGAATACAGATCCATATTTAAAGTAACTAAAACACTTTTTAGTGTTTATCTGATGCATTAGAGATTTATAGGCTAGCTAGAAAATTAACGTTCAGATTTAAATTGCCCCAATATTTGCATAAGAATATAAGAAACAGCAGCATCCCTCTTTCCTGAGAGGTACTAGTTCATACAGAGTACATGACTGATGGTATACAGTGAACATTGCTTTATCCTGTGTCCATTGATGTGCATCTCCTCAAGCCCCTAGCATTACTGCACATCTGCAAACTGCAGACTATAGTGAAAAGGAAAATATCCCACCGAATTCCTCATAGACATTTAGTAAACTACTCCTGCTAGAGTAGGAAAATCATAGGCACTTGGCACTTGGGAACTGAAAGCAAGTACAGTGACAAAAAAGCAAACTGTGATGAATGGACCCAGGAAGAGGGCTGTGTATCCAGTTGCTTCAAGTCTTGTTCTGATCTGAGGTCTGTTGCTCTCAGAAGCAGCTCCTATGCCGCATATGCATGAACATGGCATTTTCTAATAGAAAACATAAGCCAAACATTAGTAAGGGAGTAACTTTAAACTATGCTACAGGCAGCTTCTAACTGCTGGCAAGCCTCCACCAGGCTCACTGATACTGATCTCCTGTGAGACTGTGTCTCAGACAGCCATGATCCTGCACTGGTGGGAATTTCCAGGGTCATATTGCTCTCAGACGTAAAGTCCTCTCAGCCATCTCACTTTTAACTGTTACACCAAGTATACACAGGGACTGGGTAGTGGAGAAGCCGGGTCTGTTCTGCCCCGTTGCATAGAGGTGTCCAAAGAGCTCACATGGCTCCCCAAAATGAGATGCTTGGAGATTGTACCAGTTTACCTCTGTTTTGGGATACTTGCTATCAACAAGGGTCCTACGAGCTTTCAGCAGTGATGTAAATATGCCTGTGTTGGCAGTTAGACATTGTTGGGCACTGTGGTTCACACATCTGCTTCCGGGGTAATTCAGGCATGATGAGTTCATCTTCTTACTTTAACGCATAAGGAGAGTTTCTGCGCTGCTGAATGCACACAGGCTTTGAGCTCAAAGAACTACAAGCTGCCAATGCAGCTCATACTCTTTTATCTTTCTATCATCCCTCCTGGCTAGATTTGACCATCTGTCATTTTTTATTGAAAAACACAATTAAATTTACTTTATTAAATATATTTATCCAAAAATCCCTTTTTTCTGTTCTACTCTCTTGTCCTAATTTTCTCTGTTGGTCCAATTTTGCAGCACTATTCTTTTGGTTGAAGAGCTTTTTATCATAGTTATATAGACACTGTAATTTGAGAGGCCAGCAAATTCCCCTCATTCACTGTATAATGTTTGCTGTCATGGAATTATGCATTATTAATATAATAAGAATAGGCAAACATGACACTGCAGGGAAATTGGCACACTTTCGGGTAAAATACACAATGAAAAGGTTGTCCTTTACAGAAGAGTATTTAGGCTAGTAAAGGACACTTGCAGAGTTGAGCTGCCAGCCAAGTGCCCAAGGACTTGTCTGCTTTCAGTCCAGCACATTCAGGAACTACATCTCACTCCCCCGTGCCACCAGTCTCCTCAGAAGATGCTGTGACTGCCCAGTGGTTGTCACTGTCTCTCTCTGTCTTTTAGCCACTCCTGGAAATAATGTTTTAGCTACAAGTGAAGAGCAAAACATTTTTCTAGCCAATAGGTAACCTTCCCTCCTCATCATTTCCATCAGAGTTTAAATGCTCCTTTTCCTGCTACTGCTGTTTTTCCTGGAGTCTTCCCACTAGTGTTTTCCCACCAAAGAAACCTAGCAGGGATATGAGTGTATGTAAGTACCCCAGTGAATTAAGGTTATTCCACTCTGTTCTAACTAAAAATTAAAAAAAAATTTGCATCAGGAGAAATTCAGAAAATTCTATGAAATTCACAGACTTCACATGACCACAAGGGTGGATCACAGAAAAAGAGGAAATTAGACTGGAAAGCTTTTGTCTGATTTCTATGCCAAAGTAAGCAATTCCCTCAGGATACCCTGAAGATATTTTATACACTTGATAAATCCCTGCCTGTCAATGTTTGTGTGTGTTGTAATTAAGGTTAGTAGAACTGTAGTGTCACTCTTCCATGGAAAATAAACAGATTACATGCAAACTCTGGTGCCAAATAAATGACGGATGGTTAATCTACATATTATAAATATGAAATGTGCAAATAATTGTTCTCTACAAGAATTAGCTCATTGCATGAATCCCTCCCTTTTCTTTGTTTTACCCATCCTCAACATCTTGTTACAGAGGTGTTTGGGCGTGCTTAACTTCAATGGCCTGAGAAGTTCTCTTGAGAGTAAGTTTATATTTCTTTAAATTATGTGTCTGTGCTGATCTGAGGATCTTGGCAGGGGCCTGAATGACAAAGGAAGTTGATTTTTGTGGGAGAAATTCTTTTCAAATGGTTTTTGTCTTGTTTTTACAGCATCCTTTAAGCCATGATATCATAATGCAATATCATATAAGTTGTGGAAGCAAAGATATCATGTTATGGTAAGCCTGCACACTGCCTGTTATGATGGGATTTTAACTCAGATAGTTTGTCTATAAACAACTGGATGATGACAAAAATGATAATGCTGCTAATGGCAGAGGACAGTGATGATGTGATAATTTCCATTGACCTTTACAGATAATGTATAACTACAAAAGGGCATTGTAAATGTTACGCCTTCAACATCTTTATCTACAGCTGAAACCAAGCAAAAGGAATATAACTTTTTTTTTTTAATTATGCAAATACCAAAGTCTTTCTATCAACACATAGATAGAAAGTTGATTTCATTAGCCCTCGATGAGGCCAGTTGGGTAATTTGGGGCTAACCAAGAAGGGAAATTTCTTCTATCAACGCATATTTTAATTGCAGACTGACTACTTACAAAGCCATCATTTGCAAAAATGCAAAACAGGTATCTTAGAAAAGGCGCCTCAGTTTTGCAGTTCATTTTTGCACAGTCCTTTACTAGGCTTCTAGTACTGCAGAGACCTACCTCACTTCCCTCAGTAGTCTGTAAAGAGGTTTCTGTAACATTTTTCCACTTTCTTTGACTAGTTACATAACTTGACAGAGGTGAGTAATGAATAAAAAGGCAGTGATAGTAACAAAATTTGTTTTCCTTCCCAGTTTTTTCCATATCACAATACGTTTTTTGAGGATTGCATACCCATTCTCCCTAAGGGTTCACCTATCCTATTTTGTGACAAAAAAATTGCATTAAATGCATTATAATAAGTTAGCTGGTTGGGTGAAATTTTCTTGTTGAATTCTAACACATAGTAATAAGTTTAAGGATTTTTCCCCAATTAGAAGATAAACTTCAAAATAAAAGTATTTTACTCTGTTTTTATGGGGTTCTTCCAGGCATCTAATTAGAAAATTATTTATTGCCACTGAAGACCCTCAAAACTATAACCACAGATGCTCTTAAACCAAATATGGATAAGTATGTTTTCAAGGAGAGGGCAGGGAAAGAGAAGAGTCGCAGTTCATAAAACTAGGATGGGTTATTTACATTTGAAGGGAGTAAATTTTGTGGTGAAAAACAGAACATGAGACAAGATGACTTTGCAGGAAGATCTACTACTACAGACAGAATGGACGTGGAATTCATCCATCATTTCTTCCCTGAAGAAGGTAATTCAGCTGGAAGCATCAAGTCCCCTACAGTCATGCCTGTTAGATGCACCACTTTAAAAATTAAGAGGACAGATAAAAAAAGGAATGGCATCTAAACCAATTACATAAAGAAATCCTTTTGACAAGGAAATAAGAAAATAACAGGGTTTCTTCAGTGAACTGAGATAAAGGTGGACTTACTTGATGTTGTTGGCTATTTTTAATAAGCTGCCCTGAAAGTTCTGCAAAGCAAGATGGTTGGACTGAAATTTCTGTTACTATATCTAATTCTGCAATGAGCAGATTGTGTAGTAGTTTAAGAGATGGTATGAATCTGAAAGGCCACTATTACCTTTGGGCATGAAATACAGATGAGTGAACGTTTCCTCATGCATACCATTGTTACAGGCTCACATGCTACTCCTGTGAATGTATATTTCATTCAGGAATTTGATGTATCCACATTGTTTGGAAAACCACAAGGTCTGAACCTGTGTGATCTACTAAATTTCAATTTATTAATAAAAGCCCATGCTACCTATACTTGAAAGCATTTAAGATGTTTGACAACTAGTTAAACAAAGTGAATGTTTAATTTATTGAACAGCAGGTGCTTGCTATGTAATAGTTTCTGTTGATATAGTATTGCCCTGATTTTTCATTATATTACTTTCTGTCAAAGCTAAATATTTGAGATGTTTTCAAAACAGTTTCCCACTCCTGCAGGAATATATTAACCCATTATAAACAAATGCTTTAATCATGAATAGAGCTAAGAACCTGCTACTCATATTGACAGGGACAAAATACGTATCACCCTGAATTCCCGTATTATTTATTTTAGGAGAAGAGAAATCAATGTATCTTACCTGGTTTGAGATGGAAAGATTCCAGGGAAGTATGTCATCAGCACAGACGAATCTGCTGGATACAACTTCAGAGGGTAGGAGAGGAACAGAAGGTACTCTAAAGAGATGTTAAATAAATTAGACAGAAACACACGAAAACCTCGTTCAGAAGACAAATTTCAAAGTTCAAAGAGTCAATTGCTTAAGGTGCTGCAAAGGTCATACAATATTGAAACAGTTTTTAGTTTTAAAACTAGGGAAGTGTTATTGTTGACTAAATTCTGGTTAATATCTAATGTATAAACCAATATAACTGCGTACTTATAATATTCTTAGTGACAAAAATAATACCAATACTAACAATAGAGACGACAAAAACTATTGTCCTTACTCATGACAACCCAGGCTTTTTACTTCTTTGAAAGGACTACTGAGAGCTATTTAGAGCCCTCCAGATTCCTTTTTTTTTTTCTTTTTCATTGAGATTTGGAGTACAACACCAAGACTGTTGTCATCAGAATTCAGTGATGTTTTAGAGAATTTCCCCAAAATAAAACTCAGAGCTAATGGGCACTAGGCATTACCATCTTATAGGACCTAGATAGACATAACAACATTGAGTAGGTTAGTAATTTCTCTGTTGCTACTTCTTTGGTCTCGAGATTAGCATTGGACAGTTCCTCATCATGCCTAAAATGAGAAGATCCCACTAAGATTTCATCTGAAAGTCTGTTCTCTCTGCCTAATCCTTTTGTCCCACAGCCTGCCTGAAACAAAGACTTGAATGAGAGTTTCTCATTATGGATCACTCCAGCTAATACTAGAATCCTTTGCAGAAGGTGCAGATATATCAGGGGGGTTATTTCATGTAACAGAAAGAAAGAAATATCTTTACCACTTCCAAAACAGATTATTGCAGTTCAGTTACATGTAGAGATAGAAGAGTATTTCCTTTCTTAGATACCTACATTTTCAGACTGTTCCCAAGTACAAGATTTTGTGGTTTGCTCCATAAAAGCATCTGCATCTGATGTATTTTTGGTTCTTTCCCCTTCCTAACCTCTCTGAGCCCATTTCTCGGGAATTGATCCTGGAGAGGCACCAGACCACCTACCTCTACCCTGTCTCCAAACTTGAACACCAGATTCAGAGTAACTTCTACTAAGCCACCAAGACCGTCTCCTCACACCCGTGCCTCACTACATACAAGCTAGGAGACTGGTCCTAGGTGAGTACACTCTTCTGCTAAGTCAAGTTAAGCAACTGGCTAGAAGCTATACCACTATGCAATAATCTACTATTTGGAGGGTAATAGAGTAATAATGTTGCCAGCAGCAAGAAAACTATATTACTCATCACGTTTCCCTGGGCTTAGAGTTCAGTGAAAAAAATCCACAGAAGCAGAAATCTCTTGGAGGGGTTATACGATAGGCAATGATACCACTACCACATTAATGTCGTTTTAAGCAATTTCTTAGCACACTTTGTGAACTATAAACAGAGTTTTCTTTCTGATTTCAGTGATTCTACCAAGCTTCTTTATAGCCTACAGGCCTGGTGGTTTATTTCGTTTTCGGGCTTTTGTCCATTTAAATTTATTAATCTTCCATCCAGGGAAAAAGTATGGATTCATGACTCTCACTTCCAAAAGCAAAACTATTGATTGACTTTCTCTAGATGGCATAGATTAGATTATCTTAAATCCTTAAGGTTTAATATAAAAACCAATAATGCTCTTATTTTACTGAAATAGACAAAGGCTTGAGTTAAGAAGTCAAGATTTTGATAAAGCTTCAAAAAATTACCTTCTAACATATTAATAATATTTTCACAAATTATACCCACTTGTAAAACCATACTACAAAGCAAAAAAAAATTTTTCACAGTGGAAAGTATTTGTCATATTAAGGAAAATTTTTGAAGTTAGGAATAAATAACAGGTATTTATCTTGCTGCTATGATGGTGTCATTAAGCATTGTTGTAAGTAGTGGTGGTAATGTTGGAAGAACATTTATAAAAATAAAAGGAACTAGACCAGGCTCTTTAGATCCTTAGTACTTATAAACGGAGGTAACTTCATTTCCTCAAGAGTTGAGGATCTCTTGAAACATAAGCTCACTCGGAACAAAGAGAAATTGCACTTACTAGAAAATCTAAGACATGTTTTACTAAAAAATTAGTGAATATGAAGACCTTGAAACAGAAAAGGTACTTTCAAGGCTGAATGAAAGTCTTTGAAGATAGTTGAATTGAGTAAAATGAAAGTCTGCAAGACTTACGCTGTCCCCCAAAACACACTGAATTTTTTTATCCCCAACTATTGTCTCCATTTCTTCTTGTTGTCCCATTACTGTCTTTGTGCCTCTGCTTCTGAATAATGTCTGCCACCAATTTTCACATTACATTTTGATAATTAACAACAGTGGGACATCCTGTGCTATCCAGATGCCTTACACTGTGTGGCCTCACATATCTCAAAACATATTGCAAATAGAAGCATGTGTTTAGATATAAAATCTGGGGTCCATAGAGATTTGCAAGTGTTGTCTAAGATCTCACAAGGAGCCATGGCTGAGCTAGGTGCAAAACCTTTGTCCCTTCATTCTCAGCCTCCTGTTGATGTGGCAGGTCTCTGTTGCTTCAGTTCTTGCATGAAATCCTACAGCCTGATCCTAAAGTAGTTGGTGGGATTCCTTTTTTAACTATTATGGCTGTAGCAAAAGGAACACAGAAATAGACCCTGAGGCTTACATTATAGCCTGGTATAATGGGTATTCAACTGTGCAGCCCCCCATTGATATTAATACAACTGGTGGTGTTGAAAATCTGCATTTGACTTTTCATTGGATCTCATTTTTCAGCATTTATTCAGCTGGTAAACAGACCACTACTGACAGCAAATAGTGCAGTGGTAACAAAAGAAGAAAGCTGACAAATTCACTCCCTTCTTAATGAGTTTTGATTGATGATATAGAAGTGACAGTGTACAATGTCATCCTACTGAAAAGCAGTTTATTTCCAGCCTGTACGTTTAGCACCATATTGCTCCACAGCATCAGGCTGATCAGATCGTGTTAATCATTAGCCAGACCCTGATCCTTCTGAAACCAAAGGTAGCTTTGGTGTTGAGTTTAATGGGACCATCAGGGTGGGTTAATGGAAAAGGTGAACATAGCAGAGACATAGAAAAGTAGAAAAAGAAGTGTCTCACAAAAAGCTCTTCTGCATGTGTCAGTGACTGAATGCTGCAGGAGCTCAGTGATAGACTACATTACACAGGGATTTGAAAACAGCCTGCAGAAAAAAGCTTAAATTCCTAGCCTCTGAACACAGAAGAAGGGCTACAGAGCGACATAGGAAAGTATGTTAAAAATAATGCTTGAGGAAACTACGGATTTTTCTGTTTATTGGGGAATTAAGAAAAAAATGAACTGAGGCAAAAATGGAGATTTTTGAAACTGCAGGTGAGCTGGCAAGTAAATACATATTATTTATGTGATAAAAATTAAATCTTTCACTTCAAGAGGATCTTTTCATTCCAATTTCAGCCATTTAAATTGTTTCTGAATGTCTTAAAACCTGAGTTAACTTTCCAAATGAAAACTCATTTTCAATAAAAAAAATTAAAACATTCCCTGCAAATTGAGGAAATAAAATGGTGGGGGGGTTGCTGCTTGTTTGTCTGGGGTTTTTTGAGATCACTTTAGTGGGCAAATACAGTATTTCTTGATATATCGACTGATATGTTTGGGGAAAGGGGTCAGACTTTTACTGATGTGAAAGAATTGTTAAAAACAAAAGAATTTCAGACATATTCCAATGTCACAAAAGCTACCTTTGTTTTGTCAAAGTGGAGGAAATTTCTCACCATTATGTATTGCATGGCACATTTTTTATTTCCCTAAAATACTCATGAAAAAAGGCAGTTCTTGCACAAACTGATCTTTTATTTACAAACTCATGCCAGATGTCTTAGGAGGCCATTTTGTGGCATATATAATACCTATTCCTACTCAGGGCATACTACAGGCTGGAGCTCAGAAGACGATAGAAAACCTACAGTGAAAATGACAGAGAGCATCTTCTACCGCATACATGAAGTCCCTAGCACTCTGGCCGAGTCCAGGAGTCTCATTAGCAGTATCAGATAGAAGGAAACACCCTCAAGATTGCCTTCCTTCCAGATGTTAATCTAATTTCCACCTGCTAGCAAGGGATGATGAGAATTCACTGACCTGGAAAAGTGAGTGGTTGCAAGAGGAAAAGATAAAAGTCATAGTCTCTGTTTCATCTCAACTATATTTCTTCTTATGCTTTCATTGCTCATTTTAAACCACATTTATCTGGACTAATATAGCAAATATTCTTGAATTTCCACATGTGATATAATGTACGCTGAGTTAACAATACATATAATCTTTTCCTCATCCCAGTGTAGTTTCTGAATGATTTCATGCTATGAGGAATTTCTTGAAAGCTAATTCCTGAGCAATTGCCTCAACATAGGTTGGGATAGGGACCTTTTTGCATTTATCTATTCTCTACTACATAGAATGCTGTTGGACTACATAAATGCCTGACAGGCTGTAGCCTTATATCTTGCCTACAATGGGCCCAATTTAAATTTCTCTTACATTGATTTAACTGCACTGGAATCAATAGAATTCCTCTTGGTTTTCATTAGTGTACTGTAAGAGACAGGGATCAGGCTCAGTATCTTGAATACAGAAACTTTTGTTGTTGTTTAAAAGGACTGCAAGTAAAGTCCAATGAAAAGAATGTAATTAGTGTCATTCCAGGCTGACATTCTCTTTTGTTCTGTTCTCCATTTTTTTGTTTCAGACCAGCCTATAGTTGAGGGCTATGGATGAGATTTTTCTGTAGTACTAAACAGCCAAAGAGAGGAAAACAAGCAAAATTAACTCTGTAAAAATCCCTGCACGTCCACTGAAATTAACTGAGCTGCAGAGGTGTGAGGGAGGTTAGAATTTACTTTCAGGAGGTTGGAAAAATACAGTGACATTAAGTTTTCAACTTCATGAAGACAAAAAAATGGAATTCCAGCTTCTTGTAGAGAGGCAATCCAAATGTTTTAGATCCCTCCCTATCTCTGATTAAGGTTTATGTCTCCTACTAAAATCAAATTTGACCAATACCATGAAGGATCATCTGAATTATGGCCTCAGAGCTCAGGCTGCACATAGTCTACAGGTGAAAATAAAAGCCATCAGCTTATTAAAGAAAGGCTACACCTTGCCTAAGGCAGAAGGAATAAATGAATAAGGGTCAACTGCACCTATTAATGATGCTTGTTGAATAGACAAACTTGTGTCTAAGCCCTTGAAAATTTGTAAGGACAGAGTGTTCTAATTAGGCTGCAGAAAGAACTACAAATACATCCAGGACATATCTTCCAATTCCTACAATTTCTTCCTCATTGCTGTTTGGCATCCCTTTGAGCCTTGCATTGATTAGGAATTGAAATCATTGCATTTCAGTGTATTTGCCAGTCTGTGCTCTATGCATGATGACTAGTCTTTTTTGCTCCTGCAAAACTGGTAGAGGTTTTTTGAAAATATCTCCAAGACTCTTGGCCAGCTGCAATCTCCCTTAGAATACTCCTTGTGTTAACCAGGGTGAAATCCCAGCTCAGCACTATCCCAGCGCTGCTCTTTTTGGCTTTGTATCTTCAAACTCCCCAGCTGCCTTCATGGAACACCCAAAGGCATGCAGCATAATTTCAGGTTCCTGCTATAAAAACACTGTTCTGAGAGGCTGCTACATAATCCCCACACTATTTCAAACACTTTAAACTGAAAGGAAACACAAACAAAATAACAATTTTGCCTTACAGCCGCATGGGGCCCAGCAGAAGCACAAGGTCAAGCGCCTTGGAGTTTGGACGTAGTTTGTGTCATTTGGCCTGACAGCCAAAAAATGGTCCCTGGCCTAATGTTACTTAGCAGCACAGATGTAGCCACTGGGGCCAGGATTTTATTCCAGGTAATCAGGGATAGGAAAAGAAAGAGAAGCATTTCTGAGATCCTCCAAAAACCTCACAAAATACCTGCTTTAGCTGTTATAGTAGGATAAGACAGAAGCAGGGAAGACAGGAGGTGTACGGTAACATCTTAGATAACATTTCTTCCCCAGTTTCAAAGAGAATAAATCCTTATTTAAATAAACGCACAACACATCTGCCTGGGAATGCAAAGCGTGTACATCAGAGAGGTGCAAAGCAGAGCTGTTCAGGAAATATCAGGATTTGTCCTGTTTGGTGGAGGGGTTCCAAAGGGGTCCAAGCTTTTCTTGCCTGGAATTTTTTAATCTGTTTTGCAATCCTTTTCCAAAACACTATCCAAAACAAAACCATAGGAGAGAAACATGGGCATTTTGAAAAATGTGGCAGGAAGGAAATTCTGGTACTTTATGGACTGAAAAGGAACGTTTTTTTAAACAGAAAACCCCTTTCACAAGAGTCAGCTGCATCTGACACTTTGGCTGCGGTAAATCTAACGTGAATCTTCAGTAAGAAAGGCATAAGGAACAATTGCCATCTATACACTAACCAGTAGAAAACCGGCAAAGCTAAAACTTATCATTATGAATTTTTTACCTTTGTGGTGCAATGCAGTGCTGTGAGAAGCTGTGGACCAGTTCCCGCACACTGAGTCTGGGAGGCACACAGAAATATCTGTGCAGAAGAAAGCTGCTTTTCACTGTGCACTGCAAAGATGGAAAAACCCTTAGCGAGCTCTTCCAGGCACTTGGGGTTAGAATAAACTTTGGAGGCAAGACAAATCTTCTGAGCAAGCAGTTTACTGGTATCTCAAGGATTGTCACCTCAATTGAACCTACAAAGCATTATTTTGAGTTGCAAAGCTATTTCACCTTAGAGAGAGCACCAGGAGTCATTCTGTCTTCACTATGCCATAGGCTCTGCAAATGTCGGCAAGGTCCTGAAAAAAAAAAGCGTGAAGCTCATTCAGGGCTCACTTTTGTAAAGATTTTGACACTGTCAACACTTATTCACTGAAAGGAAGGTGAGAATCCTCTGAAAGTAAAGACTGCAGGAACATAATAGGATGAAGGAAGCAATCTTTCTTTTGAAATCTGTTTCAAAACTCTTAACGTGTACAATTGAAAAACTTTAATTTGAAGCTTATCTTCCACAAAATCAATACTTGGAAGGCTTGGTGAATTATACTGTGTTTAGACAAGGAAGAAATTTTTCCCACTGCTCATTACAAGGTAGGAAAGGACTTAATAAATTCTGTGAGTTTTAAAAGGACTGTAAGAACCAAGATTTGAAGATAGACCATTAGACTATTAGTACTTCTGAAGCAAGTACAGATGCTGTACTGAGTCTTTTAGTGAACAATAATTCTTACCAAATAGCACCATATCCAGCTTGTTGATCATTGAAAATGCTTGCAATTTCCTGAAAAGTCAACATTTTTCAAAGAAAGTAGCTGAATCAAATAAAAGTAATGTTCTTCAGTTAAGGCAAAATCATGAGGTCAAGTCATTCAAGCTGATGTATACCACTGAGAAACCTATTTCCACCTTTTCTGCTTTGCCATGATATCTTTTTAGATAGATCAGAATTAACTTTTATGGATTTTTTTTCATCAATTTTTTATTGTAACTGACCCTTCAATGAATGCATTATGTAATAAATTTCAGGTCATACAAAATCAGACTATTCTAATTTTAAGTCTGTACCACAAAGCAGATTGTGGAAGAAATATAACTAGTCTTCAGACACTGAAAGCGACTCTCCATCATCCCTATCTTTATCATCTTTGAAGAACTTAAAAATTGCCACCAGGCAGTTCTCATGCAATGTATAAATGTCACTGATCATGGGAAAACCAAAGCTGTAACTTTTTTCCCCGCTAGTACACTAGCCAATATATTTTTGACAATGTATGAAGCTTCTGAACTAGTAGGATATATTATTTTACTTAATGGTGAACCTTGGAACAAAATACTGTTCAATTTGCTGATACAATCAAGTGATCTATTTCACTGACTACAGCTGATAAAATCAAGTTTTCTATTTCAGTGAGTACCTTTACTGCACTGTTGTTGCTCCTGCAACAGTCACCTTGTCATTTTCTGTATTTGTACCTTCGTTATTGACTAAAAAGTTTCAAGAGTTTTGTTCTTAGAAGCTGAGCTAGAATTATTTTTACACATTGTCTTCCACCTGACAGTCCAACATAAGCAACTGGGAAACTTCTGCATAAATTACTGTAAACCCTATGGCAACTGCTGCTATCTTTACTGGTCCATGTAAAATCATTTCTCCACTCATGACAGAAAGTGCAAAGCTTTTTCTTCTCTTGAGGGCAGGTACCTAACTTGTTGATAGAATGTAACCATCACAGTCACTGTCATGCCCATAGTCCCTGCAGGGATGTAATCTGAGACACTAAAAATACATTAATAGTTAGATTCAACTTGAGACCATGATAACTCTGTTTCACAGCCCCTGCTACTGGCCTATAAATTCTAGATATCACACATAATGCAATCAATGTGTAGCCAACTATAAATTTATGGGGTATTATCATCATTAAATACACAGATCATTAACTATATATAGCAATCCTGGCTGCATTTCTTTTAGATACAGAAAAGCTTCACTGAAAATACATTTCAGATATGGTTTGTGTTTTTTTAAGTGGTAGTTAAAAGTCACTCTATGTGCAGTTTGCAAATAACTGTAGGGTCCTTTGCTTTAGAAGGCACTGCACGAGTGTAACGCGCTTACTTGCATACACAGCACTCAATCTTAGACAAGAAGGTGATGAAAAATGAAACAGATTTCTGTAAAGATGTTTCCAGCTTCATCACTCAGAAGTGTCTCCTGGGAAGGTGAGTGCACACAAGACTGTCCACAGTATCCAGCTTTAATCTGGGTTCTTCTGTCTACATGCACTGGTGTAAGGATTTTTCTGAGGAAGACAGATTAAATCTTCACCTCTCATCTTGTTTTTAGATATCTTTCCACCTCATTACTCCTTTGAAACCCTCACCCAGCCCTTGTCATAACCTGACTGGAAACCTATCTTATTCCTTCTAGGTCCATCACACACCTCTAAGCTTCCCTCATACAATTTGCTCAGCAGTTCAGAGCTCACAGTACACCAAAGCTTCCTCACCACCAACATGCCCCACTATTTACAGATTGCTGAGCCTGGATGAAATTTCCAGAGAGTGTGTAAGTCATCTCAGAACAAACTTCTCAGTCCAACCAGAAGGAGCTGGCTTCCTACCATGCTTTAAGCCATACCATGAACACAGTACTCACTCAGCCTTTGCAATAAAACAAAGTAGTGCCTATATACCAGAAGCATTTTTAAACTGAAAAAGGGTAGGCTTAGACTGGACATAAAGAAGAAATTTTTTACAACGAGGGTGGTGAGACACTGGAACAGGTTGCCCAGGCAAGTTGTGGATGCCCCATCATTGGAAGTGTTCAAGGTCAGGTTGGATGGGGCTTTGAGCAACTTGATCTAGTGCAAGATGTCCCTGCCCATGGCAGGGGGGGTGGACTAGATGATCTTTAAAAGCCCCTTCCAACCCAAACCGTTCTGTGATTCTATGATTGCTGTTTAAATCAGAGACTTTCCAAAAGCCTCCTTGAGTGCCATTTCCTCACCTGTGTTACAAATGCAAAAAGCAGAAATGAGATATAACATCACATTTTAGTAAGTGTAGACATACGCTTGCAGGCACAGCCACAACTTCTACTTCATGCGTGATGTGTAGTGCAGTAGGTTAACTTTTCTTTCCTCATCTTTGCGGTTAGCCTTTGTGGTTAAGCTTCTCCAGCTTGAATTCTGAAGCAAGTCTAATTAGCAGTAACATTGCTTTGTGTTGCTCTGCAAAGGTCTTGATTGAGCTTTCCACTTATTCATGTGAATGAAATAAAGGAAAACCCTTAAAATAAATGATGGCTTACAAATCAAAGATATGAGGGACAGTCCCCTAAAGTAATGCACTTGGTATCCAGTCTGCTCAAAGCTCTTCTGTGTACAGGCATTAAATGGAGGACAGCTGGCTTTCCTTAAAAAAAAAAAAAAAAAAAAAAAAAAAAGAGGATGACTGCAGCAGCACATCTTTTCCCTCCATCCTCTCCTCATGCACACATAGGTGCCCTTCTGCATTACAATATACAAACCTATCATAACTCCTGGCAAGGGGATGAGAGATACATCTCTGAGGGGGCTGACCATATCCCCATCTCTTCTCCTCTACCCTGCCTCTAGAAAGGACTCTAACCAGCACCTCAGCAGGTGTAAGGGGAAGGACGAAGGGGAAAAAGGGAAGAGGGAAGAGGATGGTTGTTCTCAGCTCTTCTTGTTGACAGGCCGTTGTGCATTCAAGGAGTGCAGAAATCATGGAGCGAGAGGGATAGCAATTACGGGGGATGGAGCTGGGGTTTCAGACCCCATTCCCTGAGATGCGCATGCATTTGACATGAGACCATTACTGGGTTAAAAATAAACACAAGAATGAGAACCTTGGGTCACCTTCCTCTCAGAAAAACACCCTAACCATTAAGCTATAGTCAGTTTGCCTCACTTCATCCTCTCCCCATGCCTGCATTTGACGGTGCTACCCCAGGCACCAGCACAGACCCAGCACACTGCTGTCTCTGTCTCTGGAGCCTGCATTTCCCTGAGGGACCCAGAGGGGCTCCCTGCCACAGGGCAGGCTTCCAGGCAGACTTCGGTCCCCCCTTTCTCTCCATGGCAGCCGCACCAGTCCACAGCAGAGGAAATAGGAGGAGGGGCTGGCACATTCCCTTCCATCTATTCCTCTCTTGCAGATACCCAGAACACCCAGCAATGTCTGGTAAGAAACCTGTAAGAAGCACCTTTTGGTGCCTCGTGAACATTTTGTTCCAGTTTCGAGGAAACCAGTGGACGTGACCTGACAAAGGACTATACAATTTTCAAGTTATGTACACAGTAAAAAGAGAAAGGTCTGAAATCTAAGGACAATGAAGGTCTGTGGAAAAATATCAGAGTACCCAACAGAGGCAGTGAGATTCCAGGAAAGGCTAATTATTGCCTTGTGCCATACGTCATTTACTTTACATCTAAAAACACCCCTGTTTTGAGCTGGAAGCACTTACTCCCTCCTACGTGTGACAGCCACTGTCATGGCCAGATTCAGGCTTGTAACAGGATCCTGGAGTGGGGGAAGGAGACCTCTGTGGTCATGTGAGTGGTCATGAACACATGCTGTCAAGCACAGGGCATGGGCTGGCCCATAAGTCACCTCTGCAAAACGCAAGGAATTGGAGAATGGACCCTGGCTGTATATGAAATTAATGAGAGTCCTGGGAAGAGCAGAATTTTAGTCATTCTGCTGTACAATCTAAAAGAGCAGGAGAAATACAGCCAAGACACACTGGGGGAGCCAGTCTTGATTTACTGAGTGGTTTTCCAAATTAAATAATCTTCTCTTAAATTTTAAAAGAGAACACTTGTAAGCTAGGTTGTTTTTCAGAAGTTATCGAAGCTTTATTGATAATAAGAGATTGACCAAAAAAAAGGTGTTTTGTGTTTTTTATCTTTGAAAGTCAACAGCTATTAATAAATATACTGTACTGCCCTGATTAGAAAGATATGAAGAAACAAAGTTTTCAGCTTTCAGTTTATTCTGCAAAAAGGCCCTTGTTGACAGTGCTTTGCTGTGAGCACTGGTAGAAGACAGGAACAAAGTGAGGTTGCCTAAAAATTTGAAAGTATTGCCTGATGATTGATTGATCATGCTTGATTGATAATACCTCAAGGTGATTCTGCAAACCAGAAAATCCTGTGCTGGTCCCACACTGACCGATTACTGAGGTGTATGAGGTAGAAAAATTGCTCGCCTGTGTTTACAGACTAATAGCAGAAACCCACCCTTCAAATAAAAATGTCAAGGAGTGGAAAAACAAACATATGCCCTTGGTAAAGTATATTGTTAAGGTGTGTATTCCAGCAATCGATATTTATGTTTTTGTGTAAGACTAAATATTAAATTGAGCACAAAATGTTAAAAATATATTTATGATCTTTAATATATTTTAGGAAAAAGTTATTACCAGTTTATTTTCTGTGGTTATTGGTGGAGGTGGTGTTACTGCTGTTTTATGTTTATTGTTATTGCCATACTGGAACTTTTTTTCTCCATGGGTCAAAAGAACTTTATATTTGAGTCATTGGCTCAGTTATTAGATTCTATAAAATTCATTCATTTGCTCTAGTCAAATATGATATATACTTATTTAATAAAATATAAAGGGATATATTCACTCTTCTGAGGAGAGACCTTAGAAAAGGGCTTTTTGTTTCTGGTTATGTTATGGCACAAAGTCTCTAGGAAACCTTTTTTTTAAAAAATAACAGATTTTGGATGAGGATTAAGAGTCAATAGCAAGGACAATGCAGCTCCAATGGCCCCGAGACCTTGTTAGAGCAGTAGTTTTTGCAGTAGGTTAATATGTTGTGATGCTCTAGGGACCGCTGTGTGCACACGGAGCTCTGTGCAGAGAGCAGCTGTCTTGAAATGTGCATTGACTAGCATGGAAAAGCCTGCACTGAACTCTGGCAGCACACTGAGGTCAGCACAAAACTGAGGCAAGCCCACTCCACTGGATGCAGAATGACCTTTGCCTCACCATTACCCAAATGACCATGGGCTCAATTCCTCCTGCTGAGGACTCAGCTTTGGAGCTGCAGAGCTCTGTTACCCCTGGGAAGCAGTGACAGTCATTTTGTTTGATGACTTGACATACATAGAAAACTTCACTTAGGTGAATTCTAGGGATGCCTTGAAACTCATTATAGGCTCAGCTCTCAAGGCTTCTGAGCACCTGGAACACCTCGCAACGTGAGAGGCAATAACAACATATGCTTAATAAAGCAAGACCAAAAGTACCTTTCACAGCATGAATAGATCCTTGTTAGAAAAATCAATTCTATTCCTCTATCTTTATAAAATTAGTAAATGTGATGAAGCAGCACATCTGGCTAACTGTTATGGCAGGAAGATATTCAAAAATCAGATTTAATGAAGACAGATTTAGTCTCACAGTCCATTTAAATGTCAGACAGAAAGGTATGATTCCAAACATGGCTCTCAAACACCAACATGAAAGATCTTCTGGTTGCCTCAAAAGAAACAGTTAAAGATGTGTGAAGTTCAGTAAGTGGTTTCAGCCGGCAGGGAGATGGCTTCAGGTTCAAGAAATAATGTCCCAGGAGTTGCTCTCTTTATTCCAGTTTTCCTACTGGGAAACTTAAAATTTGGATAGACGTTCTCTTGGAAAAAATCCCATGAATTACGATAAGTACATTGCCTCACTTTATAGCATCACCAGTGAGTTCTGTAAGCATACACTGTCATTATTTGAAGGCAACATAAGGATAGGTGGGGTTTCCTGAACTGAAAACTAACCCAGCCTAATAGCCAAATGGCAACATTAAGCTCTAGTTGTTGTACAGTTACAATTTGATGCTTGTATTTTTGTCTCAGCATCGATCTTTAAAAGCCTGTATGAGGATTACATGAGAATTCAGTTACCGGAGCCTGATTTCTTGGTCCACTGGACTGTCGCTTGAGAATTAAGCCTGCCAGATACCGAATACTCTGGAGTGCATATCACAGAACAGTATCCAATCCTGGCCATTTTGTTGACTCTTTGAAATGGCATATTCCATCACTGTGTTTTCAAATAGCTGTTCGTTTCCTTTTTCCTTTCTTTCTTTCTCCCTCCCATGTCATAAAATGGAGAAGAAAGGTGAATTTAGATAATAATAAAACATTTTATGTATCTCTTGGAATAAAAACAAACCATCTGTTTGGAAAGAAGCTTTATTATTACTTTCCTGATTGTCACAGTGGTTTTATTTACTTGCTTTCATTACTCTATAGTTTCTTATCATATAATGAAGAATACAGCTTATTCTCTTTCTTCTTATGCACTCATTTCCTTTGCTCCTTGAAAAGTATTTTTCATACGTAATAAATTCCTCTTCCAGATGCATCCCTTTTGCAACTGTGAACAGACAATTTTTAAGGTTCAAAATCTGTTTTGAAGGTCAGAAAAAGCAGCCTGCTCAGCCCTAAAAGTAACCAGGTTCTTAAGGGTTCATAGAACCGGTAGGATGAAGAAGTGAAAGCAGAGACCTGGAGTGCATGTGGCATTAACAATGAAATATTGTACTTTTCACCTCTGCATTACTGATTCAAAACGAAAGTTGCCACCCTGTGGTTGTTATTCAGTGACCCATATGAAATGTGTGGATGACTTCCATCTAGTTCCTAGTAGGTGTTTGTGTGTCTCGTAAAAGCAAACACAAAGGTTAGTGTCCCGGTTAGGAGTTTCAAAAGAGAGGCTGATAACTGCTCTGCCACTGCTATTGTAATTTTTTGGTCTGTGTAGTTTCATTTTCTGGCTTTGTTAGTCTGGAACTTTGGGGGAGCAGGAGATCGATTTTAAAAACAACAAAATGATGTAAAGCCACATGCTAACTTGGATGGCACAAGGAAAGCTGCTCAGCACAAATGACTGTGGAAGCAAAGCTTCTGTGATATGATTTTTTCTTGCCTTAGTCTGATGTTCTTATCCCTTACTACACCTGTTTCAGTAACTCTGAAAGACTTTAGAAGTCTCTCATCACACAGTCAGCGGCTCACCTGGGATTAGCACTTCAGTTCCTTTGATATAATCAGTAAATTGCAGTATGCAGCTCATGATAGAACTACCAACATTTGTGAAAATTGGAGGAACAAACCCCTGAGACCTCGTGAATTTTCTGCATTTGGCTGAATAAAGAACCTAAAATCACATCCAAGATCCTCTGATATTAGAGCCTGAAGTAAATTTCTGCCAGAATGTCTTTAGGGGATGGATATTCATGAGTACCTACATATACCCATTACACCCAAACTCGTGTGGAAAAATGAGTTCAAAATACGACTGAAGTCTTCAGAAAGCCTCCCATTAGATTCAATGGACTTTGAGGCAGGGTGAGAGATACAGCACAGAATCACTGTAATTCCCTTTTACATGAATGCTCCACATGGCCCCAGACCGATGACACTTGTAATGGCACAGAAGGAGAGAGCTAGTCTGTTGGGGAAGCCACTTACACATGGCGTAATAGATTAAAACACTTCTTTGTTTTCCTCTTGGAAAACCGTAGAGTAAATCTCCACAAAAATGTGTGTGGTGTTAAAAGGGTGGTTGTTTTTTTCTGAATGCAAAATAAAAAAAGACCAGTGATGAGACTACAGGTCTGATCAATCATTATATTTATGTTTTCCCAACAAAAACAGGATCATCCTACTACAGGAGTATTCATATCAGCGCACTGCTGCTAACACTCTTGGACACACCATATTAACTCAAGATTGGACAAGCGCTTCTTTCCTTGACATTCACCTCGACTATAATCACAGGCAATTTGCATCCCCAGTCAAATGCAAATCCTTAAACCAGCACTCAGACCTCTCCCATTTAGTCTCAGGCCCCTGTTAGCCTGAAGCTGGAGAGTATGTTATAGTGACAGCAAAAGGAAGAAATCAAGCTGCTGCAAAAGTGAAACATTAACAGGATTTTAGAGAGTACAGAAGTAGCTGAGAAACTGGAAGAACAGCAAGTGATATAGAAACACAGTTTAGAAACAAAGTATTCACCAAACAAATCTCATAAATAATTAAATCTCATGGACTGGTGACATCTGTTAAAAATGACTTTCCTTTTATGATAAGAGATGATTTCTCACATCTCGCCAGGATTATAGTGCTTTTACCCTGTTATTTGAGGAATAATTCTTCACTCTCTTTCATATCTGAACTTCTTTAAAATTTGTGAGACCCAGTAAATCCACTTTAAAGCTGATTTATTACTTCAGGCTTTCAAGCCTAGCAAACTCAAACTACTATTAACAAACCAAAAAAAGCCCTCCAACAAGATTGCTTTACATACATTCAGCTTTACCTTGGCTCACCCATCTCTAAGAGCTTTCTACAGACTTGGGTTTTTAACTTGGCCTAGGATAGGGATCGTGTTTTGGTGAAGAAGTTATATCTGCCACATGGCCACTGTATTGAAGACATAACATCTCTGTTTTTCCCAGTGTTGCCTCCAGGCAAGGGAAAAGGTTGGAAAAGTCACTTTTACAAGCAGAGCATTTTTTTTTTTTTTTTTTAATTTGTGCTTATTTCTTCTCCCTTTCTTGGATGACAGTACTGAGTGCCAGGTCTAATGCTTTGTATTAATTTTTGACAAGGAACTAATTCATTGTGTGTTGGTTTATGCCCCTATTTTTTTCAAGCATTTTCTAATCATAGATTATTCTCCAAGTCATGCTTTTTGCATGCTTCCAGTGTAACTGGCTTGTTGTGGATGTAAAGGTCATACATGGACTCCAGAGGCGAATAAATTAATGAGAGGAAAAAATCCACTGGTTTTGAACTAACAACAACTATGAGAATTTCCTAGCTAGCAAGCTGTAAGGGGACAAGCTCCCCTGCAGCCCATGCTGAAGCCATTCTTGGTTTTATGCCCTGTGTCAATAATCATACAGAGACAGAGAGAGGATATAACACAAAAAAAAGCACGAGAAAGAGTGAATTACCTTAGTGAATTCAGCTCCAGTTTTGACTCCACTGAATACTTCCAAATATTCAGCATGACCCAAACTGAAATTTTTGCTCATGGGTGCTTTAACCATTAATTTTGATTGCCTGTGGGCACACTCTCTGGCCCAATTAATATTTAATTAGAATGATTTCAGCAAAAGGGAAGGTGAATTTTCTCCTCCTCCTCTCAAAAAAAGACATCATCAGAGGGTGCAACCAAAATTAGATTTGCTGCAGGCTGAGCATTACAGTTAGAGAGTGCCTGTCTGCTGCTATTACCACCTTCTCCTACAGGTATGTTTTGAAAGACAAGGACTGCAAGGAGAAGGATTTAGAACACTGTACATTTTAGGTCAAGTCATCTCCAAGAATTATTGGTGAAGCTCAATAGGAAGGCAGCCATAGGGTTAGTGACATTAAAAAAATTGGTCCCTATTTTATGGGGTGTGCCTGTCCTACTGAGCAGAGGACCCAAATGCTTCCAGGGATATRGTGGTACTATTGTGTAAAACATGGTTAAAGATTTTCTATTTCCTCATTTCTCACACAACAAATCATGAATGTCTTGTCAGGACTGCAGACGTGTCACTGTTTACAGGAATAGGTTATAATTTTTATTTTGAAGCTGGCTGAAGAAATACACATCTGTGAAGGAAAGCTAAAGGATACATCTACTATGGCTGCAGAGCAAAATAATAAATGTAATCCTGGCAAGCTGTTCAATTTATATATTATCATGATTAACAGACATTACATTTGCAGCTATTTGTTCTTTTCCCAGGAAACGTAATCCAACCCTGGAAAAGAGAGATAATACACTTCCTTGAACTACAAATTCATTTCAGCATAATCATGGTAATTGATGTATTCCAAAATGTTATCTTGAAAATGGGACTGAGCACATTTCTTTATAAAAAATTAAGCAGGACAGTCTGAGTAGAAAAGAGCAGATAAAAAATTATATTGTAAACACTGTGTAATATCCTAATTGTATCTACAAGACTTTTCCTTCTTTCTTCAAAGTTTCACCAAACCTTTCTGCTGTAGCCAGAAGGCAAAGTACTTTTGGGTCATTAAAGACCCATCACAATATCTGGTCAACCAAAATTCAAAAGCAGTGTTTGCTTTACATGTTGCCTTCAATGTGATGGCAAAGTACCATTATACTTCAGCTACCCATAACATGGAAAGATGCTTCAAGGATAGGACGGACATCCTTGGAGAATAAAATGAGTGAGTGACTTGGCAAGAGGTAGACCAGCAGGACTGTCTGAAGAGGACAATAATTCCTTAACTAAGTTCCTGTGACCAAAAATGACAACACTGCTGATGCTCTAGCTGTAAGATTGAGATGGCAGGATTTCAGTGGTATGGTGGGATGTTAAAAACAACCCAGAAATGGCCTATTTTACTACTTATTTGAAAGAAAAAAGACTTTTTTAACCACTGACATCAGAGAAAGAATTCCGAAAACCAAATTTTTTCAATTGAGACCAAAATCATGGAGTGCTCATTCACCTATCTAGTGGATAATAAAAAATTCATTTTTGAATCAGGCAAGCTCACTTTGGCTTTAATGAGTCCAATACTTAGGTAGGAACTGAGTAAAGACCCAAGCCCAACCATGTCCATTTTCCTCCAATGTCCTCGCTCTTCTAAGCTATTGATAACATTGAAGATATGCACAAACACTATTGAAGGATGGAGTTACATTTGATTGGTGTCACTTTTTGAAACAAATGCTCACAAACTTTTCATGTCAGCTGTTTATATATATATTGGTTGAATAGTACACAATATTTTCAACTCTCTCTTTTTTCTGTTTGAATATTTTCTAGAATAATTCACCATTAAGGTAGTTATGCAATAATTTTCCAGCTCTTCTTTTATATAGCTATCAAATCTACTTTTCCCAGAGTGTTAAGCAACTCCCTTGGCTCCCATGAATTTTAAAAATATAATTCCTGATATTTCAGACCTCTTCTCATTATTTTCATATTCTCCATGTATATTGTATGAATCTGCATGTTTATCATTTGTTTTGTAACATTCTCATCAAATATCACTTTGTTTACCCTTTGCTCTTTCTCGTCTAATTCTTGTTGCTAGTTATTTTCTTGCTTCCAGCAGAACTCTTCTGATTTCATTTTTATGCCCGCATTAGACTTTTTTATTGAAAATGAACACATACAGCTGACTAAAACTTCTTCCACCATTTGGAATCTCCATTTGCTTTCTCCTTATCACTTTTCTTTCTCATTTTGGTGTGCCCAGATTTTGGTTTAAGTTTTATTTTTTCTGCATGCATCTACAAAGCGTATGTATCACCTTTTACTTTTTTCCTCTGTCTTAAATACTTGATAGTTTAAATTTTCATCTCGGATCTTTTCTAAACACACAATTGCAGAAGATTCAGCTTCTTCTATTAAGCATTCTTTAAACTTTGTGGGTTTTAAACATTGTCCTGGTAATTTTAATTTGCAACATTTCCTTCTATATTTCCCAAGCTTTCTCACATGGTTCAAGCCTGAGAAATCCTGCCTGAAAAATAATGTAGGTATTTCTAAAACATTCTTCCTTTCATTAATCCTTCATATAATACCATCCAGGGCTTTGTAGTTTGCAACATTCATATTCCAAAATTAAAGCTGAACTTTATTTGGTTGAAGTTGGCGAAAAATAAAGGGACTCAATCTGTGTACACCTTGTAATAGCCCCAGTATAAGTCACCTCTTGCCTCTGGAGCCAAGAATTTTTCAATCTGTTTCCTGGAAATAAAATTAGGCACTTTTTTTTTTCCCCTTAGAGTAAAAGTGATTCAATGCAAAGACCCCCACTCCAGAGAAAACTAGACCACAGACTCTTCCCCTGCCATAAATGCATCTTGGGACTTTTTGGAGAAAAAAAAAATCTGAAAGTTTGGGGTCCAAATATTTAACCATAAGAAGAGCGTGGTCAAAATGACTGAAATGCATTCATGACCCATTGATCCAGAACTTTGTTACACACAAAATCTATATAGATAAATACCTTAATTCGCTAAATGATATGTTTCTCCATATTCCAAAGAATAAGAGAAAGTTAGGAACTCACGAAAACACAGAATGATAAGAGACTTATTCTCATTTCATTAAACCCCTGTACCGAGGGAAATTCCAGCATTTTCCAGAAGATGTTTATCAAACCTGTTCATAATACTTGTAATAGTGGAAATTCCACAGTTCAGCTGTCTAGTGGTATGACATAGAGAAGACAGAGCCAGACTCTTCTTGGAGATGCGAAATAATAGAACAAGAGTGTTGTGGTTTAACCCCAGCCGGCAACTAAGCACCACACAGCTGCTCGCTCACTCCCCCTGGGTGGGATGGGGGAGAGAATCGGAAGGGTAAAAGTGAGAAAACTCATGGGTTGAGATCAAAACAGTTTAATAAGTAAAGCAAAAGGTGCGCATGCAAGCAAAGCAAAACAAGGAATTCATTCACTACTTCCCATCGGCAGGCAGGTGTTCAGCCATCTCCAGGAAAGCAGGGCTCCATCATGCATAACGGTTACTTGGGAAGACCAACGCCATCACTCCGAACGTCCCCCCCTTCCTTCCTCTTCCCCCAGCTTCATATGCTGAGCATGACGTCATATGGTATGGAATATCCCTTTGGTCAGCTGGGGTCAGCTGTCCCAGCCGTGTCCCCTCCCAGCTTCTTGTGCACCCCCAGCCTACTCGCTGGTGGGGTGGGGTGAGAAGCAGCAAAAGCCTTGACTCTGTGTAAGCACTGCTCAGCAGTAACGAAAACATCCCTGTATTATCAACACTGTTTCCAGCACAAATCCAAAACTAGCTACCAGGAAGAAAATTAACTCTATCTCAGCCAAAACCAGCACAAAGAGGCAATGGACACAAGTTGCAACATGGGAAATTCCAGTAAAATACAAGGAAAAAAAATTCCACCATGTGGGTGGTGAAACAACTGAACATGATACTCAGAGAGGCTGTGGTATCTCCATCACTGGAAGTAATGAGAACTTCACTGGACATCGTCTTGGGCAACCTCCTCTTGTTGGATCTGATTTGAGTGGGGAGTTGGAACAAATGGCCTCCTAAGGACCCTTCCCACCCGAATTATTCTGTGACTCCATGAATCTCTGAACATTACCACGTATCTCATCCCAATACTTCGTCCTCCGTAACATTTTGGAAGATTTTCTTAATATCCAATGTAAATCTGATCTGATGTAAATGAATATACTTTTTGGTTTTCTGTCATCAATTAGCGATGCAAAAAACTGTTCACCTTCCTTAGTGTAGCATCTTCCTATATAGTGAACCTTCTAGATTTTTCTTTAACTTTCCTTTCTATACTTTTTATCATTCTTGTTGGCCTGTTATGCTGTTTATCTGCCCCTTCCTTAAAAAGTGATATCCCAGGTGAAGCCCAGTACTTCACACTAATTAAAGTGGGAAACTTTTGATCCATGTTGTACATCCTCTTTACAGTGATTAAAGCTAGACCATAGTTCTTTAACTTGCTTATGAGAATGTCACATTGAACAGTGTCAAAATGCAATACCAAAATTCAAATTTCTTACTTTTACTGTTTCCTGTTCTTCTAGATATTATGCTAGTTACCTTGTCAAGAAAGGAAATTAAATTGGTTTGACAGAATATTTTTTTTTTTAAAATTATAATGGCTCTTTTTATCATTTCATTATCTCCTGCTTTTTTTAAATGCAGATTGATTAGTTATTTGTTTCTAAATCTTCCCAGGGATCTCATTTTTTGAGTCTTAGCCCTTTCCTCTTTTTAAAGATAGTGTATTGTCCTTACTCACCTGTCAGGGAATTCACCAGTTCCCAAAGGTTCTTGAAAAGCATCATCAGTGATTCAGAAATCACAGATATTTCTCCTAATGACAGTGTACGCTATAAAGCTAGCTATGTACCTTGCAATCCTCCAAAAAGTGGCCATAAGCACATTCAGGATATAATGCAGTCAGGATGGCATCCTCTGTTCCAAACTATGATTTCTCAATAAGTCGAGTGTTGCTGTACTTGCCACAAGATTCATGCATAATTAATTCCAATTCATTTTGCCAATTAACCGCTTTCCTAATGTTTGCACAGAGTTACTGGAAAGAGTCTTGTTTGCTTCCATCATGAATTCCTTCTTAGATGCTTGTTTTAGCCTCATTGCTTACCACATCATTCTGTATTAGATCAATATACTATGTTTACTCTAGGTTATAAGGCATTATAGCGTTACAACCACACTGTATTATTAATGTGCACAAAACTGCAATGTAATGCTGTATTGAACAGAAATGAAAGAGCAGTCATCATGTATATTTGAGGAAAAGGGTGGCCTTTACTGTTAATATTTTCAAGGTGGTGAAAGTATTTTAGGTCACTGGAGTTCTGAATACATGCTTTTTTCTATTGGTAATATTGGTGTTTGGACACCGATTCAATTTTTTTTATATAATCAACTCTTTCTCTGGCCATCCAGTTATTTGGGGATTAATCTTGATTCCTTGGTAATTTCTCTATTATTTATAAGCAATTGAGGCTTAACGTAGCAACGTATACATTTAACTTCAGGAATATCAGTGGTCGCATTACCATTTCTTATTTCAGGACAGAATTAAGTCCTTTGCTGGGCTGGGACATGCCTAAATGATGTGGATTTTAGTAATCGTAGCCAGAAATTGTGTTCTTTGACATTCAGTACTTTGAATTGGGTTCTAGTGCAGTGGGCTTGGTCATCTAAGTCATGGGGTTTTACTTCCAGTCCCTGAATAAATGACTACATCTAGATCAAAACTGTGTCCTTGCATAGTAATTATGGGGGTGATTTGTGATTTCATTCAGTCCCATCTGAGGAACCCTATGAAAACTGGCCTTCAATAAATGGCAAATCTCCCACTGGCTTCACTGTAGTTAGGGTTTCACCTCCAACTCCCCAGTGAGACTCAATTTGTTAAAAAGTTTAAAAAAGAAAAAAAAGGAAAAATTATTTGGGAATTAGAGAAAATGTATCAGATCAAGTTTTCCCTTCCAAGAGAATGAAGATGTTGTGAGTTCCTTATCAAGGATTGATCAGAAGCAGAGACTGTTATTCTGGGTTTCATTTCTTGGGAGTAATGTCTCTATTTAACACAAAATTAAAGTGGTTGGGTGTGGTTTTGTGGTAGAAAATAAAGCTAGTGGAAACTAAAAAAAATTTCAGCACAAGACTTTAATTTCTGTTTCTTTCTAATCAATGACTTTAAACTCTGAGTTGCAGTGAAACTGGGGTCTTTAATGTGTCCATTCTGTAAGGAGGAAAAAGAAAACCAGGAACCTCTATACAGAATGCTAATTGCTGAGAATACTGTGTGCCTATTGATACTTCATTTAATAAACTGGCATGCTAGACACATGTATTTTAAAGTTCAGGTTTAATTAAAAGATAAGACTAAGCAGCAGCTTGGCAAGAAGATAAGGGAAAGTGTTGAATTCTTTGTTTATGATGGCAAAGGAGCTGCTTTCATTTTTTAACTAATCTCAACTTAATGTCAAATCAAGAGACTACCTTCATATTTTTAGTGCATTTAATGAGTTACTCAAGTTTGCACTCATGCAATTATCCTTCCTCATCTGATACTTTTATATAGTGAAACATTTGCACATCCCAGTCTGCTTGGATTTTAAAAAAGCTGTTTTCCCCATATACGTCATAGTAGAAAAACCTTATCTTCCAGACTAAAACTATCTTCATCAGTCATGAAGAAGAGGTTAAAAGCAAAAGTGTGGGAAGCTGAGCAAGTGATTAGCTTAGAGGGTAACACTTGGAAACATTATCTTTCTACAGCAAGGATTCTAATCTACAAGGATTAGAATGCAGGAAAATGCTTTCAAATGTATTAGTTCAGAGGGCAAAAAAATTTATGGCATGCCATGAGATTGTAAAACTGGGCATAACTTTACTGGTGGCAATAAAGCTCTGCCTATTTACATTAGAAGAACAGCTGGCTCTGGTTACTTCTTGTGTATTCCTTTGTAAAACAAGTGTCAAGGGCAAAGAGAACAGATTCTCTTTATTACTTGAATGCAGTAGCACGTAGAAACCCAACGAAAGATGAAAATCCCATTGCTATTGGCACTGAAAAGGTGACTGAGAAAAGAGATATTCTTGTTGAAAGGAGATGAAACAACTGAATATGAACTTAAACTTAACACATAAATGAAGAAACAGAAACATGAGGCTGCACTGGTGAACACAGGAATGAACACACACATCAAAGCTGCTGTCTTGCTATGTTGGTCACTATGTGGAAAAAATCAGAGCAGTCATTCAGGTGTCAGGGAGAAGTTATGAAGCCTGCCAAACTAGTTTTCATACAGCATAAGCTGATATAAGTACCTTTCCAGCTTTACTAATCTCTAATGAATGTCATGGCTAGCCACAGCTGGTCAGAAAGCAAGTAAGACATTCCACTGAAAATGGCAAGAGCAGAAGCAGACAGAGAGGTCAAGTTGTTGCAAGGTGTGTGTCTTGATTCAGCGTGAAATGCAAAATGCGTTTTCTTTTGAAAAAAGTATGAGCTTTTACAGCAAAGGGTGAGACCTCCCTAGTAGGTGAAAGAGACATGGGCAACATCCCTACTTCACATCAATAACAGCACTGACTTGAACTTAGACTATGTGCATCTCAAGTAGTGACTCAAGACACAAAGCAATTTTAAGCTGTCCTGTTCACATGTGTGATCAGAAATCTCTCTTGGACCTGAGACCACCTCATAACAAAAGCATCCTCAAAAATTATGTTGTTGTATAAAAAATAAGTGATTTGCAGTTTTTCCAACTAGCTCAAAGTAAGAGTTGCTGCACAGACCAAATTCTTTGAGGTCAGAACCACTGATACCCATAAGCCCCAGCAAGGCGAGCATACCCAGTTGCTTTTGTGATTGTTTCCTACAGTGTTGCATCAGAATAGAAGAACCAAATATACTTTAAAGTTTGATCCTTCTCTTTCCTTTTCTCTTTACAGAGTCTTGTCCTTACATCAGGCTTATGATGTAGCTGTCTGTGAGTGAGATCATGTGTATCAGTTTCATCTATGGAGATAGGACTCAGCTCCCCTCCTCTGATTCATTACACTTGAAAACTAACTCCTAGTACCTGCACAAAACTGTGATTTTGGTAAGAGCAACTTTGCCTTAGATGTCACTATTCAGTTGTGATATGCAGAGCCAGAGTGGGGAAAGATTAACAATTGCAGTAGGAGGAGTAGATCTCTTAAAAACATAAGAATGGTGAGACTGAATTTGCCTTTCTCCAAGAGCGGCTATAAACAGATGCCTTGGAAAGAGGAAGAACAGGGGAAATTTGCACTATGTTATTTTCCCTGAATACATTTCTGGGTTCCAACTATTTTCACCTCAGGAACTTCCTGGTCTAGAACTTACTGAATAACTTCAGTGGAACCTCTTCCATATCTGACCTTCACTGGGAAGTATGTTCACCTTTTGCTAATAAGTGCTCATAATTAGCAGGAATTAGATATTAAAGCTACACCCAGTTCCTGAAGTTGGCCAAAATATTAAGGATTATCTTCACCTTTGTACTGCTCAAGCTGTAATTCAAAACTCAGTAGTGTGTTTGCTAAAACTGCTTGGCAACACCAGCAATGTGTAGATGCTCAACACAGGCCATTCCACTGAGGCTAAAAGTAATTATATTATATAAACAGCTTCAGTCTTCCAGGTCTTCCCTGGAAGTCTTCAGGACTAAAAGAATCCTTGTTGCTTTACTATCAGCCTTAATGAACAAAACATCACAAACTATGTCCAGATTGGAAGTATCTAAAAAGATCAAAGACCTTAGACACAGTAAACCAACTGATTTCTTTCAAAGTCAGTCAAGCGGCACTAATATGCCCCCTTGAGTATCTGGCCTAAAATGCCAAGTGTAACAACCTACCTTTTTATGGACTCTTGTCCCTTCTCTTTGGTGTTCTGCAATTGCTGAGAAAGTACCAGCTGCTCTACAAGAGGGACAGCTGTCAGACTACATTCCCCTCCCTCTTCTCAACTGATACTGCTCTGGCAGAAAAAACACATTCATGGGGAAACCACTAACTAGAAGTTGTTAATGGATAGTATCCCTGGTAGTAAGGCACTTAGCAAAAAGAGAAAGAGTGCAATAATCAGAACACATTTCCTATAACATTTATCAAGCAAGTAACTTGGTAGCCCTAGGCCATATTATGCCACTCCTTGTCAACAGATATCCCCACTGACTTCAAAATGGAGTTGTTTTGGAAAACTGACAGCAAGACAGATCCCCTGATACACTTGTGCTGTTTTAACGTTGAAACTTTTTTAAAAAGTTGAAGGAAACATCCTATCACACTGCAGCATGTTAAAGAATTCACTCTGAAGGGAAAGATAATAAATATAGAAGCAAGTTTTTAAATAGCAGCATAAAGCTATACGAAAAAAATTTTTTTTAAACTTGAAGGCTGGTTTTACCACTATTTTGCCTCCTACTTTTGAGTTTTCCCAACAGCCTGGTTGTGGGAAATTTTTATGGAGGAACATATTGGGAGGGGAAACTTGTCCCCCTCAGACCAAAACATTTTGTGGAACAAAAAAACCCATCTTTGTCCTTCTGAAAAGGTTTGCTGATTAGCAAGTTGTCCAGTTTCACTGTGGAAGATGAGACTTCTCAGTGCTTATATATTACAAAAAAATATTTATTTTCATGGAGGCTTTGGCAATATGAAAGGAAACTCTGCAGCTACTCTGATTTAATGACAGTTACTCACAAATTAATAGAGCATTCAAACGTTTCGTAAGTGTCACTGTCAAGAAGAAGAAGAAGAAAGGTTTAAGTGAAGTAATCTTAACAACAACCGCAGCACTTTTGCTTTTATGAAGGCATTATTTTTTCACAGTAACTATAAATATCCCCTTATCATGGTGGGCAAAGAGATACAATTAGTTAATTACCTACTGCTAATCTTTCTTGCTGCTGTGACTTGGCTTATTTTCAGTAGGACCTATAACTGCTTCCTCCTCTAACCCAGGGAGGTCGAACACAGACCCACAACCTGCCAGTGACATCCCTCACAAGATGAAACGTAGGCCTGGATGTGGCTTCCTCCGCCTGTGTCCACACGATAGGAAACTGTCCATTTCCTTTCATGTCGATATTTCCCTAACATCTTCCTTCACTACAAAAAGAAAGGCTCTGCCCTGTTTCTGAAGAGCCCTCTAAGACAACCCCTTGCCCTTTTCCCCTTTGGGCTCCTGCCCCGCAGGGCGTTTGAGATCATTGCATTTATTACACTAGATTCGAAATGGAGCAACACTTAAACGTAAAATGCCTCAGGCTGTCACCAAAAGTGCCAGGCAGACGTGTCAGGGCTTCCCCAGCCATTTCAGAGCAATGGGCAGCAGACCCCAGCAGTGTCCTCTGTGCCAAGGGGCCTTGGCCCTGATCTTGGGGTCCGAGGGGCTGATACTCCCCACTACCCACAGGCACCTTCACGGCACCTGGCACCTCTGCGGCACCCAGGCTCGTGTCAGCTGGGAACAGAACATCTCCTTTGATTTCAGGCATTTACAAATGGCATCATGAAAYGATGGAAAAAAAACCCCAACATTGCTCATCCACATTTCTTTTGTTTTCTGAGACCATGCAAATCACACCCAGKTTTTTTTGCTGGGGCAGTAGAGGAGTTTTGGATAAAAATTTTGCCTATCTTTCCTGATGTGCCTGTTACAATTTCTCTACCACGCATACTCCAATCCCTCCTTGTCCCCCATGTTTCCAAGGTCACGAGAAGGAAGCAGAACCCATGACAAAAACGTCCACACTGCCTTTGCATTCCTCACCACCTCATCCTCCCTGCTGACCCATGCAAGAGCTGCCACTGCTGCAGCTCCTGTGAACTCCTTCACCAGCTGGGCTCTGCCTGGCCTGCTCTGCCCTCTCCCCTCGGGGATGGGCACTGATCTTCTTCAGCACAAACCTGTGTCCCACCAGCCCTTCTGCCAGCGTACCCCCTCCGACGTCCAGCCTACAGACAGGAACCAGCATTGAGCTGCTCCATGGATGTAGGCAAATTATAAATTATGAAAATGTACATTAACAAAAACAAACCAACAACAGCAGACCCCCCCATGTAAAGTAAATACTTCATTCCTTAGTTGTCTCATCCTGTAAGCGAGATCACATTTGTTTGAATCTTACATATTCATGATTTTTGTACCTACCTGGAGTAGTCTAGAGCTGTTAGGCTTCATCTTTCTAAGCAGCTGGAGTCCCTTCATTGCTTTCAATTGTGCAGAAGAGACGCATCCAGTGAACAGGAGCTATGTGAAGCCCCAGTAAAGATCAGGCCGACAAGAGGAAGGCTGCCATGATCCTAGACAGGATGAGTGCAGGCGCCACATTGATAGTGTCAGCAGGGCCACTGAAGTGAGAAGCACAACATTTTTCTTTGACGACAAGCACCATTAAAATTTTCCCTTGCGGGCCTCCCCCGGCTCTGACACATAAGGGGCCGTGACAGCTCGATCAATCAGTGCCGGCAGATCCCGAGGAAAACCAGCCATCCACAGGGACCGTGATACCCACCTCAGGGGCTGTGTTGGACAGTTAATATTCCACTCCTCGATGCATAAGGCCCAACATATGATGTTTTTTTCAGATTCCTCCTCCCAGATGCCAAAATTGTCAAGCAAAATCTCTGATGCCATTTTTACCCTCTCTGCTGTTTCTGAGGCAAATTATTAATCTTCTGTCAAGCCTAATTCCTGACCCTAAGTTTAATTCTATCTCAGCAGCTGGTCCCTCAATCGGCCCTGCTGCACTCCAGTTGCGCTGCTCTTTTAGCTATGCCCTGCCCATGGACCGAAGAGAAAGTTTGGAGCTGCATCCACTCGGTTTTGACTTCAAACAGTCGTGATTAGATGCTCCACGACAAAAGATGCAGAGCAGCTCGCCTGACACAGTGAGACGTGACAACGCATGCCCTGGGTCTGACGGTACCAGCAAACAGGAAAGTCAAAGCTCTCCTGGTTCTGGGTAACACTTTTAGACAAATGCAAGGGAACGTGAGAGAGAATAGTTGGCTTTTGCATTCAAAAATAAAAAGCAGTTGACCTTTACTCAAGAAACCAGAGCGCCACTAATCTTTTTTGACCTAAACTACTCTCCTGTGTAGAATGATCCTGTAATATCATCAAAATATGGTGTAAATGAATTTATCAAGGCAAAGGAATTTGTTGTAATGATTGATATAACAGTTCCTGTGCAAGGCTCAGAGAATACTTATATAAATATACATTATACTGAGATTAAGTCAAAACTTATTAATATGCCCTCATTTGTCTGGGAAAGTACAAATATATAGAGTGCAATTTTTTGCTTTTGTCAACACTTCACAGTTGTCATTTTTAGCTCTACTGTCTCTGTATAAATAATGAATATACTCTCACAGTTGGTGCCACAGGAACAAAACTCGTTATCGTTACAGGTAAATCCAATAACATTTTTTAAATCTCTAAAGCATTGCTCACAGAAACAAGAAAATCTACTAAAAGGACATAATTTTTTACATGCTACAATACTAATCTAGGAAAAGTATTGCTACAACACATCATTTTGTCAGCAAGTCTAGGAGAGCTATATAAGGCATTCAACATGCATAATAAAATTACTATCTCCACCTTTACTTAGAAAAAATATAGACATTTTTGTCCTAGAGACAAGTGATAGAAAAACTAAATAAACTATTGTCATGGCTCAGATCAGAAGCACTAGCCAGAAGCAGAAGGTTAGGGGTGAAATTCTTGGGGTTTAATTTGTTTTCTTCAAGGTTTAGTGAAATTATTCATCCAAATAATTTATTCATAAAGCACATACCTTACCTGTTCTGACCTGATCAAGTGATGTAAAGAGATACTCACAAATTCAAGTGCAACTGGGTGACATTTCCAGTTGGAAAAAAAATGCATTTTTAAAAAATATTAAAGTATTTCATTCTCATCTTTTCAAAATGCCCCTTTGTTTGAAAGTGATAAAAAACACCACCTTTTCTTTGAATTTGATCTGGTTTTGGAGAGAAACCTCAAAAAAAATCCTATTTTTTTAGATTTGTCAGGCAATCAAAAATCAGTTACTTAAGTACAGTTAGCTTTTATGCTATTTTGCTTTGAAGTATTGATACTGATCAGGGTAGTGTTACACTAGACACACTTAATGCAGCAATTCCCATGTTCCTCCAGGAATAAGGACACTTTAGCAAGTTTTATTTGCTAAATGTATATGTCATCCCGATCATAACTATTGCAGGCAAGATACATAAATGAATGCAATCATCTCCTCACATTTATGTTTCATTACATTGTAACTTTAAAGAGAATGGGACATACAACAGTTTGCCACTGGATTTGTGCACAAATACAATCACATCTGTACATATACACAAACAAAAATTTTTTGTCCTGCTTTGTTTTGTCAGAGGTCATAACAAGTCTAATATACTCGGTGCACGTTACAGAGGAGCACTACTCTGAATAAGAGCAGAGCACAGCTGCTGAGTACTAGGAAGTGCTGATGTAGCATCAGCATTTCTGTTATCTATGGCTCCCAGAGAGCTCTGTAATTCACCCATCTTCCTCTATTCCACTGTCTGAGCACACTGAGAGCCTATGTTTTGGGGGGCGGGTATCCGTGTTTCTTCAGTGGTCATGTGCTTGCAAAGTAATAGCCAATGGTATCTCCAATGGTGTGTTGCCTATTACACTTGATTTGTAGACTGAGGAATAACATGAACAGGTAAGTCAGCGTCCTTAACAGATTGGTACTTAAAAGTATTCATGTACCAGCTTTCCTTTGATAGCAAAGAGAATTTGATGACTTTGTGCTTCCGAGGTTCCAGGCTTTGATCATTTTTGAGTGTTTGATTTCCACACAAAATAAGTACCAGTTCTCCGCTAACAAAAGCCTAGTGGTTTTAGTCCTATCTTTTTAGGGATACACCTTAACACATTAATTTCATTAAAGTGAACATAGAAATATCTTGTCCTGCTTGGATTTTCTGTAACCTTTGAGAAGGGACAGAGAATTTCCTTCCTACTGCCATTTCTAACACATATTCAAACACACACCCATGTGTGCGTGCACACACACACACATATGCACACACCCCTCAAATGCAAATATTTTGTATAGCCATCCAAAGGTTACCGTCGTGATTCCTACACTCTCTGTAAACAGAGATCCAGAGGAAAAAGTGCTCCGGCAATAACAAGAAATAAGTGGGAAATTATTTTTTTCCTTCTCATCACTCATTCTGCAACAAATTTCCAGGTGTTGGTGGGTTGCAGTGGAGATAGCAACCTTCTGCAGCCTGGCAGATGGAGGAGAACCGTGCTCCCCAATGCTGAAAAGCATTTCCTGCAAACTGGTGCAGTTCCGTCTGACAAAGCATGTGGCTTTATAACCAAAGTCTAGTCCTAGGGCAGTGGAATACGTCCCCTAGTTTGATCCAATCACAAAAATCTACTAATGCAAAAATATTGCAAAGAACTCTGTTCCTCAAGATGAACCAGGCAGCCTAGGAGTTAACAACTATCTTTTAAAATATCAGTCCTGGGAGGAAATTCAACATTAAAAATAATAAAATTAATAAGAGGTACATATAGAACACAAATTAATTTCTGCAACTAATGTCCTCCACGAATGACCACTTAAATGAGGGCAAGGGGATGCAGCTCTGCACTAAAACAACGGGACAGGCTTACAGCTTTATACAGAGCCATGGCACAGGCAGAGGCACACGTTTCCCTCTCCTCCAGATCACAGTAAATCCTGGGTGCCTTCAGCCAAGTAATTCCATTTCTCTGCTGTCCCTTTCTCTGGACCATTGCCCATGATTTCTTTAGCCTGGCAAATCTCTGGGACAAGGGTTGTCTATTATGACATGTTTGGATGGTAGCAATTCCAGTGGGGCTGAATGAGATCTCTACACACTAACAAGTACAAATGAATAACAACAGAACAAGAACACTCTCTTTTCTTAAAACATCTTAAATCCCTTGTTCTATTCCTAGGCACTTTGGAGTGCTTAATGAGCATATGAGAAAAAGGCACAAAAGGACATCGTTTTGAAAGCAAATGCTTGCTTGCAATTTTGTATGGCTAAGTGAACCATTTTTTCATGTGCAAGTTCAGTAAGTAAAGACTTGGCTACTTCATATTTGAAAGCAAATCTTTCTGAATATGCACAAAGCCTGTCAGCCTGAAAAATTGCAGTAAACTGGCTGGCACAAAACAAAAAGCCCACAGACAATTGTTGAAGGAGACTAGCAGAGGACAGATGCAAAAGGCTTTCACAGAAGTGTTGGGATCAACGACTGGGGGATGCAGATAACTTCAGATAGGTGATTAAGAATCTGCATGGCAAAAAGATGACTGAACAGTATTCTCATAAAACATTGTGCCAACTGACAAAATGGGATTTCTTTCTTTTTAGGCTATGATATCACTTTGGCTTCTCTGGCACTGCAGTTCTCTAGTGGACCCACTGGGAGTAAAAGCAGAGCTGAGTGCTTTGCCTCTTGTGCTGATTTGCTGTTGCAATGCCCATGAGAAGCCGGTATCAAAGCCATCACACAGGAGGGAGAAAACCACAGTCAAAATGCCCAGTGCCTGTATCACCTGGTGATTTAAAACTAGGAAGTAGATCCCAAGGAAGCAGAAAGACAGTTCGCTGAAGAAAGGAGATGGATAGATGGTTATGTGACATGAGACACACTTCACTAGATCTGATGCTCATCTGGATGCCCTCTTTCTCTGTGTAAATAAACCCTGATGACAGCCCTTGCTTCCTTTTTATTAAGATATAAACAATGCAAAGAAAAAAGAAATTTTTCAGCTCATATGGAGGCAAACAGAAACCAATGTTAACAGAGGAAAGTAAACTTTTCCGGAGTGCCTATCTGCCTGGCTTTAATTTCCAACACCGATTCCAAACAAACTGTAGATTTGCATCAATTCTGTCCTCAGGAACATGATGCTGAATCACAAGAAGATAATTTAATGTACCGCTTCCTTTTAGCCAAGACTAAACATCCTACAGGATCCCCCACTCTCCTCCTAATCAGACACTCCACAGTCTGCCTTTACACACAGCACATGCAATTCCTCCTGAAGCCAGCTGGAGAAAAGTACCTATAAGTGATCCTCATCCTTTAGCAGAACTTCACTTGTGTCATTCTGACTTTTACACCCCACTGCAACAATTCAAAAATCAGGAGCCCAAAAAGTAGTTTGGACTTTTTTTATTGCCCTATGTAATGCTATCTACATTCTCACACACACTGACTCTCGGTGGGAGTTACAGAACTAGCTGCTCTTTGCTCCTTTGAATATTTCCCCAGAGCTGACAGTCAAAAGCTTCATTTTGAACATCTGGAACAGTAATAGCAAAAACAGCAGCAGCAGCACCAAATTCTGTGTATCAGCAATGAATGTTATTTCCTTTGTTTCCCTCAGCAGCATTTTCTGCTGTGCAGCACTAAATGCTTCAACTGAGAGTATTATAGTCATGTGAGCGTGTCGACATGCCCTTTGTGAGAGTTCCCAAAAGTACCGTGTACCACAGGTACACAGGTGCTTGAAGCAGAAAGTATCTCAATCTAAGCTTTGCACCCACCTACCTAATCAAATGAGAAATATCAGATCATTGGGAAGAAACCTTTTGTCAATGTTCTATTTCTTCTAATTAGCTATCATTATTATAACTACCAACCATACTTCAGAAGGAAGATATTAAAAGTTAGATTGATATCCCAGGGACCTTATCATCTAAATTAGAGAGAGCACATCAGCAGATGGCAGGCACACAAAGAAGTGGAAAATGGGAAAAGACTGTGAATAGAGATGCTTCTGTCACATGCACATTACGTGAGGTTTTGTTGTTTCTCTTTTGTCTCTGCAACAGTAAGTATAAAATGACCATAAATGTAATGTCATCATTTTTAATCATATTCAACATATAAAGTAAATTGGATCTTCATCTAGCACAAAACTGGCATAATGCTGCTGCACTCAATAGAGTTGTACTGACATTCACCTTTTTTGACTCTTGTGTGTTTCCAAATTGCGTTTCCAACCTGACTGTGCCCCCAGTGAAGTTAAGAGGGATGGTTCAGTTGGGTTTTTTCAAATGGAAGAAGGAATTGGGTCCAAAGAAGAAAATCTGTTTTCTTAATACTTTTTTGCTTTGCAATCTTCTTAACACTACCTCATTATTAGAGTTTGAGTCTGAGTTTAATTCTTTTTCTTTCTTTGTCTAATTCCAATTTCAGCAGGTTGAAGGTTGGTTGGTGAGCAAGAGCCAGAAGAAAGTCCAGTTTAATGTATTGGTAGAAACCAGAAAAACACTAAATACAGATCTCAGAAATCCTATTCCTTCTAGGGATGAGAATCAATTTCCTCAGTTTTTAGAGGAGAAAGGACCTGCGATGCAGAGGGAGGCAGGCTCACACAGCCAGGGAGATACAATGGCGACCCTCAATGCAGCTTTGTGGGGGATCCCTTTATGCTGAAGTCACAGACCTTTTTTAAACACAGAGCACCCGCATGGTAAAGCTCTCAATTAAAATACATACTTTGTGTGGAAAAATACTAATAAGGATTTTTTTCTTTTCCTTTTCCAGACAGTGTGGTCAGTAACCTGAGAAGACTGGTCATCTTCTCCCCAGGCATCTGTAATGCCAGAAAACGCTGTTTTCCCTGCAGCTGAGGGTGCTGTCCCAAGAGACTCTGAAAGCACTGCCTAGCTTAGAAATGTAATAAAATGATAAAATCTGGAAACTTTGCTGAATCTTCCTTTCTTTACCACTTTCATATGGTTTCACTGCACATGCTTTCTTCATCGGTGCTGCTTTAACACTTGCTTTATATATTAGTTATTAAACAGCTGCTTTTGACTGACTTATCTATCACCTTATCTCCAGATACAGCCATTTCTATTTAACTTAACCATGTAAATCATCTAATTTTTAAATTTTTTTTTTCGTTCCTTCAGTGTGCACTTTTCTTCCTCTGGCTACACTGTCTGACCCTATCACAGGTGCCTGCATTCACCCAGGACAAAATAAAGAACTTGCTCCTCTCTCCAATTTGTGTATTTGAAATCTTTCCCACTGTGATCACCTACTTTGTCAGTTCTATTAAACAGTATGTTCAGACCATCCAAAATGGAAAGTAGGATCTGCGCCCATCACCCCTCACTGTTGCTCTGCCCCAAAGACAGAGAGTTCAAGAAGTCAGAAGTGGCAGTATCTCCTAGCACCGTGTCCCATCCAGCTTACCTACATATTCTTGCCAGTCAGCCTTGCAGGCATGTGGACTGGTGACCATCTCACAACACCTCCCACAGGAGACACTGTGTAAACACTGGGCCTCCTGCTTTACAGAGGACACAGGTGGCACCTATCTCCTACTGAGACTTTTGGGGAGGAAAAGAAGCCTCGTGCATGACACCACTAGCTGTTTACAATGTGTTTGGCATTCAAAGGAGTTCGCTTCAAATATGGCAGTTAGCATGTCTTCCTGCATCTGTGTTTTCAAGCCAGTCACTGGAAAGTTTTATGAAATGATGGTGAATTTTAAAGCAAACAAATCCACCCGAGGAGGTACTCAAAGATGAAGCTGGGGTTGCCCCACCACCCCTCCATGGGAGGAGTCCTGTGTCCTAAAGGTGACAACGACAGCAGGGGGCTTACAGCAAAACCAACACCACTCTCAGTTTCGGTTTTGCTTTGTATCACGCAAAAGGGCAGCCCTTGGGCCTCCACTCAGACCTACAGAGACAAGTCAGTCGCACACTCTCCATGAGCCAGGATTTGATCCCCTCATGCCCATGCAACTGTATCCCACCCCAGCAGGGACGCATGCCAGTGATAGCAGTGGGCTCACAGGTGATGTAAACTGCTTTCAGGAGTGTGCTGGGGGACACCCTCAATCCGGCCTGTGAGCATAACAACTGAAAGAAGGGAAAAAAGATCTGAGGAAACAAAACAGTAACTGAACAGATGTAAGCAAAACTCATTGAAGGAACTGGAACTAAAATGTAGCAGGAGCTAAGGTCTGAGCAGCAGCCAGGGATATGCCTTCTCAGATGAAGAATGGAGCCAGGCATGAACATTCCTGTTCACCTTCCAGGAGGGACAGACAAGAGCCAGCTCAGACCTGGAAACTCTGCCAAAGAGGTGGTAGATAAACGCTTGGGCACAGTATCTCACTAATGCAGCTCTACAACTTCCAGAGCAGAGCTGGCTTGCTTTTGGCTGGCTTGCTTTTGGCTGGCTTGCAGAGTGGACAGAGAAGCTCACAGCTGTCTGCGCCCATCTGTGTAGACATGCCTTAAGAGCCCTACTGAAGCTTTGCCCATCAACACCAGCTGAGAAGCCTGTCCTAAATTTAGGGTATTAAAACAATTTGGCAGAATAAATAAAACTATGACGCACCAACACAGATTCTGTATCAAAATTGTGGAAGCACCTCCAGTTTTTGACATGTTGAATTATAGGCTAACTTGTCAAATTAGTTTTAAAGTCTCAGGGGAACAAATTCTGACAAGAAAAATAAACAAACAGAAAAACAGATTGCCAGAATTAAAGAAACCTTCAGCACCAAGCATTCAACAGCCATGGGAAAGCAGTGTTACTATGACTACTGACAGCCAAGTAGTAATACCTCACCCTCAAAAACATAGCAAACAGCATCTGTGTTTCTGCCTAGACTATTCAAGAGTAGGGGGACAATACCTGAACATCCTCAGGTTTCTGTGCTTCCATTGCTCTAAGACATGAACTGCAATAGTTCATACAAAATGTAATCTGTGTCAAAAATATTCTCCTACGTGAAATGCTCATTGAAATCAAGCGTCTACCCATTCCTTGATTTTTTCCCCTTTTTTTTTTTTTCGCTTCTCTCCCACTGTATGAGTAACCAGAACAAGTAACCAGAATGTCTTTAATAGAGATGATTTTATGCCTCCCCTCTCAGTCCTGCTACTGAGCTGCACTCGCAGGGAAGGTCTGGAAGGAGCAACGAGAACTGCGTGTTGCGCTGTGCAGGAGCTTGTGTCATGCAATGCTGAGCAGTTAGAGGAGAAGTCAGGCTACCTGCCACTCGCTGGATCCTGAACAGCATGGCTCTGGGCACTCACACGCATGACTGGCCAAGATCCAGACCTTAGTATAGACTTGGCAAATTTTGCAACAGCTAAATGACAGCTGAAGTAAGACTTCAGATTGCCCAATAACAGCACAGTCAACCATATGGAGGGCTTGACATGTAAATATTATTCATGTGCAGGCTCCCCTGAAGTCAGCAGAACTAATTTGCAGGAGTAAACATGCTGTGGTGACTTCAGTCTCAAACCTAAACCTTGCTGTTTCAGGATCCTGCATTTCTTCCTGAGTCTCTGCCTAGAAACTGAGGGCTGCTTCTTTACCTCAAAGGATATTAATGAAAAACCACAGTAAATGGAATTATCTGTACCTACAGATGTATCCACACCCTCTATATTTTGCCACCATGTAGATGTTACAAGTATAGCAGGATTAAATCGATTAAATCAGTATTTCAATACCTTGAACAAGCAATCAATAGGGAAAAGAAAAGAACAGAGGAAAACAAATCTCTCTCCACCCGTAAAAGTATTACATGGATCAGCAGTTATCATGTTAGCTAAAATTCCTCCCACGCTCCTTTAACCTTGTCTTAACTTCCACCAAGCTTTTAATGTTGAACACCCAGGTTTGCACCTCCCTTGTTCCTGGCGGAAGAAATAAAACTAAATCAGTTTTATTGTTGTTACATTGAGACAATTTATATATTTACCACTACTCCCTTTTTATTTCCAAAGTGAATTGTAAACAGTTTAAAACTAAGCTTGCCCAGCGATCAACAGAAGTAAGACTTGTATAGCGCAAGCACCCTGAGGTATGCCCAACTCTAAGGCAAGGGAGGGTGCACCTTTTGTGGGGTGATGTTTCTCTGCTCTGGGGTGGACGGCCTGGTGCCACATGAGGTGGTGAGGTACAGTCAATGGCTACCTGTTGGCTGGATTATTCCCACTCCACAGTACCACAGCAGACCACAAACACTTCTAGAAACACCCAGCAAAGCCTGTCTCTCTCCAGTGATTACAGAGAGACCCCACAATGAGTGGGTCCCTAATCCCTTTAATTAAGTGAATACTCAAATAAAGTTAGTTAGGCAATATGAATACAGGCCCAGAACTGCTTTTAGAATTACATATTTCTGAGCAAAAACCAGAGTCTCAGGCACTCTTCCATGTTGTTACTTGCAAAGCATGAACTACCTGTATATTTAGTACCTGAAGGACTTGAGTGCCAAAGAGCTTGTGGATTTTTCCCAGAGAAATCGTTTCTCCCTGACTTATAAGGAGGAAAAATGAGAAGCATGTGGAATTAAAACAAAGGTAGTCAGGCTCAATCTTCTGTTCTGGAGTCCAGCTAAAATCTGGATTCCCATATGGCAGGGTCTGACTCTCCACGTGCTTGCGTCACTGCCATTTAAATTCATCTCAATAGAGTGTGTAGGAAAGTAGTAACTCAGTGCCTAAATGGAAATGTATGTGAAAAGGCATAGGTCTCTTTGCCCTGCATGAGGATCTGCCAGTAGAGCTTTCAGAGAGTACAATGGTAATTCAGGCAGATTGACTGTTAGAAATATAAGCAGAAAATGATGCAGCAACTGAGAATCCTAAAGCGAAATAAAGATTGCAATCTTGTTTATGCAAGTCTACTTGGATTTATTAAGTTATTTTTCTATCCAGAAATGAAGTTAATATTTTCAACCTTTTGCTTTGCTGGGTCTGTGTTTTGCCTATTAACATGAGTAATTTTGACAATAGCCTTCAGTTCAGCATCAGCAACAGAATTATTTTTTCTATATATGTCCTTAATGATTTGAATCCTTCCTGCAGAAAAAATCCCATTAAACTCAGAGAAGTTCTATGACTGGAAGAATTTCAGATGTGGAACTGAAACTTATTATCACATCACTATGAAAGAATTTGAAATTGCAAAATGTACTTAATAGCAGTCAGGGTCTGAAAAAAATCACATTCTTTAAAATTAAAAAGTAAACATTTTGTGAAGCTAATATCAACACACTTTGCACACAGTCCCCTGCCATTCTAAATCAGGTAGTGGACTGTGTACAAATACCAGTAAAAATGTTAATAAATGTGTACTAACATAGCTGATGGCTACAGTGTACCTTTACAAGGATTCTTGTTTAATAAATTATTTTTTAACTGAGAAAATGCAGATTTATTAAAACCTAAAATGTTTGTGAAAAGGGGAAGGTGGGAGATGTGGAAGAAGTGGTGACAGGAAGACAACAAAATGAGAAATTTTCAAATCATTTGTCTACCATTTATCAAATCAATTGTCTAGCATTTCAGTTTATCTGCAATTATTTGATTTAGAAATACTACTAAATTCAGACAAATGCATGATTAAAAAATGAATAGCCTCAACATTAAACTGAAGCATTTTGAAATAATTTTAAAAATCAAAGCTGTCCTGATGAAATATTCATTTCTTGGTGATCGATCATAGTAGTTGCTTTAACAAAGTGCATAATGCAATATGAGGTGCAGTAGGAAATTTGTGCTATGAGTTTCAAAGGTATATAAAACAAATGAGTTTTGACTCCCCTAGGTTTGCAGTGCTGTGTATTCAAACTGTAATATTTCTCTCCCTGGTTAAAAACTATACAGTTGCCTGTTTAGGAATTTTGAGAATTTGTGTCATGTGGAGATTTTTAAGCACAAATTTCCCAAATGGTGATTTTTTCATAAAAAGAAATTAATTGCTCAGACCCCTATTTTTCCATCCAAAACAGGTTAAATGAAAATCTGCTGAGCAGGGAAAGTATGGATTTCACTGGTAAGGTGCTTTCTTTATGTACATGGGCTAACATATATGCTAAAAATACTTTCACAGAAGATATGCGGATGATACCATCATGCATTTTTGCTCTCTTGAATAACTGATATATAATGTTCTGTGAAATGCAACAAATAAAACCAATCTAAAGCACTAGTTTAGGAAAATAGATAATTCTTTGGTTAAAATTTCTGGCTCGTTATCACCTGCATAAACACTCATTTATTCTGTTCACTCACATCAAAATACACCAATTGCTAGTACTACACATTACCTATTATCTCTTCTTTTTTCCATTTGGGAACCAGTGAACTCCTACTCAGAACTACGTTTCTTTCTGACATAAAAATATTACTAAAATATTTCATATCTAATCAAACTTTAATATAGTTAATATTTCTTTAATATCTCAGTTTTTACTCCTTCAGATTCTTTACATAATGCCCAACACACGCAAATTTAAATACCTAGATACATCTCTACCAAGCTTTTTAGACATATGACACTCACAATAAGTTTTGAGTTCTTCTATTTAAAGGACACTTTGCCCCACGGGTAGCATAAGTGTACACTACTGTAATATTCACAGCACATATAAAGGTAACAGCTGAATCTCAATACTTTGACAGCGCATTGTTTCAAGTAAGAAATCGAGACTTTCCATACAAAATCTCCCACTGAACAAATAAAACACTTCCCCAGGGGACCCAGGTTATTATATTTTTTTCATTGATATGAAAATCTCTGTGACTCTCTTAACATTCAGAGCTTATAAATCAAAGATTCTTCAGTTTGCAAAAAATTCAGTAATGGTTTAAAAAACATTTCGTCTGACACTGTAACAGTAATGGGGACTACAAGAACAGTACCAAATTCCTCATGATATTTATATAGGCTGGTTCATTACAAATGAAAATATTATTATATCATTTGCCTTTATAGCTTCTTTTTCGCTTGACTTGATTAAAGAAAGCACTGCAAGTACATCTGTGATTCTTAAGGAGACTAAATCAGAAGGAAAATACTTTAAATATGGTCTTTGTGAACAGCTTAACTCTTGTTGATGTAGTGGGTTTGCTGTACCATAAATGCTAAACTGGATGTGACCCCCAGTATTTTGCTGCCAGGGTAGTGTCTTAGCTCAGGGACAAAAGAGAGCAATTAAACTTAGACAGTTTCCATTCAAGTGGAAGCAGCTTGCAACAACAGATTTCCCTGAAGCCATCAGAAACCAGACCAGACATGTTTTTCTGTAGGGGCTGAGGGTTGAAGGATGCTGGCTTCCTTCTCCTAGTCCACGTGCTCCACGTTTTCCCCTTCTCCATGGTGGAGAGCAGCCCAGCACATCTGAACCTCAGCTAGCCAAATACTTACGTACAACTTGTTGCCAAGAGAATCCCCTTCCTTCAGAGGTCTCTGCCTGCAGCAAAGAAAGGAGTATTTCTTTGAGACAGTGCTAAAGATGGCTTTTGCCAATAGCAGCAGTTACAATGTCTGTTATACACAGCAAGCCTCTATATCACAAAATATCCTATAATTTGGAATGATTGGTGGCATCTGCTCTCAAGAGACTCGAGCATGAAGCAGCGGGTGAGGAAGGTCAGAGTGAGAGCTGGATGAGGGAAGGAAATGGCAGAACTTTTTCCTGTGCTGTTTTTGGATCTAACCACCACAGTACCTCAGCCACTTACACAAGCACTAACATTTCCCACCCCAACACCATACTTCTTCCCCCTGCCACTACCAAAATCAACACATTACTTGACAGCTCAGCAGTTTGAGGAAGAATTAACTCACCCCGTTTCACCCCTGAACACCTACTCACCCTTCTTGTTTCATTTTACAATGTCTTTTTTTTTTTTTTTCTCACAGCTGTGGTAAAACCCACAGAAGGAGAAACACAGTCTTACGCATAACACATTGGAGACTTTCAGTCATAAAACTTCATCCTTACATAAATATAGGGGTTAATACATCTAGTTATATGAAGATTAATCCCCCTAACTGATGCCAGATCTATGGTGTCTCTCTCATCCACAGCTTTAATATTTGCATTAGACTTTCTGAAAATGTTTAGGTTCTTTCTTCACGATTCAGTGCTCTCTGCTTACTCTTGCCTGAACTATCTTTCTTCTCTGAGTCACCACCTTTCTTATCAGCTTCCAGCCTCCTTCCTCTTTTATTAGAATTTAGCACCATGTTGATGCTTACAGGTTTTTCTGTAAATTTACCAATGGCTTTTACAGTCACAGGTGAATAACTGCTTTATCAACTGGAATATAAAACAGTTTAATATGCAATTATATGTTGCAATAAACAACATTATTGAACTATTTCAGGGGTTTTCTGATGTTTAATGAGATACACTGTCAAGCATAGTAGGAACACAGGGTTAGTGACATTGTTAGTACAGACTTTGCTTTAGATTATTGGTCAAAAGTTTATGGATTTATTCAGGGAGGGAGGCTTCTGATTCATTATCTTCTTCTGTACACCTAGTCAGTCAGTTCTCAGTGTCTAGGGGCTATCTGTGGATGCATAATAAAGATAAAGAAAATAATGAGAACATGCATCAGGGATTTTAAGCTTGAACGTGTTATGGTTTTTAACTTAAAGGATTTCTGGGCCATGCCCAGAGAGAGCACTCTTCTTGCTTTTTTCTTCCCTGTGAGCACTGGGACCAGAGTAAGCATGCTTGAGAGGCATAGGGAAAAGTGTGAAAGGGGCGGGGGAAGAGCGACCATGGAAAGAAAAATGATCAGTTGAGACTTAAGAATAGAGACTGTGATAAATTTAGAGTTCAAAATATCTAGATAACCAGCCAAGAAACTACACCCATGTGGTTCTGGAAAGAGGCTTCCAGACTGAATTCTAGAAACAACAAAAGGATCTCTGTCAGCAGAATTAGCAGTAAGGCTAGACAACAAACAAAATAATACACATCTGAGCCACAGCAACTGTGTGTACAGCAGAGGATGAGAATGAATGTTTCTATAGCTAGCTCTATATCCCTGCTCTTCCCAGGTAGTCAAACCTGGTTCTCAAGAGTTTCCAGGCTGAGAAAAGGTTGAGAAAGATTCAAGAGGCTTTCTTCTGTGAATATGTGATTGTGTAAATCCTGGAAAACAGATACTCAGACATTCTGCACCCATCTTCAGTAAGACATGATCAAAACATTTGTCTTGGAATTTATAGGTTCCTTTTATTTTTGATGGATATCTATTCTCTTTGAATAGATGTTTCTACATAAAGACTTCAAATTACTTTCCATGCATTCATTTAATGACAACCACACAAAAAATACCCCAACATTTTTTAAAATTATGTTCCTTACAGGCTCTAAATTTGGTCTGTACTGCAGGAAGAAAATGCCTTTGCTTATAGCTTGAGAATTTACTAATATATGTTTTGACATGTATTGATGTGTTTCAAATCCAGATTTCTGCATCCCATGTCCTACTGCATCATTCACTGTCAGGATGAGCTTTCTGATTTTGCTATTGCTCCTTAAACCAAGAGGCAAAATCAGTCCTAATGAGAGTGATTTCTGAAAGCTTTCCAAACGCATGGACAGGTTAACTATTCACCTAAAATGTACACGCGCACACACATACACAGGGAAGAGAGGAAGAAAAAAGAGAAGGAAGGAAAAGGGAGGGAGGGAAGAATATTGCCTTTTAGGTACTCTCTAGAAACATTCTTCTGAAGCGCTTAAAAGCACTAAAGGAGTAAAGATTCCTATGCAAATACCATATAGCACTGAAATAATGCCTTGACCCATCCCACTGAGTATGCTGCAATTAACCAAGCCAGTTAGTAAAAAAGGAGATTAAAAGGCCATAATAGAGCGTTCCAGTAACATTGTTCTTAGCAGCTTTTGAGGGATGCTAAGAGACTAAGTCCCTTGTAAATGTTCCTAATAGCATAGACAGTAATGGATTAATTTTTTTTTTGTATTAGGAAGAAATTATAGCCTATGCTTTCTTAGACGCATCTTATGAGACTAAGTTAAACATTAAAAAAATCATACTCAATTATTCGTTGTTCAAAGTCCACCAGATACACTCAGAACAGCTGACCTGTGGAGACTTATTGAGCTAAAATCTATGTAAAATGCTCAGACAGATGGCTAAAAACACAAGCGCTGCACTTAATGCAGTAGCTACATAAAGTTACCATCCAGAATGGTATACTTTTTGTTCAAAAACTAAGTCACTTAGACAGGAAACTTCTGCCCTCCTTGACAAGCTCTTGATGTTTCACTGTGTAATGCCACATCAGGTCATCAAGGCTGTTACCAACCACATTTCATCTGCAAGGTTTTACATCAAGTTAAAATCCTGCCTTTTCTATGGAGTGCAAAATAGCAAGGAGAATGAAGGCCAAGAGATAGTAAACACTTCTAGAAATTGCTATACCCCGTAGTTACAGCACAGTGTCCAGTACAAGTGAGCTCTCCTCAGACTCTATGGCCTTAGTGTAAATACCGTGCTAATGGCTGCAGTTTGTTGCCATGAACTGGTTCGCCATTTTGGGCCACCTCACAGTAGGCTCAGTCCAACACCTCATGCTCCCTCATCAAACACTGCCACGTCCTTCTCTTGGGGAAACCTCCAAGTGCTGTGGCAGCATCTGACAGGAAAGTGGCTCCCTGGCAATGCCTCCCCACCCTGGGAGCCACAGAGCGAGGGTTGTTATATATCACAGAGCTGCTGCACAAACATGCTAATGGAGCATCAGGGAACAGCTTCCCTCTAATCTTCTGTGTCTCTTGAACCCCTGGTCATTTGTGTTCGATCTTCAAAAAACATATTAAAATTAAGAAAGATGTAGGAACAATAATTTAATAAAATAAACACCATTCTGGATGAAAGCAAATTGGAACTGACATTTGCAAAAACTGTCTGTGATCATTGAGGTAAGCAAGGGACAGGAATGGTATTAAATCGAATTGCAGCAACACAGCAGGTGTGCGATGTGCCTCCAATAGTCTCTATTATGAAAACAAGACAGAACTCATAGGGTGAAGGTTATGTTAAGGTGATGCAGGGTTTTTCTTCATGTCTCATCATCTCATATCAAGTGCTTATCAAGTATGTATTAACTTCTATAACATCTGTGAAATAAGCAACCTCAGATAAGCTCCTGAGGGACTGCTCTCCATTTCGTAGCAACCACTAACACAAGTGGCCCATGCGTGGGTACGGTGACAAACGTCTGGAAGAATGAACTACTCTGATCTGCTGTGTGATCCCACCAAGCAGAGGCAAAAAGAGATCAAGAGGGTGGGGTGAAGGACTTTTAGCAGCCGATGACAATCCTGTTCTGCATTATACTGCAGACCGCCAAACAGTGACAGACTGTGTGCCGGAGCAGCTGTCTGCCACACCGCTCACACTGCTTTTTTGCTGCCACGAACTGCATGTGTGGAGTTAAACAGGCCAGAAAATTCTGATGCTACCAGAGACAGAGAGCGAGTCTGCAATGCAAATCTGAGGTGATTTGATTAAGGCCTTCCCAAGACACAGCCCAGGCGTAAACAATCTGCTTATCCATTTCTCAGCGTCTTAGAGCACATTTTTGCATGTTACACTTGTGCTTAGTGCCTGGTTTCATTTATGTCACTCACAGGAACACCAAAAATATTGGTTTTGTTTCTCTCCAAGGGCCACTGAAAATTCCAATACACATTTATGTTGCCTTTAAATCCTGTTAGAGCTCTTTTTTCCCTACAACCGAGTTAACTTAATGGAGAGAAGAGTAGTGACAAAAATAACCATATTCTTGGTCTCCTGGATTATTTGATTCCTTCTCAGCTAAATAATTAATGATGCAAAAGCCAGACACTTACCAGCCATGGAGTGTCTTAGATTGACTGATTGGCTTTCATGGGATATTTATCTTCATTAGTATATTTATTATATTAGTAGGTCCTGGGCTTATATTACCCCCTCCTTTACTGTATTCATTTCATAGCTATTAATGCTAGATACATTAGCATCAGCATGAACATCTAAATGAAGTTCTTGAAGTTTACCTTGAATAACGTCTGTCTGTCTTAGTATGCAGACCTAGCAATTGATAACATTATTCTCACCAGAACTGAAAATGTGCTCAGACTACATGTAGTCAGAAGCATCTTCAGTATGCTTCTGACTAATCTTCAGTATTAGTCTTGGCAGTTATGGCCAAGACTAATCCCATATCCCTTCTCAAAACTGAGTGAATAAAGGAGACCCATTATTTTTAGCATTTCTGTGACACTATAAAAGAACGTTTCTAATTCAAGTCTGTACACCAAACATGACCTGTATTTGAAATTAATCCCTTGTATGCTTCATACAATAGAAGCACCTTTCTCAGTTGCTATGAAACTGTTGAAGTCAAGGAAAGGGAACCAATCTTCAAAAGCTGTGTGTCTTGGGAACACTATCCATACAGAGCCCATTATTTAGGTTTTAGAAGATACGTTAAAATCACTCATCTCATAAGAGAACACTGGATTTGCATTGTTATGCACACAACAGCTACAGAAAAATGATGTGCACTCCTGCTCTGTCTTTGCAGCAGGATTTACTCCTGGTTTATACAGTTAGACAACACATCAGCTGTTGAGTATTGCATGACACTACTCGCTGCTCTTTTCCAGTATGTCTGCATGCCTTGGTGTGCTTGTCACACACAGATCCACATTTTGACTCAAACTTGAAGAAAAAAGGCCTTGAGTATCCAAAAGCTTGTCTGGTTTTTTTTGTTTGTTTGCTTGTTGTGCATCCCAGAGATGGCACTTGAGCCACTTCAAATCCACAGTGGCAGCAAGCTCCCACAGAAATTAAGGGAAAATGGAGACTTGTCAAAATCCTGTGTTGCTTGAGCAATTCAGAAATGTGATATCCTAGTCATCTGAGCAATCCTAGCCATTCAGAGAAATCTAAAATTTGCAGGACGCAGGTGCTTTAAATCTTTCAATAACTGTCACAGCACAGCGCCTTTGTAGCCGTGATGGCTACAAAGCAGGGTTTTTATGCAAGTAATACTTTCTATTATTCCAAAACAGGAGGAGGTCATTCGAACAGTTTCTTTTTACCTTCCAGCTAGGTTGACCATGGTCTAGGAAAATGGCCTTATCTAAATACATTAAGTCCTTACTTCAGTAACAAGGTGGAACAGTGACTTCAGTGCAATGTAGAGATTCTCTCACCCGTTTAACCAACAGCAGCCAAAACTGCACACTTCCAGCAGAAGATCAGTTCTTACATCTCATCTGATGCATGTTATTATGCATCATGAAATTAGCCAAATAACAATGACATAGATCTTAAATGATATTTTAATGACAGTATATTATCATTTTTGTGTTGCCTTCTCCTCATGTTCAAATAAGATTGATAGTTCTAAAAATTTATGGAGCTTTAAGTGATGTGGAGGTGCTACAAAAGACTTTGGTGACTGTAAGCTTGAACCAGTGAAAATAGGAACTTGCTAAAGGTGCTTATGTCAGTTCTTTAAAAGTCTGCCAAAAATAACACACTGTCTAAGGACACAGAGTAATGTATGTACCAAATAAAAAGCATCTTAAGACCTTCCTCAAATTCACCAAATTAAAAAAAAAAAAAAAGAAATATAGGTAATTTTGCATGTTGTGGAGCAAAGGTAAGCCAAACAAGTAACGTGACCTCAGAGGAAAGAATTAAAAGAAAAAAAAAAGATAAACTATTATTCCAGTTGCTCAATAGTGGATGGCAATTGCTTCCCCATCACAGCTACATACAGAAACACCTGGTTTTGAATTGAAGCCATAAAGCCACAAAAGACCAGATATATTAAACTTCCTATAATTGCTTTGAAATCTGAAGGTAGTCATTTTGTACTCACTGTTTTAGTTCCTAAATGTGATTTATAAACATTTTATATTATCCTAATCTGTCTCTGCTGTGTTGCAGCAATGGCAAGCATACACAGAAATCTTAATGAAGCACTCACTACAAACTGTAAACACAGATGATGCTAAGGTGTCATGTACAGTACTGATAGAGGTTAATACCTTCCACAGTCATTAGGTTTGGATTTGGGGATGTTTTCACAGTAGTCAATTCAGATAAAATTCAATTGTATGCTAGCAGCCCATAAAAAGCTTATGCATCATTGGATCTCTCAGGTATACCAGGATCTTAATGGGATAAAATTCATCTCTGTGTACAACATCCTTGTACACGTGTTGGTCCCACTGCCCTGGTTTGCTTGGGGGCGCAGGATGGTGTATATGCCCGTTCACAATCTCTGCAGAAGGAATTACCATCTCCCTTAAGACATGCTAAGAATGCATACATCTGAAATGCTGAAGCAGAAGAAAGCCAAGGGCATATCTGTGCTTCAGTGACACATAATGACTTCTGTGTAAGCAGAGGCTGGGACAGGGGGTGCTGTGGACGCATGATGGACTCAGCAACAGAGCACACCAGCGACACACACGCTGATACAAGCACACACGCACAGAGTTGCAAGAACCATACCAGAACCACGTAAGCCAGCCTAAACGCCACAGCTCAATTACAAGCACCCAAGCCAGCAAAGTTAACACTTGGACTTGCTCAGATGTGTGCACTCGCTGTTGTGTGACATACCTTAAAATACTGCATTGCTACAAAAAATACTACTACTAGAAAATTAAAACATAGGAAAGAGAAAAATGTATCTTTTTTTTTTCTCACTGAAATATAGTTTTGTTGCTTAATTTTCTGGGGTAGAAAATGGAAAACAGACAAATCAAAAAAATTACTGTGGTATTTCTACTCAATATTTTAGAAGAAAATGCTAAATCAACATCTCAAAAATATTCCAAATTTTTCCACTCCTCTGTGGAGTTTCCAACACTTCTCTGTGGTGGAACAGCACCTGTTCTGCTCTGGCAACTGCTCCCAAGTTACAACAAAGAGATTTCAGGGTTTTCCTATAGTGTACATGGTCTTAAACAGTTATACATTCCTTTAAGACCCGTCAGTATAGCAGTATGTGTTCTCAGTCACCCAGACCTACTCCATACTACATCCAAGACCTGTCCTTGGACTGATCTCACTCATGTTTGTCTGCACACAAACCCAAAGGCCAACTTCAAAGACTTTTTTTTTCTGCTGCACTGAAAGCTACAAAGAATTGAACAGGATTTAAATTAAGTAAATGCACATATTAATGTATTAAGGTCTGTATTTAACAAGATGTTCATAAACAAGCTGAACTTCTTATGGGGATTTTAACTTTGCATTTTGTATTTTTTTTCATTTTAAATACAAAATGAAATTATGCCTTTTTAAAAGAAAATTGATACGCTACATATTTTAAAAGAAAAAAAATGTAGAATTAGTGAGAATTTTTCAGGTCACTCTCCAGGTCACAATGATTAAAAATGCAAAAGTACCGGGATGAGGACTTTCTGGTAGCAATGTCAAATTCCCACGCAGTAGTATCTTTCATTATTACTAAAGCGGCTAGATGTTACAAGTGCACTGTGACTAAGTTAATGTGATGTTTAGATGCTAATTATATTTCCTTTTTTTGTATCATCTAGCATACCAACTCACTTTGTATTCTCATAAGATAAATGGCATATGTTCCTCTCTTAGCAAATCTTACACTAGTCAGAATTTACAGTCTTTACTTAGAATTCTACCACCAGGTAGAATTACAAAAATAATATTCACTACTCTGAAGAATAGCGCTCAAAATAAGAACACCTGCACTTTTTCGTTTTAGTTCTCTCATTTTTAATAACATTTTGAAAATAATAGCTGTCCATTTTTCAGGCTATTTGCACAGCTCCTGCCTGCAAAATTGTCAATTGTTTCAAGAAGGACAGATTATAACCTGTCAAAAAGCCTGAAATTGAGCCAGTGACAGCCTGACAGCTATTCCAGACTCTGAAAATATATTGCAACGCCTATACATTTTCTTTGGCAGCTGGTTACTGGAAACTTTGATGCGGTGCAGGTATGGAAATGTTATAGAGGTTGAATTAGAAAGTTATTTAGAGGAAGCATTAATTTCATAGGACTGGATGCCTGAGGAAGAAGGCTCTTGTTTTATCCTTAGGACAGTGTTGGTTTCACATACAGACAGCCGAGTTTTATAATCACATATATCACCCCATTCCACTCCTCTCCTTTCCCTTTGTCACCTGCAGGTAGCAATCATGCCTCTTCGATAGTTAAAGTAAATGCCTAAAAAGGTTGAATGGGTTTCTGTAAGCCAACTGCATACTGAAACCAGCTGGGCCCTTACAAAAGATAAAATCAGATCAATGCTGAAAATGGCAAAAATGTGCACAAAGGATACGATTTAGTAAGGAATTAACTGTATATATTACTTGACCCAGAGACTCCTCCAAAGTGACCCAATGAGCATGAAAGAACTTAAGAAATAAGTGCTTAGGATATTTTCCAAGGATACTTCCAGGAGATTGCAGCTTGAATTCAAACACCTTTTGCTCTTGCTCTGCACCCTGCCTCAGTCTCACCATCTCAACACCCACGGCCTAAAACACAAACACATGCCTCGCATAGCCTTTACACTTGTGCAGCAAGTTAGCTCCCACCCTGAGTTGACAGACCTTTGTGTCTATCTTGCTCAGATGTGAGCAACTACAGAAGGTGCAAAGCAGTGACTTAACGGATCCTGAATATCAAAAAATACCACTGCTGTTCCATGCTTCCCCAGATCTGCAGTCTATCCCAGTGTGACTATATCTCTTTCTCCTTCTCCCTCTACAAGCTCCTGTTTATAGCACAATCACCTGCTCCATTTGAGTGCAGTACAAGTCCTTGGTTTAGTGTCTTGAAAATCATGATGAGATATTCTTTTATACACCTTTACATGCTATCTCCTTTATCTGTCTGACCTCAGACAATCAGTTACAGTGCCAGAATTTCAAACAAGTTAACAGGGTGGCCTCTAAAATTTTATGACTGCTCACTTCATTTGCAGCAGTTTCCAATAGGTACAGGCCATCCTTCCCAAAGTTAACAGGTGGCATTGGTTTCTTCTGTTTTTCTGATCACAAGGCAAGAGGTGAACCTGTTACAGTAGGTTAAAGGGTGGAAATGACTGGATTTTTTTTAGATAGGTTTATAGAGGGGATTGATCAAGTTAATTTAAACAGCTGGCAAAAASCCCACTGCAGCTTTAGTCATGATGAATTCTCAGATTATTATAGGACCAGATGGGCTTTGTCCTGTAAGTAATTGTGTATTCTCTGGAGTGGACAGGGGGCCATTGAACCATCTGTTTTGTTGTTGCTCCAAAGAGTGTCTTATTGCTGTCTGTGTCTGCTGTTTCACTACTTGATTCCCCCAGGCCTACTTTACATCAACTTGCTCAGACACAAGATGCCCTCTTGTTTTAAGTAAGAAAGAGAATTGTATTTGCCACCCCAGCCTGCCATGCTATGCCTCTAGTTTTCCTGCCTTCACAGTCTGCTGATTTTCTTTGCTTGTTTTAGCCCCTGAAAATGTTTTGGAATGGACGACAGATTTACAGGGCTTTTAGCATTCTGGTAGCACTACTCAATGCTGCCAGGAGTTAAATTTGTAAATAATAATGCCTTGCTCTTGCATGGCATTTTTCAACAGGAAAATACAAAGCTTTTCACACAGAGGTCAGCATCCCTAGCCCTATCCTACAAATGGTGAAATTCAGGTACACATGAACACTGTCAAGAATCATAGCCTAAAAACTGGAAATTCAGAGATACTCAGAATAGGGACAAAAGAGGCAGAAGGAAAAAGGTACACATGAATCTATATAGTCATTCAGTACAAGCCTATATATGAATGCAAGAAATACAGGAAATAAACAGGACTTAATATTCCTTACATGTGGCCAAAACCAGGATTTAGTTGCTGTACAAGAGATTCATGTGGCTGAACTATAATTACTTTTTATTAATATAAAAAGATATACAGCTTGGTCAGGAAGGACAGACTACGAAACAAAGGACAAGGATGTTAGCCATGTACTATACGTGGGATGAGACCTGCTGAACTCTCTGGGTTATGTTTAAAGGCCCAATGTCTTTGTAAGAGTTGAAGTCTATCACTGAAGTCTTTTAACACTGAATCAGTACTGAGTCATCTAATGGCACTTCTTTCAGTGTCCTGTGAACATTATACTTCACAGGGTCCCCTCATATCCTTTATTGATTTCCATAAATACATATAAATAATTGCAAGCAGGACCTATTCCAGGAGAATAACTGTAACCGTGACTTTATACATGACCTTGTATCTGCCAAAGAATTCCTCAGAAGTATAGGACCATTTGCAAAGGATCAAATAACAAATCAGCCACTCTATTCACCAGCAAGGCACTCAAATTGGGTGAAGGCTTTAGTCAGTATGATCCAGTGGTATTTGCTTTATCTTTAACATATACTGTTATCCCTGAACAGGTGTACAAAAATTTTCTGGAGCTAATTGTTCTTCCTTCTGGAAGGACAATTTTGGACCTTTTGGACCTTCTCAGCTAATCAAAAATGAAGAGTTTTTTCATTATTAGGTGAAGGACATCCTTCATTGCTTTCATCATGGTTGAGATACACTAGGTGCAGATCTCTATATTATTATGAATAAGCTACATATTCCTGAAAGACTCACAAATGCGGAGTCAATTTTTCTTTATTAAAAATCTGTGAAATTAACTAATTTAAATTCCATATGGGCCAGTGATTCAGATAATATGAATAGAGTTTTTTTAATATTAAAACACCTTTGTTGAACATCAGCTCAATTAGTAACAAGACCTATACTAAAAGTCTTTTTCTAAAGGATATGGGGTTTGAATTTTCATGTCTTTTTGAAAATAACTTGAGATTTGTGAGTAGTTTTCTCATTTTTATCATTAAATCCTTTAATAGAAATCGTAAGGAAATATAGTGCTATTTCTCAGTGTTTTCTTGTGCCTTGGTATCATTAGATCATTATGTATATGAATATTCTTGCATATGTTAGCCTACAATCTATTCATTTTCCTCAGAGAAAATAAAATCAAGTGGCCAGTTGGCTCATACGACTGACCACAATGCCCCTGGAACAGCAGAGGCGCATCCACGACAGTAGATGAGGATCTACGCTGAGTCTCAGAGTTGTACATAAATCCCAGGCCACAGTTGACATGAGCCTTCTGTTCACTATGTTTTCATCCATAATTATTTGGCATTTAATTTACAATTCTGTTCATTAGCCTGTCTCAATGTATGGGGAGCAGGGGTCATTAGTACATATCTCAAAGTTCAAATTCTAAATTAAATCTCAGCATCTTTCAGGGAAGTAGCTTTTAATTTTGTGACTGCAAATCTTGTAATTCCTTTTTCCAAAGTACCCTCCAGAGGCTTTTGTCACTCACTAACAGTAATCAACTTGCCAGAACTTAGAAGCTTCACTGATACCTTATGAAATTCCCAATAGCTGTAAGGTCATCTTTTCACTTTGCTAACCTTATGAAAAGTTGCATCTCTTCTCTTTCTTTATGTATCAGGTGCATTTATATTGCTGGTGGTCTACACTTTATTCAGGTATAGTGTTCTTCAGCTCTTCAAATATTACTGAATAATTTGATAAACTGAAAGCATGAGGGAAAAAGTTAAATACAAAAAACCAAAATGCACACTTTTATCTTGATAGTACAACTCAGAAATATTCTCTATTTTTTCCAGCTGCGCTAGACGTACGTTAGTGTAAATACACTGCAGAAATTTATTCAAACCACCTTTTTCTTAAAATTATACTTTCAAAGGTGCATTAAGATTGCTAGGTTTTTCATGGTATTGATCTTCTGCTGTTCACCTGGGCTATTCTTAGGGCAGCAGAATTCACCTCAGGATTGACACCTTCATGGATATATGCAACAGACAGTAGCTTGTCATGGACTCAAAAACTGATTTTACAGAAGCACAGAAAATAATATGTACAAATCCCATTGGGAATTGGATTTCTTGATGCATGGCAAAACCCCAGCAAATTCTTAAAAAATGTGATTGCTGTGAGAGGTGAGAAGAAAAAAGTCTTCAGCTAGCACATGACAGTCAAGCGAATCTTATTAAACTAGTGGGTAACCCTTCCTTTTTGGCAGGTGGGCCAAGGCAATAGGAAAGGAAGACCTAACAGCACAGTTCTCAACAGCCTGGTGCACCCCTTAATATTGACCAGAACACACCAGAACAGGAACGAACATGCACCCTCAATGGATAGCAGTCATCCAGCCACTGACCAGTAAGACACAAGGCCTGAGATGCCTCAAATTCCCCAAGGCTGTGGTGACAGGTCTGGAAGTAAAGGTAAGGTCTGGGTGTCCTTAATTGTGGACTAAGCAGGTTGTGGTACCAGCAGTATGGCCCACATGGAGGCCACCAGAACTAGTATTAACATATATAGTTTTACCCTATGTAATATTCTCAGGAAAAGGAGAACCATGGGGAAATTGCACATGCATTTCTTAACTGTAGTACAAGGATGTCTCCCAAGAGACCAAGTCCAGAAACAGTGGTACATCTTGTTTACATCTACGGCAAAGAGGTTGACCTCAGGACACGCTGACATAGCAGGTGGCATTGCTTCATATTATCTGCTGTAGCCAGTCAGTCTGAAGACAGAACTGGACTCAAACCAACAGCATCCCAACAAATGGGAAAGGTGTTAACACCATTTTTTTTTCTGGAGGTTGAACACTGTGGTACTGGTGTCTGGCAGTAATGCTTCATATATTCTTTAAGCCTGATGCTGCAAGGTATTGAACGCAGGTGAATCTAAGCAGGGGAACAGAAGTATGTTTACAACAAATCCTATCACTTATCCCTATAGGTTAAGGTGTGTATATAAGGAAGCGACTGAAACATTGAGGGGTCCCTCCATCATTGCAGATACAGGATGTGATCTCCTGGGGAAACTAGTACTCTATTGCTTGCGTCTCCAGCACAGCATACCCTATGATTGACAAGAAAGCAAAAAATTCAGAGTTCTCAGCATATGCATCTACACAACATGAATGCACATATAGACTGTTTTCTTAAAAAGGTGATTAAACCTTTACTAAGGTTTTGCAGAGGTATCACAGAATCTGTTTCTAGCTGTCAAGTTATGAACAGGAAAAAACTTACATTCTGAAAACTGAACACAGTTTTCACTGTATTTCCCATACATGAAGAGCAACAATAGATTTTTTTTTGTCTGGATTACTATTATTTATGGGAAATAAAAATAATATATGTGTTTCTGTGTATGCATTCATGGAGGTAGAAAAGAAAAAGGGAAGAAAAGAAAGCATGCTGACAATGATGGTGACAAATTGCATACAGAAGGCATTAAAAAATGGTAGAACCTGAAATGACTGTAGGATGTGCATAGTTAATAAATTTCCTAAATGCTTTCCAAGTGTGAGGACTGTTCTGACACCCATTAGCTTTCATTTCCTATCCACATGATGCCAGATAACAAGACACATTTTGTTTTCCTCTCATCACAACTTATAATGCCCATTAATTTATTGCCCACTCTAAATGATACTGACATCAGTAGACATCTTAGCACAGTCTTAAGATACTGAACTGCTGGTCAGTCTAGAGAGAGCTTTTAATAACCTGCTTGTCACACTCTTAACTCACTCACACAGAACTTTCTTTGCTAATAAGTATTTGATGCCACTGAACGTAGTGCCAATATGTATCACTTCATCAGTTAAACAACCATTCAAAAATTAAGTTCTAGGGAAACAGAAACTTCTCAAAAATCAATGGTAAAAAGGCTAACCAGGATTTTAAAACTAACTTGAATGGCTCAAGGGCTACATATATACAGACATTCAAAACATAAATAAACAAGAATACTGTGGTTCAGAAAAGGGTTATTTGTTTACTTCAAAATCTTCTGTTTCATACAATAATACAACACATACTGGAGAATAGGGAACAAAAATATTTTGGGGTCATTTTAATTTTCTGATGAAAATAACTTCTCTGAATACACAAGTCAGTTAATAGGATACTGTGACTGGATTCTGGTTTTGTGCATGTTTGATTGTTCTGGGCTTTTGATTTAATTAAAACTAGTGGCAGATGGAATATCTTCTCTGAATCTCTTCTGCCAATTTTTTGTAGTTCTGTAATAACATTTTCCTAATTTAAAAAAATGTTTTCCCCTTTCTGGTTTCAAAACATCCACATGAACAACACAGAGAATTCACTATAGAGAAGAAATAAAAAATCTAAGATAAACTAAAGGCTGGCAAAGAAAGGAATAAGCACATTTAAATACACAAAAGAAAAATTTCCCCCAATTGCTCTTACTCAGTACTTTCAGGAATTACTTGTAGTAAAAATAATTAGCATTGCTAGTTAAAAGCATGATTTTTAAGTCTCTTTAAGAAAAAATTCAATTACTTAAGATCTGTTTTAGAGCTGGAGTCCTGTATTACTGTTTACTGAGTACCATATTAGTAATAAGGGTTCAATAACTCAGAGAACAAGCTAATGAGGATATTGTCTTGGTGTTGCCAAATGAAAGCTTGCTGCTGGAAGACACTCTCTAAGCAGTTACAGCTAGGGCTCAACACACAACTAACTACATGAAATCCCATGGCCTGTATTATGCAGAGTCCAGTTACGCTACTTAGTTGTCTCTTCTTGCCTTAAACCTAACTCCATGAAGCATTCCTGTCACCTCCATCACCTCCCTGCACACCTGAATTTTGAAAGTGAGCTAAAAGGCAATAAACTAACTCAGAATTGGGTGTTATTCACAAAAGGGGCATACACAGGTTTACAAAGGATGGCAGCCACCAGAGCTCTCCTTGCATGTGCAGCTGCTTTGGGAAACATCTGAAGCAGACTTTCTTCTGGAGCTCTCAAGGCATCTAACTCCTAAATATAAATGCTGCAAAGTCAAGAAACATTTAATGAACGGTTGCAGCACTAAACGTAATTCGTCATCTTTTTAATCAATTAAAAGGTTTTTATCTGCATATTACTCATAGAATTCACATCTATTGTAGTCTGCCACATCACCTCTAGCTGTCTCGATTTACATTAGCTTTCTTTACTTTCCGACATATATTCCAGTCCTCATCCATTCAAAATTTTGAAGAGATCAGAATTTCCACTAATATCTTGTAGTTCATAAACTGAAACAGTTTGACAATAAAGCGTAAGTGCTAAAAAGCTTTGAATTTGAAAAGTGCCTCAGAAATACTATTTGCCTGAAACAATCATCTCTCCTGACTTTTGGTTTTCAAAAGGCTAGATAATTATGGCAAAATCTGTCACTCTCACTGTGCAGTCAGTGGAGAGAATGAGGTATCTCCAGAGGACAATCAGCATGCCAAGACTTCAGCCCCCCCCGTTGCTGATGACGAACCTCTCTCAGCTGTCTCGGGTGCAACCTATGGCCACTGCTCTGACTTGCACATATTGTAACTTCCAGGCACTTCGGCTGCGGCAGATAAACCCACTCCAAATATGTGATCATTAGAAGAAAACTGTATAATTTGGAAAGACTGGTAGCTAAAAGGTTGCTGGGTTACTTAGCAAGTAACAAGGCTATTGTTCTGAAGGGCTTGATTTCACCAGTGAATCGTCACTGTACTTCATCTTATCCCCAACACACTTCCCTTGTGACAAAGTCATAACCTGACCTGATGCGTTAACAGAGAGATTTCCAATTAGAGACTTCATCTCTCATCCTCGACTTTCAAGACGTCTTGCTGCTGTTGCTGCTACTGTTGTTATTAACCCAATTAACAGAGCTCATTTCAGAACCTTTATTCCCAGATCTGTCACTCACTTGCTGCACAGCCTTGGATAAAGCCATAACTATACAGTGGTTCAGCTTCACCAGCCTTACCCAGGGATCAGAATAATAATCCCACTTTGAAGAGCATGGGATACATAGATGAAAAGTGTTTTCATAGGAGCAAATTGTTATGTTGTCACTAGTGAAATTAATACTATTCTCTCCAGAATACAAGTGAAATATGCATTAGGTTCCTTGTTTTTGTTTATCTTTTAACAAAAATGTCATTTACTAAAGCAATATTTCAAGATATATGTAGGAGGAAGAAACAATTAGACTATGTCTAAGAAAAATGAGTAATCTATTATACAAAGTTTTGTGTAGCCTGCGTACAATATGGACTAGACAGTACGCTGACTTCAGCTCTAGTGAAACCCATGATGAATTCCAATTTAACAAGACAAATTGCAATAAACCATACAAACCCCATTTCCTTTGTTCCTCTCTTCCTTCAATAATCTTTAACAATTTTCAGTTGCTATTTTATGGCCTTTATCTCTATACTTTTTGAATCTTCTTTAAGTATCAATTAAGTTTATTTTTAAACCATAGATAACAAAACGATATTGCTATTTTGCAGGTGACTTAAACTATGATTACAGTGTTATTTAGACCAATCTGTGATTTTCTTGAACAATACTGAACAGTTTCAGCTGCCTTTCTCTGTCTCCCTGGCTCCATACTGGGCTTCTTCATCTTTCAAGTGTGGCACAATGATGTCACAAAAGTTTCCTGGTATTTTTCCTGGAATTGCTCACAAAACTTGCCCACCACTTGAAAAAGATGCCCCAGCTGGACTTGGGCTGCACGTCTTTGGGCAGACAGGTGGGGGGTGCTAACTTCATTTTCTTCCTATGAATTTTAGGCTATATATTCAAATTATTCCATGTTTCTCTCAAGATTACAGACTTAAATATTTTCCTCATTCTTCATTTGGAAAGCAAGTGTGGCTGTGGAGCACATTACTACGCCTGTATAGTTCAAAGTCTGTCTGAAAGATTGCCTCAATTCCAAAATCCTAACATGTCATCTCTTTAAGCACCTGGGAGTAAGATTGTCTACACAGAGGTGAGCAGCAAATGGTAGTTATTGTGCTGGGCAGAAGCAGTCCCCACAGAAATCCTATTGCTCCCCCAAAGGTGTCATGGGAATGTCTTTGTCTCTGTGTCCCTACACAGCACCCCTAAGCCCTTCCCATCTCTTGAAATCAGTAATGATGCAATTTGACTTCTTTTAGTGGAGTGACAAACATAAACATTACACAATGACTGTGACACAGCTTTTACACAAGCAAAATACCTTGTCAACCATGATGATTTGGGGAATTTTCAGCAAACCAGCATTTTTTTCCAGAAAAAAAATGCTGGTTTGTTTAAGTTTGAAAATATCAACCAGGCTGACAAATTCCAGCTAATAATTTGATTAACTATCTCAAGTAGTCTATCATCCTGACATTAAGAAGAAAGTTTCTCAGTGATTTGGAGGAATGTCACAGTATCCCTGTCTCTGCAGCAAAACTGCACAGAGTCCAGCTTGAAAGAACTGTCAAAAAATCAATACCTTAGTGTGGGACATTTTTTTCCTGGAGATCAAAGATATTTTAAAATGCTTCTCGGTTTGTCATAATAGATGAATTACACGTGGTGCTTGCCTCCTCTGCTAATCTGTACCTTTTAAAATATTTATCTGATCAATATTCATCAAGACATATCTCTCAAGTTGCTTACCGCTGCTGAAACATAAAGCATTGAAATAACTCTAAGAAAAACTGTATACATCCACAGGAGTAGAAATTACATAGATAATAATAAACAAGCCACCAAGTCATTGAATTTGGAAGCATTTGTTGGTGTAAGGTACTTTTAACTTTACACAGACATTAGATAGAACCCATTTTCTGTTTACCTGTGTACTATATATCTCTTTGAGGTGACTGTAACTGTATTTTATTGATCTTTACCATGTGTAATTACTGGCATAATTCCATAGCTGTGAGCTGGTCTGAAGGCTGTGGAGGATATTTGCTCACATAGAGTAATCTGCCAATGACAGGCTCTTCCCACTGAACTGAAAACCTTGCATCCTGATTAACGATCATCCTCACTGCTGAAGAACATAAGCCATGATCTGATAACTGGGTTCTAAATTAAACAACCCAACCCTGCAAAGCACTTCTGCCATTACTCATGTAAGCAGGCTTAGTCAAATGGGTAAGGATTTGCAGGACTGGTCTTCTGGCTCTGACCTGGGATAAGTCATTCAGAGGGAGGACTGTGGGAAGACTAACAAGAAATAAGACCTTCCACTTCCAATTTCAACTTTGGCATAATCCGACCGCTGGGAGCTGAATCTCGAACCCCTGCCCTGAGCTGGGTGGGGGACCCTGGGAACCTCAAAGGGAAGCCATGGGAGCCCACCCCAGTTTAGCAGCATCTAAGTAATCCAAAGGAGACAGCGAGGTGTGCCCCAAGCCCTTCTGCCTTAAACACCTACTTCCAACTTGCAGCTCACAACCTGCCCTGCCTCCACATCAGGTGCCTAATTGTATAATGAAGAGAGCTGGAAATCTAATGTATGCAGCAGCAGAGGAGGAAATCTAAAGAAGGGAATCCATCAATTCATGTTTCATATTTCAACTAGTAAAAAGCATTAGACAGGGCTTATAGGGAATGGTGATTCCAGATTTCAGCCAGAAAGAAAATGCAAATCAATAGTGGCATACAGCAGAATAAACTAATTTAATTGGTACGGAACTCATAAAATACAGTTCTTCTTCAAGGCTTCTGACATGCCTGATTGCCCCATCTTTAATGTTTTGGCTCAATTATTTAATAAAAAAGGATGTTATTCATTAACAGAAAGCACAGTTGACTCAAGTCTGCCATTCATCATGATTTTTATCATACTGCTCTATTATGGCTAGCACGTGATTTCTCTTGCAGAATTATTGCAGAGATAAGTTTTAACAGTGTTGGCAGTGGGATGATATTCAGGCAGACAAACTTTCTAACTCAGTAAAAATTAAGGTTAGTTTTGACAGATTCCTATTCAAAACATTAACCAAATTCCTTAGACAATTAATTACTGCAATATTACTCTGAAATATTTTATTGATACTTCTTTGTCATTTACCTGTTACCATTGCCTGTTGCCTTATTTTTCTTCCTTGTCTTATATTTCTAGAATTACACATACTGTCTTTTCTTCCAATTGCTGTGTTTATTTCATTCTCAGTATAAACTGAGTATAAATTCCACATCATCTCTCAGTCAATTAAATGTTGTATCTGGCTTTGCAAGATTGTTACCCACCCCCATGTTTTCAATCCCCTCAGGAGAAAAAAACTGTATGTTTTTTGACTCTTAGCTCTGACTTTATTCATTGTAGTAGTGAAATCTGTTTCAAAAACAGATACTTGTTTTAGCATTCCATAATGCAAATTGTTTATTCTTTCCATTCACTGTTAAATGCATCATATGTTACAGTCTCCTTCAGAGCTGAAATTTGCTCTGAAGTTAAGTTATCTGGTACCTGGAATATCTCTCCAATGTGAACTAATCCTCTGTGGTAGTTCAGAGCTTACATTTACACCTGGCACCCAAAACAGCTCTAAACAAGCCTGGACAAGTACCAGAAGCAGTGTCATGGTACTACCAATCATGTATTCTGCTTCGGATACCTGCATTATCTCTAGGTGCATTTCCATATTCCTCCCCAGTGACTTCAGTGGAGTCTGTTTAACCCCCTCCATGAGTGTGATCAGCAGAAGCAAGGGACAACTAACAAGAGGAAGGCTGGATGGAGGAATCTCTGTAGCACTGTGATAACCACCCACGATCTCAGCTCTTGTTGGTGTCAGTAATGGCAGCCTTCAGACTATTCAGACTGATGCCAAGAAATTAAGCTGCTGTGAAATAGCATCCTGGAGGACCTTTTGTGTCACCCATCTCACTCATCGTTGCACTGAGCATTTACTGTATAGACTGCAAGACCTCAGCTTGGTGGGTTGTGCTGAAGAGATCAGAGCCTAATGCATAACTAAAACCACATTCACTGGCTTAGACTCCAAATCATGTAGGAAAGGACACTGCCCTCATCCCCAGTCAAAAGCAGGTTGCACTCAAAAGTTAGCAGCATTAAAAGAGGTAACTCACCCACTGCAAGAGCATGGAGACTTGGTTTGTCACAGGGGGCTCTCAACACTGGCGGTACAAGGACTGCTCTATAGCGAGACAACTGAAGACATATAAGACCTGTCTACTCTCTGTTTCTCAGATTTTTCTAATAGGAAGAGATTTTTTTTTTTTTCCCTTTTAATGATAACAGTGGGGCTCTATCAAATAATGACCACTGGGAGCAAAGGAGTAAAATAAGAGAGAAACAATGTCTGAAACTGTTTAGTAAACCAAACAGCTCAGAAGCCACCATGACATATAATTCATGGTTAGAACCTGACCCCACTATCCTGAAGGTAGCAAACACATCCAGCAGCACGCTGTCGTTTCACAGGCACTCTGACAGAAGGGAACTTGCAAAAGAAGCAGCCTAGTGAATCACCTATAGGCAGCAACACCCTGATGTCTTTGTGAGTTCTTCAGCTTTCTTATTTGTTTCATACACATGGATGGTTTGCAATGTATGTGCTTTTCACAGTCAATATTCAAAGCAGCGCCATTTCTCCTGCACTAATTATTTGCTCCGTATACATCTTTAAAAACATCATTGCATGTTAACTTTTCATCGGCTAAGGTGTTTCAAAGCAGTACCTCAAGAGGTTAAGACAGAGTGTAGCACAACCCCAAAAGTTGCATATTAAATGATCCTTTGTTTCCACAGACAAAGATTTCAGGAACAAGTACCCTTTGAAAGAAAATAATGTATATAAAAGAAAAGCAGACTATTTGATGGTTAAAGAACTACAACAGATTCCTATTTTTGCAGCTTAATTAATAACAGGCTCTGGGTTTTCTCAAGAAATACAAGGAATGGCAGTCATACTCTGTGGAAGTCACCTGTGTAATTATTTCTGGCATCTATTACATTTTCCATTATAACTTTCATATTCTCTCAAACCATTTTTCTATGCTAAGGGCATCTTTCCTTTTCTATCTGGCTGCAATTTCACAGCAGGATGCATTTAGCAGATGAGAGCCTAATTTTATATTCTCTAAATTGTAGTATTTATTGGGAGCACCATGAAGTGACCACTAGGATACCTGGAACCTCATTCTCAATTACAATGTGTCCTACATTGATTTAAAAATTGATTCCAGTAAAGCTGGCAGCTAAATGACAACTCCAATTAACTGATATGTTTCAAATTATATAAGATACGTGAAGAAAATAGGTCCAAATTTGAGACAGACATTGGAGGACACTAATCATTTCATTATGAATAGAAATTATTCTAATAAAATATAACACAGGTTTCGGGATCAAAGCCACAGAGTAAATTATAGTGCAAATTAGTTCCCCAGTTCGCTGTCACTCACAGGAAGCAGAAGATTTTTTAATAAATGCTGAAGACACTGGAGAGCCACGAGGCATTTACGTTACTGGTTGAATGCATACTACTTTTACAGAACGATATTTTTGTTGATTCAGGGTCCTAGGTTCTTTGCCTCTTGCAGAAAGTAGAGTTCTGTTTTATCAGCAAAGATTCCCTACTCACCTTCCCATGCATTCATACTTGTAGGTCACCTCTCCGTGACCACCAAGGATGTCCTGGTGAAATCAAGGTAATTCAGTGGGAGAACTTTCCATTATCACTTAAGGTCTAAACATTTCCCATAATGAAAAGAGGTTCTCTTGCAACTCTTCTGAAGTCTTATGTTCATCTAATTGCCACTGAAGATGAAGAGGTGATCCCTGAGGCAGAACCAATGGAAAACAGTCCCTATAAAATCAAGGGCCGTGATGTAAAAAATTGCTTTTCACTTCCTTATGCCACTGACCATGTCCAAAGTTGGTGCATTTCTCCTTCCTTGTACAGCCTGTGCAGAGGCAGAGGAAGTGTAAACTTGAGTTATCGGCACAGCCGGTCTGATGAAGGTTATGTACATGTTTTGGTTACCAACCATGCTTCTAGGTCCTCACTCTAGACAGCAACAAATTTTGTGAGTGAGAGACTACAAACCAAAGCAAAAAGAATTTGATCACTCTATATTACCTTATTTTTAAAGTGAATAGGCATCAATGTTTTTTAGTGATTTTATGGATATACTATGTGAGTTTATGTGTGTATTTATGGAAACTATGATTTTAACAGCTTCTCAAAAGTAAAAACCAACCAATAATGGAAGAAGTCAATTGGTACTTCAGGCATAAAATGTTGTATTATTGTGTTAATATTGCTATTATGTATAATTTACCAATACCTCTATTGAAAGGCTTTGTGTAATTGTAGGAAGGGAGAGAAGAATAAAATCAAGCACAATAATGACTGAGAGGAAAGTAAGTTAAGGTGGAAATGGAAATATGGAATCATTACAAGCACTTCTGGAACTGCCTGAAGACAAACAAGGAGACTGCACTGCTTGCCGTAGAAGAGCAGAGAAAATGCTCACGTCCTTGAATAAATACATTCGAGGGACATCTGTGTCCTTTACCACCTAGGTCAACGCAGACATGCAGCACTGACTGCATTAGTATTCTTAGACAGAAAGGGATCAGTCCTCTGCCTAAATTTTCCGAGGAGAAAACCACTACCAACCTTACAATTTGGAATGACTCTATTATATTAAGATTTGAGCATTAGAGATTATTGATTTAATTTTATTGTGACCTTGACTTAAATACTGTGTTTTTCTGTCTTTAATTAGCTGGGTAAAATTGCAGGATAGAGTGTAATAATGACTTGCTTAGATGTGTATTTGCTTGCTCATCTTCTCAACAAATTCATATAAAGCAGATAGTTTAACCTATCAAATTGTCTCAGACAGGGCATAACTAGCCACAGGTAGGAAATTTGCAAGCCACGTTGCTCTGTTTCCAAATCAAGACATGAGTCCCTTACATTCTCTGGATTACTCAAGAAATGGGTTGTGCTTATGGCATAATAACAAACTGGCAGAGGAGATTATACTTTTGAATTAAATTTAATTTTGCCATTTTCTGGGTTTTTTTCTGGGAGGGTGGGTGTATAACTATTATTCTCAGCATTCTCTCAGTGCAGTTTCTTGTTGAACGCCAAGAAGCTTTAATTACTTGTGTAGTGCTGTAGCTTTCACTGTGCTCATCTCTATCTACAGAAGGAATGTCACACACTCACGATGAGACAATTCCTGGCAGCTGCGATCATATGAAGCAGAACTAGAGGACATGCCAGCCAGGCCTGCCAAGAAAAATTCATGCAAATGGCTCCTCTAGAAATTTAATACCACAGATAACTCCCCTCCCTCCATCCTTCTGCATCTGGACCTCACTGTGCATGCTCTTGCCTTCAGTAAAGGCAACTGGCAGACTTTGGTGGCTTTTCATGCAAGCCCTTACTGAGGTGGTATTGAGCTCTCACTGTTGATTGTGCAGAGCTATGGTCTAGTGCCACTGGTTAGCACTCAGTTAATGGGGAGGCAAGTCATAACGTACTGATGCAGCAATCTGTCATCACAGGAGGTTTAGAGTAAAGCTGCTTGGAAATTGTAGTAGAAAATGCCAATTCATTAAGCCAGGAAACCTCATTCAAAGCATCTCAGGCACAGCAAACCAGAAAAAAAAAGCCCTGAATCTTTATGTTTTCTGATTCAAGAAGCACTTTTCTGTCCCTCATTTTATGTGTATGACTTGTCTGAAAGTAAGTGTCATTAATTATTTCCAAGGAAAGAGCATTTTCCAAATAAGAATGTGGAGGTGTCAGTTCTTCAATTATTGAACTTTTATGACACTGCAAAGCAAGAACGAAGTAAGAGGCAAGACAACAAATCAGATATCATACACCTGAAGAAAAGGCCATTTCCAAAGCATCAGTGAAAACGTTGCACTGTATCTGCCAGAGAACACTTAGAAAAAATATAGGACTCATAAGAGAATTTTGTGGTGCTTTAGGAATTGCGAGCAGATTAAGCAGCAGAGCTTCCTTGGTTTATAGGTATACATCCCATTAAATAGAAGCACAACTACACACTAAAATTGAAATCCGTAAATCCATACAATAAAATTTAATAGTCAGCAATACCAATGTTGCCATTGTTCTCCAAGAAGTACCAAAAGAAATTAAAGGCATAGCAGACACTTTTTTTTTGTAAGCTATTTTCTAAGAGGTCTTTCTGTTGATTCTAGACACACTTCAAAATCATAACATACTGGTATGAATCATACTTCTAATATGACTCATAACAGTGAGAGTTTGCTCACATGCACATAAACTGTTTAATTCTGTGGGTCAGCAAGATGAATTCAGTCTTGCACATACTTGGAGTAATCCCATCTTTGCCTGAACTAGTTTGTTAGTGAGAGGACAAGCAGTATATTTTTTAATTCATCCAGTTTTCACTTGTCTTCAGGAAGCAACTAGTTGGCCTCTGCATGCCTTTCACATGACAACAATGATTGCTTCATCATATCATTAAATGTTTCGGGGAAAACTGAGCCTTGAATTGCTCTGAAATCTACTAAATGGCAGAAGGAATTGAGCTGTGGGGCTGGGGATACATGTACTCCTCTACTGACCACAAACAAATACTCAGGAAAGGTGGAACATCTGCTCCCCATAACCCCGCGCCCTGCAAGACAGAAAATATATCCAAACACATTTGATCACACAATCAAAATATATCCAACAAAGAGACAAAGAGAGGCACAAAAAGACCAAAGAGGCACTTGGAAAACAGGCAGCTTATTCACCCAAACACAAGTATTTAGGGAAAACAGGCATACAAGGTGCTTCGTGCCGAAGATAAGGAGAAAAATGCACACCTGATGGATTTCTGAAGGAATGAATAGGGAAGGTCCAGTTGTCAGGAATGTAAGTTTCAAGGACAAAGGGCAAAAGACTTCTTTCTTAGAAGACAACAGAAAGTGCAAGTTCTGAGGGAAACAAGGCTTATGAGAAGAGGACATAGGGGCTTGTAGAAGTACAAAGGAGTGAAACTATTTCTGATCTCACCACATCTACTCTCATCAAGTGTTATAAACATGAAAGAGATTACAGTAAAGATTATTTCAGAATCTTAAAGAACATCTGGCTCTATCTGGGAAATTCACAAAGTCCTCCAACCACAAAGATAAGGTCAAAAAGAGGAAAATTACTCCAGTGGCATTTTTACTTATCTCTGAATAAATTACATGAGTGAAATTATTTGGTAAATTTTATTTGATTAGAAGGTTATTTGGTAAATTTTATTCATATTTTCAAATAATTTTCATAGAAATAATCCATATTTTCACCACACATTTACCCTTTGCTGCCATTTTTACCAGCTCCATCTATAAACTTCACAAAATTTTGGGGTACCTAGGACCTTGCCTTTTCTGCCTCCTGTATAGCAGGCCACCAGCAAAATTGGAAATAATGCATACTGTTAAAAACTCTATATACAGCAAGTAAAGACAATGAGAATACAAAATATTTTCAAGACCTGTCACTGAGGTGAAAATACACATTGCAACTTATTCACACAGTATTAGCAAGACAATATCAGGAACGGGACGATGCTGTAGCATACCATTCTGCACAGATCTTACCACTTACACGCTGTCAAATTTCTACTGTTTTGTTTCCTCTTATTTTGGTAAGATTTGCCAAGCAAAGGTCTCAGACAGGCCCCCAATTCTACTAATTGAGAGAGCTCAAAGAACTTTAGTGCATGTGGTGAAAGCTCCAAATCCATCAGTGCCAATGGAGATAGTGAGCCATTTGACACTTCATGGTAGCTGGAGCTGGGAGACCAAAAATATTGTCACAACCTGTAAAACCAATGGAGGGAGAAATCACATTCTGTACTTACATAGCTCCATATGTGGCTGCAAAGGGCTCCGCAAGGGGGGTTGTCTACAAGCACTGCACATCCAAGGCAGGACTTGTGTTCTGAATCTAAAAATTGATCACACAATCAAAATTAATGAGACCCATGACCTCAATAAACTTGCAGTGCATTGTTCAGCTATGTCCAACCATAACAGTTAGAAGTGGGGGGGTTTTGTTGGTTTTTGGTTTGGGGTTTTTTTTACATGTACGCAAGAGACACTCCAAACCCATCAGATATTCATGCAAATCAACATGCTATGCTGCCATGAAAGATTTCCTGGCTCAGGGAAGGAAATCTCATAAGCATTCACTGAGCTGATATGACAGACTGTCTCATTAAAGATACAGCCACCTCACCAAGGACAATGAAACTGTGCATCCTCATGTTGACAGTGATGGAAAATAATGATAACCACTGCCATTTTTTTTTTCTGTTACTGGATTTTGAGGGATGAGGAGGGGAAAAATATCTAGGTGCAAACATAGATAATTATGAAAACATTACCAAGTTTTTACTGACTTTGACAACCATGCCAGAAGCTAAAACGCACATTTCCAAAAAACAATGTATTTTTTACAGTGGTACATAGTAAAGAGAAGGAAGCAATATTCTTCAAGTGCCCCAATAGACTTTATAAACCAAATTCCTTCTTAACCCACAGAAAAACATTTCATCCACCCTGTTCAGTAGTTACAGAGTTTGAGAGTATTATGCCCAATTTTCCTTTAAAATAATTTTTAGCAGTCAAGAGGGTAAAACACTGGAGTGAATTGTCTTCAGAGGTGGGAGAATTCCTGTCACCAAACATTTTTGAAAACAGGCTGAACAAATACCTGTCAGGAATAGCTTAGGTATGTTTGATCCTGTCTTTGGGGAAGGGAGGAAGCAAGTGACTTCTTCACATCCTTTTCAGCACTAGAGATCCATAGTAGGCATTACAATATAATTATGCAGCACCCAGGTGCACAGTTTCTCCTACAATGGAGAATAGAAAAGAAACTCAGGTCATGTTTCACTGCCCATAACTGTCAGATTATTTTTTTTTTAATGACAATGTAAAAATACGCATCATCTCTGGCAATGACAGAGTATGCTTCCTTCCTCTGCTGCCACGTGTGATGCAGTGGAGGAATTTCCAAAAGTGATCTCAGATCCCAAGACCTACCAACTATGAGAATGATCTGGGTTCACCAGTTCCTGAAGCACTTGTGAAAACACCTTTTTCTGTGCTAATTATTTCAGTGCCTCTGAAAGGGCTGGCCATCAGTTTAAGAAAGCTGAAGACAAAATATAACAACCTATCAAATCATGTCTAATGGCATTCTTGTACAGCAAGAACACCACACCACAGGAGTACCTCAAGACCAAAATCATGCCGTTCTGACTCAGCTGACCAAAATCATGCCGTTCTGACTCAGCTTAAAAAAAAAAAAAAAAAAAAAAAATCTTTTTGACTGCACAACCATTGAAGTTGTTTAATTCTAGCATGGGAAGAAAAATTCTGGTAGTTCCCTGATCTACCGGTCTAACAAATGCCAGGGTACAGCAACTGGAGGTCAAAACCAGGCATCATATTGAATCTTATAAAATGTAGAAATAAAATACAGACTTCTTTTAGTAATGGTAATCCATTTTAGGAGCTGCTTCCCTAGGGACATGCTGGATTTTCCATCACAAAGTCTTTGAATCAAGACTAGATGTCACTCTAAACTGTAAACAATAGCTCAGCTGGAATTAGTGGCATGATTCAAGAAAAATTGGGTTGCCACATTGATATACAAGAGGTCAGACTAGCCACTTATAATGGTCTGTCTGGTCTTTACATTCATGAACTGGCAGTCACTGAGAGCACTCTACAAATCTGACAAAGATTTCCATTTCCAGTGCCTTAGTATCAGAACAAAGGAAGCAGAGGGTGATGAACAACATTGGTAAATTAGATATTCAGACAACAATAACTTAAAGGGAAAATCTTTGCCTTGAAAAGAGTTATGGTAGCACAGACTTCCTTCCTTCTAACTGCCTGCTTCCAAGTGTTACCTTCTGAAATGGCATCATCATTCTTTAAAAATTGTAAGTGAGGTTTTGTTGCTATCCAGAGCTCTTCTAATATTTTAGCTGAAATTAACACAGGTGCTAATGGAGAAGGATGAGGATTTTCTGTGCTGGCTTCAAGGAATACAAAAGGCAAAGTATTCCTCACAAAGAAAGATAATGATACTCATAAATGAAAACTTTGGAAATTAATTGCTTGAAAACTAAAAGCCTGCCTTGACTATGTGTTATAAAATGTGATACTTCCCTTGTAGCTAGCGATTATGATTATTTCTTTTTGAAACGCTGTCAGACTAATGTGTCTAAAAGATTATATAAGAGACTACTACAAAAAGCAAGGTGAGGTATTTTGTAAATTATGGATGTCACCGCAAAATAAATAATTCCATATATTTCTTCACAGCCTACTATTTTTTAATCAAGTAAAACCCTTTGCTGCTTTTTTTTTTTAATGCAGGATCAAAGACCATGTACATGGTTCTAGCAGAGGCTGCAGTAGTCTGTGATGACCAACAACAATGTAGGGCCCAAATAAAGTTATGCCATTGATATGAAATGTACTATTACTGCTAAATATGAGGGTTGAGGAAACCTGCAGGCTTATGCTGAGTGCTATAAATACCAACCTTAGCTTCAAGTATGGGTATTGGGAGTTGTATCTGTTTTGTGCAAATGGTATGCAAATTATATATTAATTGAAACAAAATTGTAATGAACATTGCTGCTTTTGAACACTGACAGTAAGGGCAGAGTCAACTGAAACAGGTACAGGGGTTTTTTTAAGTTTTACTATTGCATTATTTCCCTTTGTCATAAACTATTCTTGGACATGAAAAAGCACATTTTTGTGTTCTGCATGGAAAAAACATTGTGGGGTTTTTACTTAATGATTGGGGGAGGGCATTGTCAGAATTTTAAGTAATGACTTTAGGCTTTCTATTCTATTCTTTACTTTTTTGGTAAAACTAATTTTCGTTATACTATAACCACCTCTTTTAGACACATCATCTAAGATGGTACCTGCTGAATCTGAATCTATCAGGCTTTTAACCTTGCCTTATAAATATAAAAATTGGTCAGAAAGCATCTACTCTCTGCAGCTCAGTGACTTTAAAAGTCATTCACACAGAAAATTGGCAATCTGACAGCTCAGGAAGACTGGTTTCAGTTCCCTAAAGGAAATAAATTGGTGTCTTGGTTACCTCTATTAGATAGTGAAAGATCGTCCTGTGAAAAGGCTGAAAGAAGAAGAAAAATGTTGACAGATCAGGACATTCAGAGTTGATATGAATATCAACTGCTGCTAGGTGAAGCACATATGACCTGGATGGGAGGGTCAGCACAGCTAAAACCAGAGTTATAAGGAATGCAGATGTGGCACAGAATCTGCAAACCAGCACCAGGCCACTGAAAGGGAAGAGTGGGAGAGACCTCTAAAATCAGTAATGTGTTCGTCAGAAACAAACGTCATCATGAAATGAAGAACAATATGAGAATAAAAGGAGTTCCTGACTTCTTGAAATTAATTTCACTCTATTCAGTCCTGATTCAAAGTCTGTTTAAGTCAGACACTGTCTTACTGTTGATTTAAATAGGCTTTGGCTCAATGCCCTCTTTGAAGAATATCACTATGTAAGCCTTAATTCTATGAAAATTATGTCAGGGCATAATGATAAAATCATATTACTATCACTAGGAATATCACCTGATTTAAAAGAAAAAAATGTAATAAATTCTCTATAGCCAATCCCCCCAAATCCAATTATTTTAGTATTTAACAGCCCCCCCGCAGAAATGGGAGAAATTGCTGAAGAAGTCAGCACAGAAAAGATGTAACTTGCTTGCCTTCTCTTCTCAGAATAAAACATTTGTCACCTGTAAAAGAAAGTCCTTTGACCTGGAAACCTTTGACTGAGAACATCAGTTCCTGAGACAGAGAAACACAAAGAAAGATAAGAAGGAAGAGTGTAGGGAAAACCAATAGCAGACAGATAAAAGCCAAATAAAAAGCCCAATTCCTGAAGCAACAGAAAAGTCAGTTCCATTAGAAAACAAGGATAATGAAAAAGAGAAGATAATGTGGAGAGCCAGGGTTTAAAACAATGCCTGTGGTTTACATCACAACTCAGATATGAAATTTGAAACAAATGTGTTATTAGAGCAAAATGTTAACCCAGCAAACAAAGGCAGAATAATTGAGTCTTACAGACATAGACTTTTGGAAAAAGACGATTTGTAACATTTGTACATTCACTAGCCTGCACCATTAATAACTCTATTATTGAGAACGTTTTCACAATTTGAACAAAATAGCAGTGCTTGTGACATATGAATATTATATTGTAAAGGCTTATTTATTTAACATCCAAGTTCTGAAGTACTGCTTAATGTTTTACATAATTCTTCAAAGATGGGCTTTTGGGATAAGTCATCTTAAACTCATGGTCAGCAGAAAGAAGTTCATCACCTCTGTGTCTCATCTTAACCACTAGCCAGTGAGAAGTACCAGTACTAAACTACTTTTCTGTCTGTATCAAGAATGCTCATCTATTCAACAGTCTGAGAGGAAATAAAAGGTTCCATGGAGGCAGATACTTTTTCCTGATACACACTGGATCACCAGACAGTGAGGTGTTAGCAGATGAGTCACGTACAGAAGAGTACACCTCATCTACCACAGGAACATTTCAATCTACAAACAATGAGGAAATCCATAATTTCACAGGAGGATTGTCAAAACAATCCTCTGAATAAGCAGAAGGTGAATAAGCTCTGGAGGAGAGAAAATGAGCAAGAAATAAGCAACCATGGAGCTCGTAAGAAAAGCTGAGAGAGGAACTGACAACAAAAGCTAACGCACCTTATGAAGAAGAGCCTTCAGGCCATGCCCTCATTTGTGCAAATATCCCCAAAGCCAGATGGCATATAACATCGGTGTATATCTAAAAGACATCCCTATCCAACCAGGTGGGGATCACCTGCGAGACCAAATCCAGCAAAACCTGCAGATCTCTACTTCCATCTTCCAAGGCTTAAGGTCTTTACTACCTTTGTGTCATTCTTAGCCAGGTCTTGAAGTCCTCCAGCCTCCTTCTTTTACTGGCAGAACCCAACCCAGGTGCAACAGTCCTCTTCTGTGAAGACAAGGAGGTCCAAGGCAGAGGCACATCTCAAAACATCATAGGACTGCAACCTATGGGAGAGGTAACCTCTGAAGCTGAACGACTGGGGTACACTCAGAGGTATTCAGCTACATGTGTTCAAAGAATAACAGAGAGTATTGTCCCTAAATCCACATCGGAGAGTTGGTTTTGCAGGAATTAGGAGACTGAATTTTTTGGGGGAGCCTGCAATAACCAAGAAGGATCTCTAGCATGCAGTTCAGAGAGAAATTGAACCTTAGGATGAACTCCTGAGGCTTTGTGTAACCATAAGCAAATAATTCATGGCTACCTTTCACATAAAATCTAAAGCAAAAACCAGATCCTGGAGATTCTTAATTTTCTTTATATGAAAGTCAAATAGTGTAAGTTTTTATGTAACATTATTATTTTACTATTATATGCTATATAATATTATTCCTTTATAACATTACATAACACCATTTCTTTTACTTGTATTCTATTGAGGTTTTTTAGAATACATTTCAGAAGCTCTGCAGAAGTAAGATTGGGAGTACAGGCTGGAAAAGGATATGACCATTCAAGATCATTCAAGATGGAAAAGGTACTAGGGATGTGATAGCAATTTGTGTTGTCCTTACAAGCTTAAGGATGAATATGGAGCCCTTGACAGACTGGTCAGCAATTTAAGGAAACTACTACCAAGGCAATTTAAGTAAACTAGTATCAAGGGCTATATTAAAAACAGGAATAGCAAATTTACTTACAGCTTTTAGAAACAAAAAAACCTAGCAGCCTAGTGATGCTCAGGAATTGAATGGGGAAAATTCAACTCAGGTAAGAAATGCCCAACTGGAGACCAAAGCTCACAGGGGTGCAAGGATCCATAAAGCAGAGTTACATCCTGCCAGGCTGCCTAAAACGACAGTATTATCAGAGACAGCTTTCAGGGCAAATCAGAACAGTATCAAGAGGTACCCCCAGTGAACTAAAGCAGGTTCTCACTTCATGGCATTGTTTATTAGAAACATAGCTTTATCAATACCTATTCTTCCCAGAGGCAACCCAGACCTTTGCTAGGTGAAGGTCAATACATAAACCCACTCCCTTTTTGTTAATTCCTGTTAAAGTGGAGCTTAAGTTATTGCAATATAAGAAAAATTACTGCATCATATTAAAACTCAAAAATAGAGAAAGGAAATGAAGGAATATTGAGACAAACGTCTCCTGTTGCTGGGTTTCACTTCAGGTGAATTCACAAGCTGACAAGCAGAAACATTTACACAATTTTATTTTAGAGTAGCACATCTGATGTTGATTGTGAAAACATACCACAAAAATAATTTATCAATAAACAGCAGGAGATACAGAAGTCATAAATGACAACCTGTCCTTGGAGAAAGACAAAAGGAAATGAACTCTAAGGTTTTATCCAAGGACTATGCAGAGTACGTATCTAATAAACCTTGAGAAAGCATAATACATGAAGGTACTGTCTTAGGTTCCTTTTCATAATGAAAAACATTGTACAGTACCAAAAAGAATGGATAACTGGGGAGAGGGAAAGTCTGAGTCTCGCTTTTATTTTCCTATGAATTACTCCTTGTATTTAATTTTACAAAAGGAAAACTAAGCCCTTGCATTTAAGTGCCACTAACATTAACAAACATTCAAAAGATCACAGTGAAAGACTTCCATCCCTAAAAACAAAAGATCTGAAAGCAAGCTTTCATTGAGAGCTTGAGGAAGAATCCAATAAACACAACAGAGAGAAGTACCAAAACAATTCTCAAAAATGATCTCCAGTAACAGAAGACAAATTGTTTCAAAAGTGTTATGCCTCTCCCATCTCACCCCCATGCTGGTATCACTCAGTACAATGTCATGGAAATATCAGCAGCAGAGCAACAAGGGATCCCTTTCTTTGTTGTTGTTTTTTAAGCTCTTCATAGCCTCTGCCAAATTAGAGTCAGTCAAGGAAAAATTAACATTCTGCTGTACAGGTGGAGTTGTGCCAGGGATGAAATACCTGCACAGCAAGAACAAATTCAAGAATTAAAATGCACCACCTTTCTACTGCTAAGCTTCCCCAACTCCATCACAAACATCTCTGTTCTTGAAATGTGTTAGCAGCTGTCTACCTGTGGGAGGAGCAGAAGAAAGCAGGGAGTGAAGATAACACATCTTGGGGAAGTGTGGAATACAGAGTGAAGGTAACAACAGAGGGAATAGGTTTTTTTCTTTGTTTTCTGTTAACAAAGTACTAAAAAGAAATCAGCTTTAAAATTGGGAGTGTCACTGAATCACTTCTGTTAGCGATCTCAGCAGCTGTAACTGACTAAATATGTTAAGTCTTGACAGAAATGGGAGTCTCTCAAGAAAAGGAAAAAAAAGTAGAGCACTGCAGAAATCAGTGCCGAGAGCCCCTACTGAACCAAAGCTTCAGCATGATGTTAAAGAGCTATGGTATTGCAGAAGGTACCATCTGTTGTGTTTAGATCTGAGAAGTTGAAGTGCTAGTTAGAGGCAAAACACTGCTTTAGCAAGAAACTTTATTCTTCAGCCCTGAAAGTTAATGCCCTCTTGAGCTGAGCAGATCAGATTAGACGCATACCTCCACATCATATTCAGCCACATGTGTTTTGTGTGCTCAAAGAAAGAACGTGTGTGCTTAGGTGGAATCAGCCTTTAGACCAGGTCACCATCGACTTCAAAAATAGCAGCTATTGATACATTATCTAACAGTTACTGGGAGCTGATTAATCACTCCATGTGCAATACAAACCAAATTTTTTTTTTGCATAAGCCATAAAACAAATGTCCAGAAGCTTTGCGCTGAATCAGGACTCCATGCTGTTCTCCTTCCCTCTCCTGCTCACGTGTTTTTGTTGACTTACAAGAAAGCTGTGGATGGTGTCTGAGATCCATCCCAAGGATAGCCACTCTTCATGTAGGAAGAAAAGGTTTCCAATCCAGCCTCATAAAATGAAGAAAAACAACTGAGCTTGGATATGCTGTAGACAATTAATGGGCCAAAAAGCCTGTGCCTCCATACCACTGAATGCTGATCAACCTGACTTAGCTAGGGTAAGAAGGATCTGTACTGGTAAAAAGGAACTGCATAATGCTACACCAAAGGGAGACAGTGGGAGAATTTGCGATTCCCTGAATTATCCCTCCTCCTCTTTCACTAACATCAAAAACACTCAAGTAAACAAAATCTGTCTATAGGGTTCAACTATTAACTACTTGAATATCATCATTATATTTAGCCACTTTAAAAAAAACCCAAACTTTTTGATTTTGGAAAATATCAAAATGTATAGTTCCCAAGGTGGGGGAAAAGGTACTTCACACAGCTTTGAAGATGTTAGAGAAAATAAGATTTTCTCTTGAACTTTTCTTGAGCTTCACCTTCTGTTTCTAACCTCCAGTCAAGATTTCTCCCCTTGTATAATATTTTGTGCGTTTAAAATTCAGCTACTTGCCAAGCAAATAGCATCTGTTTAAACAAAAGGAAGAGATTAGTGGCATCTACTGTCTGTGATAGGGAAACAGCCAAGCTTTGACAAAACTACATTTCAAGTTTGCCTTTACTGTTTTCAAAAACTGCAGCTGTTCCCTCCAACTTTCTTAAGCTTTCTCACACAATCTTGAAGACTTACGAAGCTACAAAATTGTTCCAGACGCTTGCAAACTTTCTAAAGCAATGCATTTCAAAATGTTCCCTGTGACTTCCTTTTTATGGGCAGGCTCATTTAATGTATGTTAGTTAAGTTGAGGGGCACTCATCTGAGACAGCTCTTTCTTCTAGAGGTAATATCATATAGCTGCACGAAAAAACTAGAATTTATAGGGGTTAACTAGTTAACCCATCCAGAAATTCTTATCATAAGGGTGAAATCAAAGAGAGAAATCCATTACCAACTCCTAAATGTAACAAAACTTCAGCTCTTTAATATCCAGAGTTATTTTCCTGTAATAAAAAAGTAAAATTTAAAATGTTCCCTAAAAAAAAAAAAAAAAAAGATTCACTTGTTTTTTTAATCTCTTCTTGTGAGATTCCTTTATAATAGTAACACAAATCAGACAAAAGAGTAGGCCACTGTCAATTACCTGAATCTAAAACTGATGATACTTTTCCCTCTTTTTAATGGGTTCAAGCAGTTCTTTATTCTCTTAGCCTGAATGAAGAGTGATTAAGAAAAAATCTTTCCAGGGTGAGGTAGCAAAAGTAGCTGTTCTTGCCCAGGTCAAATCAGCCCTAAGAACAAAAATCTGAGTTCTAATACTCAAAAAGACCCTGAGGATATTACAATACTGTGAGATGAGTTTTTCTTATCTGAAGATGCAAGGAAGTCCTGAATTTTCCTTCCCTTATTCTTACTACTCATGTTATAAATGAAAATTTCCTACTCAGTAAACTCTATAGATCATTTAAGTGCCTAGCCTTAGAGACAGGCAGACAATAAGTTTGCATTATTGTGGTATGCACTGACACAGATTTAAAAGCACTGTCAGTCTTCCATAACAACGTTTAGATCATAAGATCACTAGAATTTATACAGTCCTTAATTCTTTAGTCTCTTTATCAATATGCCCTTTACCAGGGGTATTCAGAAGTAGGAAAGCATGGGTTCAGAGCAAGATCTATCTAAAGCTTAAAATGCTGTACAGGTCTTGCTTATGCAAAAGTTTATAACTTCACTTAATGCTGTGCACCATCAAATCAACAGGCTACCTTTCCTTAGCTCCTACACTCCTATGCTAACAGAGCTATTTGTGTCTCAAGTTGAGGATGTGAAGCATCAAGGCTGTTGATCAAAGGTGATTACCAACATCCAAAAATCATTAGGCAGACCAAAAAGCCCACAAGATTCACTTCAGAATCATGACATTTAGAAATTACATATTTTCAGTTCTTTTCTGCTTTCTGGGATTGGAGTCCACAGGCACCACATCTTTTAGACTTTCATCTAGAACAAGAAGGATAAAAAGCTGATTTGATTAAAAGAAATGAAAGTGCAAGTTCTTACAGATTCCTGGGAGGGGGTTAACACTCTATATGGAGTGCCTAATATGACAGGGCTCATGACCAACCCAAGATATTGGCACGGCTAATGCAGCCATTTGAATTTTGTGCTCCATGGAATGGTCCCAGAAAGCCTCACATAGCTATTAGATTTCAAATGGAAAATTTGATGAAAATAATGATGTAAAAAGCTGATACAGCTATGACAATAAGAAACATTTAGAATCTCTGAGTGTTGATGCAGCTCAGAGAATCTTGCAAGACACTAATTAATGCATAACAGGCTATAGTCTCACTGGCACAGAAAAATGCAATCAATTAGAAGTGAAATACATGACTCTGTAAGGACAGCTCAAAGATCTAATGGAAATGGAGATGAAGGGAGGGAACCAATGAAGACTACAGAAGACGAGTTAAAGCTTGCAGAAAAAAAGATAAAGGCAGCAAACCAGAATGAGTAATTGCCAGCTACAGGGGCTGAGGGGTGTGAGAAAGTCTTTATCAATTACAGAAAAGAAAACAGAGCAGAGCAAAAGCTGGGAGACCAGCCCTGTGCTTAGCTAGGGGGTGGGTGTCCCTTTCTCACAAATTAATGAGGTGTTGCATTAGTACAGCTGAGAACAGATTTTTGCCTTGAGACTGTAACAATTCCCTCATGGCCTCTAGGAACTCCCAAGGGAAAGTGTGGAAACTTCTTCGCTGCAGTTAATTAAAAAATACGTGGAGGGAGAACTCTGGAGGATATACGGTAAGGAAAAAAACTTGAATCACCAAAGGACAGATATCTTATTTTTCCATCTCTAATTCTTATTCAGCATGATTTCCATTCACAGGCTTATCAGCAGATTGTTGCTCACTGACAATTTTTGTTGAAGGTACAGAAGATGCAGTATCTGTAGGGAGAACAGATCAGTGATCATTCTGGGCCAGATGAAAAAATGCTGATTTACACCACCTAAGTATATGTGTGTCATCTATTGAAATACCTTATCATTATCCATAACAATATCAAGTCAGATTTATAGCGTGCACCTTTTCTGAAGTGTTCAGGAAAGAAATAAAATTTTAAAAAAAAACTTCCCGTATTCCTTACATAGTCCATGTAAGAGGCACTCAGAATTGCAGTCTCTGCTTTTTGGGGAATCATTATTATTCTCTCAGTGTTCTTCTGGAGGGGGAATAAAAAGTGGATGAAGAGATCTGGGTAAGAGGCAAGGCTGTCGACCACCAGACAACTCAACATGATAGGAAGGAGCAGCGCAGTCTCTCTGCATAGTGATCACACTAGAACTGCCATAACCAGAGACCTTTATCAACAAGGACAAGACCTTTATACACAAGGACAGCTGAGTGTTATCTCTAGCCTTAGATATTTGCAATGACTGCAATCCTAGGGACTTCATCTGCTGTCCTGTTAAAGTTTGGCTTGATGTCTAATGAAATTGTCCATGCTTTAGTTTAAATCCAATAATTCCTCCTCAGTTCTCACCAACCAATGAAAATAATAGGCAACTCTCTGAACTCTTTATGAATTTGTAGACATCTATCAAATCTCCACTCTCTAGCCTGAAGATGTTTGTTTCTCTACACTCTTTCCTCTCTGACAACTATAATTTCTAATTCTTCAGTCTCATTACTAGTATCTGTCTGTTTTAATCACTTCTTTGAAAAACATGCTTCCAAAAATCAATATTTCTGTTGAGGGTTCAGTACACAGGCCAGTTCATTGTTGCTGAGCGAAGAAGAATCATTTCTCTTTTTTTTAATATTATACCATAATTGCATTAGCTTAATTTGAATTTGGTGTACTAGTCACCATCTCTGCTAGTGATTCCTCCACTGGTGGAAGAATACTCCGTATTCAGTTGTCTCCTGCAGATTTTAGTATTTCTCTCCCAATTTGTCTGTTCATTTTTATGATGACCTACAACCACAGATGCACTGTATAAGAATAGAGCCCAAACTGACCAAACAAGAATCCTCTCATGCCAGGCCAGATTTGCCAAGTCCAACACCTTAAGTATAAGGTAAATACAAAAGGCGCTCTCACAGCAAGGGCTATATATCACATGTGCATAGCACATTACCTAGTTTTCACTCAACCCTCCTGATCCCACAGGCCAAAATATGTGTCTACGTAACCTTTAACATACGAAGACGCTGTGCCTGGCTTAAGCATCTGGGAGCAGAAGAAAACCACCACGTTGTTTTACAGTGAGGAGCATGACACGTAGCAGGCCACTGCACCACAAGGATCTCCACTTGAGAGTGCAATATCCCACTGACACTCTCTGCCCCGTGCCCTCCACCTCCTTACTGTGCCCCATAGGGACAGACACACAAGCCAAAGACAAATGAAAGGTCCAGCAAAGGGAACTCTCCATTATTAGAAAGTAAGTCCAGTCAGGCTGTACACCGCATCTCTCACACCTTGCCAACACACGTATGTGTGTTAAAAATCAGAATAATCCTACTCAAGGTACCTAGGCATACAGGAAAACCTGCATCTCAGTCTTTCTCTCAGTTTTGTAGTTGCAACACTCACTGGTTGTGCCTTATCTGGACACCACCATGTTATTTGTTTACGAACACCAGGAGGAGCAGCTGAGTAATACCAAATAGCTGCAATTGTTCCAGCCACAAGCACTCTGTATGGTAGCTGGGGATTAGAAAAATTTATTGAACAACTGCTGTAACTCAGCGCTCCCTGACATACCAGAGTCCTTCTGTACATTATTACGCTCCCCAGATCGTGGACCACAACAACTCACAGCAAACTCTAATTTCAAAGACTGGTAAAAATGCAGATATTTACTATATTTTATATTGAATTTACAGTATTAAGCATATGTGTGCCAAGAATAATATCTGGCTGAATTATCTGACTATAAAATTCTCAGGAAATACACATAATCACAGACAATATCTTTAAACAGAGATCAGCTATGGCATGTATGTGTATATATCTCTGTGTGTGAATAAAATTTCTAAGCAACTGCTATACACATGCCTTCTTTCCTATTTCTGCTAATATTAATGGAGGGTGTCTTAGAATATTATTTGTATGTTATTTGTTCATAACATTGATTTCCTGAATTCACATGTCATATTAGCCCAACTACTGAAGAGCATAGCATGCTGATGTATAATTACAAAGCTGAAGCTGGAGTTTGTGACTCGATGAAGAACAACTCACAGTCACTGAAAATTTAGAAAATAAGTTCTCTCTCTTTTTTTTTTTTTTTTTTTATGGAAGGAAAATGTCTCATTCCCCTCAAGGACATGTGAAGATGTAAGGGTTCCATACCATCAGTATCACTCTTAGAAAGATTTTGGTATCTTTAAAGACTTTTCTGTTGCCTTCAAAATTTCAGTCAAGTCCTATAGTCCAGTGCAGATGTCCTGTTCAAGGTCTTTGTATCATTAAAGCCTTACTTGAGTCCTCAAGGTAGTTTTTGGATGAAATGTACTCCCTGCTGGCCTTCTGCAGTCTCTATGAATTTTCCCTATCTAGTTATAACTATTAGCTTCTAGTGCAGCTCTCTCCCCAGGTGGAGAATTATTAGGTCAGAAATACTACATTAAACCAGCTACTATGTTCTCATGACCAGAGCTGTGTTGGGTGCTTCTGGACTGCACTGCATTGCGCAGTTTAGACCCACTCTCAAACCACCAGCATCTTTGCTGCACCACCGGCCCTGCTCTTAGGAAGATCTTGCTCCAGAGGAGGGTGAATGTCATGGAATAATGGACTGCTGGGTTTGTAGCTGCTATCAAAGGAATGAAAGAGAACTAGCAATGAACAAAATGGAGTTGGTTATGTAAACTTCACTTCCTTGTCACATCCACAAAGGTAATCAGGTGCCTGTAAAAGTTATAAGCCCCAACCACCTTTCACCAGCCTCAGCACCTAAAGTTTCAGCAAACTGTAGAAGCCTCTCTTCAACCTATGTAAGAATTATTTGGGATGGGAGGCACTAGAAGTAGGAAATGCAATCATTGCACGTATTTAGTTTCCAGGGACTTCACTGGGTTTCACATGCAATTGACGAAAGTTTCATTCAAGCATGAATCACACTTTTTATACAGATTTGCAGATCGAATAGGCCTTTCAAAATCTTCAAAGAAGATTTTCAAACTGCACCTTTTTGCACCTGAACTTCTCAGATCTTGCAAAATGTATTATTTTTAGTATAAGTTCAGGTAAGATTTGGGGCAAGTGTGGTTTATATTTGGTATCAGAATGACTCTCAGTTCTCTAATTGCAGTTTGAAAGATGTCAAGCAGAACAGATAACACTGTCCTCTCAGTTCCTCTGATAAATTTAGTTATCTCACTGAACTCCATGGAAGTGAAAATGAAAGAGGATTTCTCTTCTATATTTTGTCTAGCACAGAATGTTTCCAAAGTGGTGCAAAATATATTCTACTCAGTGATTCAAACCCACATATTTGTATTTCAGAAAATCTCAGGCTCTGTTGGGCTAGTTGGGTTTAAAGGCCAAGGAGCTCTTCTAAACTGATAGCATTTGCATTTGCGCGGTTGGAGAGGAGTTTTTGCCGATTCAGGCTTTCTGAAACTCAAAAGGTCAAAGAAAATCTCTGTGCTGCATCCAATGAACCAATAATCTAGAGACTCAAGGTATTTGGTAATATTATGTTCAGGAAGGGAGTACAAATATCTTCCCTCCTTTTCCTTGCTGTAGATTTCAAGTTACTTTTCTGACATGGCAGTAAATCTGAAGATAGAAAAAGCATTGAAAATATATCACTCCATGAAATGGAATTATTTTATTTCCAGTCACATGCAGTACTTTGAAGGTGAACTCTATTTCATTTTCTGATGGTACTCTTTTCTTTCTATTTTTGAAAGCTTTGTGCACGGGAGAACAAAAGGAAAGGATTTATTCTCCTCAGATGTAGTTAGAAAAAGGAAAATACAATACATTAAATGCAGAATAGATCTGGCTAAATAGGTATTGTTCTACAAGAAAAGAAGACATTTAATCTCTTGAAAGCAATATGACACTAATAAATTTTGTAAAGAAACCCAGTTAGTAGAGCCCAGTCTAAATGCTCTATTTAGCATGTGTAATTCTGTATTATTCTTCTAGTCATGTATTTGTGTAAAGAACTTGTGAAGAAACAAAATGCATAGGCTACAGGCTTGACAAGGACCTCTAACAGATAAGAGACCATTCCTCTGCTATTTTGGGCAGCCAAGTTATTTTATTTGAGTCATAATCTTGGCAAGCTCCTAAAAAAATTGTAGGTTGGCGGCCCCTGCAGTCCTGTTGGGAAGCTGGTCCAGAACGCCATTTCTCCCACAACAAAAAAGCTTTCAATTAATTTCCATCGTAAATGCATCCACAGTTAGTTAATATGTCTTGTTTCTTTTTTAATTTCTTGTATTAGGTAATTACTTACTTTGCAGTTTTACTGGTTAATTACAAGTTTTACTTTATGAATTACAAATGGTTATATTTAAAAACCAAAAGGTTGCATTTAATTTTTATGGGAGAGGCTTGTGTTGTTTTCTGTTGCTAGATAACACTGAAAAATATTTAAACCCAAAAATTAAAATTTGCAATTGGGTTGTAAGGACCGGATTTCACAAACTGCAATATTTGGTGTAGCAAACTTAACTGCTACCCAGGGAGAAATTCCTTCCTTTATACATGGGCTACGTATCCATTAATTCCTACTGCATCCCTCAAAATTGGGATTAAATTGCTGGTCTGGAGTCAGAGTGTCCCTTTGCCCAGGGATGTATTCTGCTTGATTGAGTAAATTGATCTCAAGGCCTCCAGTGCCTTCTTATTCTGCAACATCTTGGTTACGTTGTAGTTTAACATTAATATTGTGGCTAGATAAATGATAATAAATACAAATGTTTAAGACTCCCAGCCACAGGCCTCAGCATATCCTAGATTGTAATAAATAATTCTTGATGTTTCCTAGGGGTACGGAAGAGGCAGTTATTAAGGCCTGCCAAAAAGGAAATGCTGTAAATCCCTTAAGCACAAAATATTACCGATTCTAGCAGAGATATAAAGATTCACTGGAGGAAGAATTTGTGCTTAAAGATTTCTGTGAGCGTCTGTGTCAACAGACAGGTGCTACAGGCATTTGCAAAATTTCTCATCTCATCCTGGAGATATGTCAGCACCTAAATTTTGCTCCTGTCAAGTCTTTCACCTCACTTTTTCTCTGCTTGCCTTTTCTTACAACCCTCTACGTGTTGGCACCCAATCGCTCAGCTTCTGATTCAGAAAATTATATTCTCTTCTCACCCAATAATCAAATGGTCAGAATACTCACCTATTTTGTGAAATGCTGATTCTCTGCTTTTCCTGGGAGTGTGTAAACTCACATCCTCCACTTTCCATGCTAGTGCAGCCTAAAGAATGCTTCAGAACTGTATGAAAAAGAAAAGCAGATGTGGGAAAGCCCTGCTTCAGAGCATACTTTAACTTGGAGCATGAAAGGAGTTGAAAATCCTGAAGAGGAGGAACTAGGAGCCTGATCCCCTACATCCCAGGAGAGATACCTCTGTGAAATGGGGTACATGGTGGGGAAGAGTGTAAGCAAAAAGAGTTGCTCAAGCTCCTGGGGGTTAAGGTGCCCAAGTCAGCAGAGAAACACTCTTTTCCAGATCTAAGTATGCCACTCATGGCACCATTTTTCAAACGTGCTTGACATTACCCACCCTCCAGACATTACAGGCCTCCCAAGCCCCACAGAGATAGGGCCTCTGATCCTGCTCCCTAACAGCCTTCAGGCAAAGCCAAATTCATTAGCTCAATCACTCTCTGCTGTCCCTGAAGACAATTAAAAAATGCTTGCACCTTTTCTTCCACCAGAAAAGTCATGACAGAGAAGCACCAACAAAGAGCAGGAAGCTGTACATTCTCCAACCAGAGCAGCTGTTTGCAAAGTTCACTGTGCCAATGACCTTAGTGCAATAGAGGCTACCAGGTTGTAAATCCTTTGCAAGAGAAAGGCCCTGAAAAGGGCCATGCCACATCTTTTTTTGTGGTGTTTCCAGCAGTTTAACTTAGTATACTAGATCCAGAAAAAAAACTCTTTTTGGTATTTAACTTTTCACACGGACCACACAGAGAGGTAAAGCACCTACTTTGGATGTTTTGAGTTCCACTGTGCTATACTTGGTCAATCTGGCCAACAGCATATTTCTCTGCTTAAGCCTCAAAGGGAACTCCAATAAGAAAAAGATAACCTCACCCTCAGCAAGCTTTTGTGTACTTTCCTGTGGGAGATTCCTTAATCTCAGGCATCCCAAGAGCATTGCCCCACATTACCCTGCATTGCCTCCACAGCAATCGTAGAGAGGAGGCATGGTCAGACAAGGAAGGGTTTCTCTTCTTGAATGACAATTAGGATTCTCCCCCAACTCTCACATACCACAATGCAGCATCTGCAGGGACTTGACCTAATTCCCAAGACCTGAGATACCTGTTTTGATCATAAAGTAACTGCAATGGGACACCAAAGAGGAGATGACTGCATAACCATGTGATATTGGATCTTCTGTAAAACAGACCTTTTCCAGTTCAATGAGCTATCAAATATACAACTTCAAACTCTACAACAAACATTTACACCTCCACAAACAGTTCCAAATCTGAGCATGGCTTGATTTGGCCAGCCTACCTGAATCCACACTCAAACATGACAAGCGTATCTCTACAACTGATTAAAAGACATCTGAATTTATATATAAAACAAAGCAGTTAATTTTTTTCTTGGAATATTTTCCTGAGTATTCCTCCTACTTCAGAGTAAAAAAAAGAGAATTCTGACATCTAAAAAGAACCACAAAAGCATTCAGGTATAACTCTCCAGAAGATGGAGAGGTTATTTTCTGTTTTTCATGATCAAGATACAAAAAAGATCCACAAGAAGATGGTTCATGCTGGTTCCAAGAGCTGACTTTTTTCATTGCAGTTCACTAAGTGATTTGACCTTATTTCTCATAATGATGTCTTTCCTTTGCCAGTGCTGATTACCACTGATTCTGACCCCAGTTCATCTCAGTTATATAAAAATATGGTCTTGCTAAGAGGCCATTATTAATGGCCATTAACTCCTCATGCAGAAGATCATTGCTTGCTGTATGGGGGAGATGCACAGAGTGAGGAATGGGAGAGACCTCACTGCATGGTTTTCAAAGCTCCCTTATACTTACGTCTGAATAAATCACTAGTTTACTGTAAAAAAACAGTTGTTTTCTTAATGTCTAAACTTAACCTCTGATATACAGAATAAATAAAACATTCCTGTAACTGATCACCTAATAGAAAATCCAACAAGTTTCTGATCTCCAAGTATCATTTTAACTTTAAAAAAAAAAAAACTTACAAAATTTGTTTTAAAAAGAAATAATTGAATTCTGACTCACAGCAATACTATGTAGTACAATAGCTGCTACTAAAGTATTATCATTTAACCTGTCATATAAATAATTCTATAGCGATGTAACTCTATTCCCTAGAGAATATTCAGCCCTCAACCCTCAGCAGGTCAGTCTAGGTATCACTTAGGTTTCACTTCGGCTTTAATTTGAGAGTTCCTTGAGTGCATATGGCTCAATTTAGCCCTCTCTGCAGGTGATTCTCACCCAAACAGTAGTTATGTCTGAGATTTTTCTTGCTAATGTCAGTAATGATGGAAACTGAAATCATTTTAAAAGGATGCACTTAGGGAACAGATAATATATAATTAGATCATTATGTCAATGTTGATTTCTTGAATGTTTTTAGAATATGGTATTTGTTATCTCCTTTATTAGTGGTCCAATGTTTACTAAAGGTGGCAGGCGTTACTACCAGTGAACAAATGCCCAGTTTATCCTATATATTTCTGATTCAGCTTAAAAGCTCGTTTTTACCTCTTTTTGCATAATATAGGGTATAATGTGTATATACCATCCTGTTTTTCTTTCACACTTACTTTTTTGGAAGCAGGCACGTGTTTTGCAGTCTCTTTCTGACAATTTTCCTTGACAAAATATTTAACAAGGAGTTGTGGCTCCTTTTCTCATCCTCGTGGAATTTTTCAGTATAACACGTCTGACTTGTTACCAATAGCACTAGAAATTAGAGACAACTTTGAGAACCGCTAATCAAGGTTCGATACACAACATTGTTTAACACTCTCTACTTGCCAGAACAGGAGTTCTGTGAATACTACTATCTCTAGTCACTAGGGAGCAGGATCACACATGCCATCCAGCTAATGCTTTCCTTAGCAGCAGTTTAACACTTAAATTTTGCCAACCACTGTCTGCTAAGATGACAAAGTCATCATTGGTAGCTTAGCTATTTTCTTTTCCTGTTTTGCATTGATTTAAAGACAAGTGAAATGACACTTTGAATGGAATATTTACAGATTTAATTCTAGAAAATGCAGTTTATAACACAACATTTTTGTCAACAGGACTGTGATACAGATGTTTATACGGCTGAACTGTGCATTGATATTTAAAATTCTATTCTCAACTGGGCAAATATTGATTGATACACCAACTACTGCCAATAAGAATTGGTGTTTTATGAAGTGTGTCATCCATCTGTCTATTTAATGGAGAAGTAAGATTGTCCAATTAGCACAAAGCTGGCAGCACCTCAGAAGTTAATTATAAATACTTTCTACAATGTAATCTAATGATTTAATACACACTTTATTTATCATGTGGGGTTTTTTTTTAGTTTTTGTACGATTCAGGAAAAGTTTATATTTTAAATCAATGTCAGCAATTTTGGTTTATGCCTAATGTTCGCAACCAAGAATGCTGCTGTTTTGGAGGGGCACATGTATGAACTCTCTCTGGATTTTTAGAAGGTAATTCTTTTTTACACAGACACACACACACAAGTAAAGTAAACTTATTCCCATAAGTAATTCTGTCCCCCTGAGGTCAGTGAGATTTTTCTGCACAAGCATAACTCCAAAGTATTAAACAGTAAATAATTTTCCTGCCAATGGTTTATGTAGCTCTTTTGTACTTAACTTCAGTGTATCTGTCTCTATTAAAAAGAAAGGTTTGATTCAGTGTTTGTTCTAGCACCAAACATTGAAGGACTCATATCATAATCCATCATTCTGAAAATACAAATGAATAAAGCAAGGTCTGTAAGTCCTTTTGCAAAAGTATGAAGAGCTAACCATTTATCACTGATAAGACAGGTAATACTGGGACATGAAAAGCTGAAATGGTTCAGAAACCTTTAAAATAGCACTTCTCCCTACATCTGAGATTAACTGAGATTCCCATCTTCCCCTCAGTACTGTTAATTCTTTGAAGCAGAATCCATCATTTCATAATATGGCTATGTATTGTAGCACACAAAAGCCCAATTCTGATTTCAGCCTCCAGATACTATCAAAAATTAAAATAAAAATAGTTTTTTGGTATCTGAAAAAAAAAGTATTTTTCTTAAAATGAGAAATATATGCTTCCACGTCCAAAAGAAATTGTATAATGTACACAGCTCACTGAAAATTTGACATCAGGGGAAAATACTGCATTAAGTTCCTAAAGGGTCCTATATATACATGACTAAGAAATGAGATTTCTTTTGAAGCAAAGTTCTTTGTACTTTCCCCTAGTTCTGTTTCAGCATCAGACCTGGTCACAAAAACATCTTGCATATGAAATGATAAATAGCCAGATAATAAGATAATAATACAACGCAATAATTACCATGAGTGCTTAAGATAAAAGCAGCTGAAATGTTTCAAGCTGTAGTCCTGTCCATTGAAATATATCTTTTCAAGAGCACTGATGCACAAAGCCAAGTAAAACACACAGATAAGACTTCTGTAATCTCCATAATGGAAGGCTACTGGAGATTCTGCTTCACATATCAAAAAAATACATGCGTCTAATGCCTGCACAGAACCACTCTTTTGGGGGAAAAAACACCCAGGGCATATCCTGATATTGCAATTTACAATCTGTAGAGACAAACCCAAACAACAAAATGTCTGTTCAGACTTTTTCTGAATGTTTTGCTCTAAGGTTTTGAGCACAGACTCTAACATGCTCCTTTCTTGGGCATAACTGCACTAACATATTCATACTAATTTTGCCAATGGGAACAAACTGTACAATAAGATGAGGAGTGACCTCGTCTTGCATCTTCTGATTTTTTCCATGTTTTGATTTTTCTTTTTTAACAACAAAGGAGCAAAATTTAGTGAAACATTCTCACGTACTTTCCAACTAAATTCCAGAATAGGCTGAGAAGAGTTAAATGAGCAACTCAAGAGGATTCATACAATAGCTCTCTGCTCTTTGTCAGTAACTGGAACGCAAAAATTTTTGCTTGATGTGTAGCATGATAGATACAATAGTAGATTTTGCTACAGACAGCAATAAATTCCTTTTTCATTTGGATTAATGAAAAATGAGATCACTAACTCACTATGGATAAATAAATCTTTACCATCTATCATACAGGTAGCACGGATAACATATTGGAGTGCTCCTAGCAAATGCAGTTGCTGCTTCTTCTGGTTAAAAGACCTGAGCCGCTCTCCAAGGCAGGCATCTGCTCTGATCTCCCAGGTCCAGTAGCTGAGTAGCCCAGATCATTCAGAATTTTTATTAAGACTGCCAACAACACCCACAACTGAATCTGTAGATGGAATAGCTGTGCAAAGTACACAGCACTGACACAATGTGATCTCCTTATTTCATTCTACAAGGAGCAAAACATGTTTTAAAAGGACCTTTATCAAAGTCCCAAACCAGAAATCTAAACCTGTTAGAAAGGGAAGTGTGGTGGAGAGACTGGCAAAAAAAGGGGACAAAGACTGTAGCAGACACTTGAAATGGGAGTGTTGTGGTTTAACCCGGCAGGCAGCCAAACACCACACAGCCGCTCACTCACTCCCCCCAACTCTAGTGGGATGGGGGAGAGAATCGAAAAAAAAAGTAAAATTCGTGGATTGAGAAAAAGACAGTTTAATAGAACAGAAGAAGGAAGGGAAAATAATAATAATGATAATGATGATAGAATATACAAAATGAGTGATGCACAATGCAATTGCTCACCACCTGCCGACCGATGCCCAGCCAGCCCCCAAGCAGCGATCGCTGCTCCCCCGCCAACTCCCCCAAGTTTATATACTGAGCATGACATCATATGGTATGGAATACCCCATTGGCCAGTTGGGTTAGCTGTCCTGGCCATGCTCCCTCCCAGCTTCTTGTGCACCTGGCAGAGCATGGGAAGCTGAAAAGTCCTTGACTAGTGTAAACGCTACTTAGCAACAACTAAAACATCAGTGTGTTATCAACATTATTCTCATCCTAAATCCAAAACACAGCACTATACCAGCTACTAGGAAGAAAATTAACTCTATCCCAGCCGAAACCAGGACAGCAGCCAGGTGCTCACAATTAAAAGCTGATCCCCTTGCTGACATTAGAAGGGGAAAGCACATATTAGAGCTCAGCAGAGCTACAAGATAATACCAAGTAGCATGACATCTTTGATTTGCCAATGGGCATCCACATAGACAGGTGGAAAGACAAAACAGAGACCAGCAATAAAACCTCATTTGAAAGACACTAACTAGTGCTGGCAGGAGACACTCCACTGAGAAACCTGTATGGAAGATGTCACTTCAGAAGTGATGATGGTATAAAAACCCGAGTACAATGGAAAAGAATGGTGTAAATCGGGGAACCATTGTGGTTACACTTGTAGCATCACACAGTTCTTGGAGATCCTTTACTTCTTTTATGTATACTATGTTACACATGTGATATAAATGGCTGAATTTGAACATTGTTTAGGGAATGGAAGGAAAAAGCAAGAAGCAAAGTGAGAAAAGCTTGTTCGTGAGGCAGTACACCAGTTTACTGCATCTGTTATGTGAGGGACCCCGATATTTTGCATTTACAAATAACCTTTTTAACAAAGCAAAGGAAATATTGTTCTCAGCAAGCCATGGCGTGCTCACATTCATACTAATGTTCATGCTGCTCTTTCCCCTCACTGTGTTTGTCAGCTATCAGCCTCTGTGAGAGAGCTGGTGAAGTAAAATTAAGGGGTTTCAGTTCCTTTGAAGCACTGACATTCAGGAGATACCAGGGGCTGAACACACAGGTGCTGCAGTAGAAATGCACTGAAAGGCAGAAGACAGCAACAGAAAGGCACAGAAAATTTGGAGAGAAAAACAAGATACAGAGAGAAAAGCAAAAGCAAAATGACTGTGCGGGATACAGTGTAAAGTATAGCCCCAAATTTTCAAATGCCGGTGTCTAATGATAAGTGTTGAATCTCTATTTTTCACCCACAGGAATTGGCCTGACTTTATAAATTCCTATACAACACTGTAGACAAGAAGGTTATAGTACCATAAGAAATAAGGCTCATATCTATCCTGTGCCAGCCCTGTACCACTCAAATATGAAAACAGGATCTCTATTGCCTGAGATGTGTGTGCAGCCTTTATTCACAAGGGTGGGATCTAACTGTACTGTTCATTTCAGAAAAAGGTTCAGGATCAGGCTCCATATTTGTGCACACTGGTTAGGAACAAAAGAAAATGAAAAATTTGCTTTGAACCTGCTTATTTAAATCAGTATCTTAATTTTTCTGGGTAAGGGGCTAGGTGTCACGATGAAGACATCTACTAAAGCCACAGAAACTGAAAACCTCACAGCCAAATATTTGGGAGGAGGGGAAGAGCGAGGGGCATTTTTTGGTAGAAAACCACCTCTCACTTACAAATTTTCGGACCACTTCTACAACAAAACAAAAGTAAAAAAGTTAAAATGTAATTTTAAAAGTACGAAAAATTCTCTCCCACCACCTGGTTAATGTATATGTGATCTCAAACTGTGCACCAGACATGATGAATCAGAACTTATCTGAGAAATTCCGGTATAATGTTCATCAACAGGAATGCAAAGAATATACACCAGCAGGTCTGAGAACAGAATCTCACTGACTGTCTCGATATGACCAAGCTGTTTGGTCAGCTAGGCTCTTCTGCTGCCCACAATGGGCCTTGTTAAACGGGCTGTTAATCTGTGTTTAAATGTCTTCATATATACAACAGGATGTCGTGCATGTGCACAGTTAAGCATGTAGTTACGTGTTTTCTCCAGCTGAGATGCTTACATGAATAATGAAGTATTTGAATGAAGATGGATTTGTTTGTGATTTTTTTGGTTGTTTGCTCATAGCAGGGACAGAAAGGATTTGACATACCATGAGGGTTTTTTAGATTAAATGTAACGCTAAAAAAGTTGTTATTATTATACTGAGCCAGCGTATGCTACAGTCTAAAGCTCTGACTGGAACCCATGAACATACGAGTCTTAGGTTAAAACACATATCCTCAGTTAGTTTAGCCTCAAGCAACACTCTGTTCATCATACATTAGCCCCCGAGGTATTTTTCAGGGTCCTGGACAGGTTTCATAGCCTATGCTGCTATAGACCCATTACTGCTTGCTGAGCTAATTAACTTAAAGCTCATTCTGCTGTTTTAAGCTTCAGTCAAATCTTCAGATTGCAGAGTAGAGCTTCTCCTTGTGTAACATCTTTCACAGGCACCAGGATTACGGTACAGCCAGGAAGGTTGTCCAAATTTTCGAACATTCTCTATTCTTCAAACCTTGGGACATCATACAGATGCCAGGCAACTGAAGCCACACCACGAGGCTTCTGACTTTTTTTATTAATCGCTATCAATGACATACATATTGCATGAATTTATAATTCTGTAATTGGCATCATTCAAGAAGTAGTTGCCAGTGAGGAATCCTCATGAAATGAGGAATTTTGGCTGGATATTCACCAGATTAGCAGTAGACTGAGTGCTGTTTGCTGCAGAAAGTGTTGAAGAAACTCTAAAATCATCCCTTTGAAAGTAGGCAGGAGGAGATAGACTAATAGATAGATAATAAATAATTACAAGATAATAACAAAATTAGATAAAATAAATGAAAACAGGTTGGATCTGGATAGCTGAACCCCATTGAAAAGACAGGATACACTTTAACACAGAATTTTCCACATACTAAGGCACAAAATAGATGGCTCCATTTTATCTCCACAAGACTGGAAAGAATTTTAGGAATTGGAGTAAATGAGCTCCCACTGTGATGAAACCGGTCTACAGTCTTAACTATATAAACAGGTGAAGAGTAAAGAGAAATAGAGAGCAGATTTTTACTGTTGCCCATGTATTTCGTGGGCTGGTTGTAAAGCTGGGTAACATTTTGTTTTCCATTCTTTTGAAATGGTGTTGACACAATGAGCTAAGGTACAGAAAAAGATCCACCAATACATTTTTAGGGTTGTAGAAAATATCTTACAAAGAGAATCTTAAAGAACTCTAATTGTTTAGTTTATCAAAACGACAATTAAGAAATGTCTTGACTGCTATATAAAGATCTTCACAGGGAAAAACACAGAGTACTAAAAGCCTTTGTAATCTAACAAGACAAAAGTCAGATAAATAAGAAGACATATTCTTAACCACAATGATGATACATCTGTGGATTCTCTAGAAAGCCAAGTTTTAAGACTGAGATTGGCTCCCCTTCTGGGGATGATAAGCTTTGGCTGAGCATTAACAAGAGCACTTGTCAAATGTCAGAATTCAATGGGGATTGGAGGATTGAAGGTGAAATTCAGTGGGTACATCAGGAATCAGACCAGATGATCTCCTTTTGGTGAGCAGTCACTTATATAGCAGGTCCATTGACCTCAGGCCCTTTCAAGGGTCAAGGAGATTGGGGAGGTAGGAAGTAGTTACGCATTGTTTTGTTGTAGACTCTAATCGCATGGGGGAAAGAAAACATCAGAAGAATCTTTTTTGAACACTTACTTCAGCTTTGCCAAGTGAACTTTTGTCAATTTGCAGCTTTAATCTGAGGCTGAAGCAGGAAAAATCTGATTGTTAGAATGGATGCTAGTTTTCTCCTCCCTTAGCTATGCATTTCATACCAGTTCTGTAGGACCAGCTCCAGAAGAAAATTAATGGTCTGATTATACAGTATTGCAGTGTGTCAGGTAACAAATGCATGACAGCTATTTAACCAATACCTGGGTAGCCAACCAGTAAGGGTGGCATTAATGATTTTGCAGAAAGTTAACTAAGTACATCTATCACTTTGTCATGTAGGGTAAAAGAAAGCATCAGTCAAAGAATAAGAGGGGAGCAGTCTACGCTTCCTTTTTTAGGTTCTGATGAAATCTGCTCTAAGAATCAATACAGTTGGAGCGGTGAACTACACTCAGGCTGATTAAATGTAACAGGGATAGAAAGGGGAGGAGCAGGGCCAGCAACTGACCTGTAAGTAAACAGAAGGAAGCGTATTATGGGTCAGCAAAACACCAGAGATTTACTAAAAGGCTATCCAATGGTCATGCCCTAAAACTCTGCTCCAGGGGCTTAGCCACTCCAGTTATCTTCAACTGAATGTTCCACCTTGGCCAGTGACAAACTTTGAAAATCCTCCTATTCACACACTCACTCCATTCCCACAACCAGATATTTCCAATACCTTCCTAAGAAGGTCCACGCTGAAATTATCCCTCCTTGGGACAGATTCACAGCTGGAATGAATTAGCATCTTCAACTGTAACCTCAGTTTACAGGAGCTAGGGTTTCAACCAGCTGATTTTTACAGCTCCTCACTGCAGTAAGCAAGTCCATATGATTCCTCTCCTCTCCTTCCTCCCTTGAAGAACAGGCAATGTATACGCCCTTATCCATCGCTTTTCCATTTGCTAAGCCTAACAGTCCACTTCAAGGGAGCTCCTAGCGCATGAACAGCTCTTTTGATCGTTTTTCATTCTTAAGACAACCTGTTCTTTGCTGAAGCCTTATCTTTCCGATACGGCCTGCAGAGCGCTTTTATTCAAAACTGTAACTAGAGTTGGCTGAAATATTTTCGTTTGGAACTGTTTTAAAAGGATTTGCTGCTTTTCTGAAGTTTTTTTCTGACTTTTAACAAATCCATTCTTACAGATTTTAGATTCATTTTTTAAATTTTTTTCTTCCTTAAAAGGAGGAAAAGTAGCAGAGGAAAGTAAAAGTAAAGAGTAAAACAAAAAGGGTAACACCAGAAATCCAGAACATAGCATCTGAAGATTCTAAGTTAAAAATAAGTCTTCCAAGGAATATTTGAAAAATAAATCTATCCCTTTAAAAAAAAAATTACAATCTTAGGAAAACATCTCATATTAAAAAAAAAAAATCAGTATTCTAATCCATATTCATTTTAATTGCGTTAGTAGAATATACACTGAAATCTGTTTCAAAAGAACAGTGCTCTATAAATTAGTAATCTATAAAGATCATCTACACCTAGTTTTTAATTATTGTGGAACAATGTGTCTTCTTGTTTATCCAGGTGTGAAAATAGAAGAAAGAAATATATCCCCATGGTATGTTCCTAGAGCTTAAGTCATCTTTTTTTGCTGTTGTTAGCAATTCCCTCCCTCTTTAGAGTACCACATATGTCTTTAAGTAGAGAAACTCATTACTTCATAATGAATTAATTGCTTGGGAAACAGCTTGTGTCAGTTTGAGTGGCAGACAGGAACAGGTTGCTCTCCTAGCAGAGGGCACAAGTAGTACCTGACTGCAGCCTGCTCAAATTAATAGGCTGCCAGTTCCACCCTTAAAACTTGGGGAGTGAGCATTGCTGGTTCCACAGCCTGAATCTGCTGTGCTGCCTATCAAGTGATTAGTAGGCACTCTCTGGTTCTTCATCTTTCACCATCAGGCAAATCAGTTCCAGAGGGACATATGGGAACTTGCACAACACTGAAGGGAATTCATTTTGCAGTGGTCAATGCCGCAAATATCTTTGCTATGGAAATAAACAGGTAGGAGAAAAAACAATAATAATAATAATTATAATAATAATAATGCTATGCACTGTACCTCTGCATCAGTGATTTTTGCATTAGTTCCTCAATCATTAGCAATTTGATTAAAATACTTAAAATTAAGAAACGTTGCAAAGATTAGCATATTCTTTAAGCTGTTTAGGAGCCTAAGCACCACGGACTCAGGTTGCTCATGTTGTTAGTGTATGAGGCCCGCACAGGACTTTCCAACCAACCAGCTGCAAGCTCAGGTCCTGTTCCAGCAAAGCATTTAAGCACAGACCCCTTAAGTGATTCCAGTGGGATTATTTTCTTGCTTGCAGTTAAATGCACACTTAGACATTTTGCTGGGTGAAGGGCTAAATTACTTCAAGGCAGCGATCCAATCCACGCTGCTTGGGGCACTCTGAAAAGGAAAGGAATAATGGTATTTCACACTGCTCATTCAGCTTGTGCTGATTTTCTATTCTCGTTGGGCCAGATAGCAAGGGGCAATTACTGTCTCACGTTTGGGCGGAGGGTCACCCTGTCCCCCAAGAAGCACTGGAAAGCTGCCTCCAATGCTGTGCAGCTGCCCTCCTGCTGCACCCTCATTACTGGGGAACGCAGGCTGCTCCACTGTAACAGCATTAAATGGGACTGGAGGCAATCTTACAACAGGACTGTTCTTAAGCTTTCAGCTGCTGTTGTTGGTTTTTCCCCCCCACGTGGCATGTAGGACACTTTGCTAAGATGCTTTTTCAACTTGTCTGCTAAAAGAAGTAGGCTGAATTGTTTTCTGTAAAAACTCCAGGAATCCAAAAATCTCTTGTCTTAACACTGGGGCAGCATAATGGGATCTCCCACCACATTTTGATTATGTCAGTAATCAGAACAAGTTTCCCAAGATACATCTGACCCTAAAACAGTAGGAAACTGCCACATGCCTACTTTCCCCTCTTTTCCTTTTCAACTTAATTCCCTGCTCAAATAAATAGGACTCCTCCCCTGATCACTCATGCAATCAGTCTGCCTCAGTCAGGGACTGAGGCATGTGTGCTGTACATGACAAAGCATCTTAAGCCTTTGGGTTGTAAATACTTACATCCAAATATTTAACAATACAGATCTGTGCCCATAAGAAAGAGACAGACCACGTGAACCATGGGTCCATGGAGGGACATTTGGAGAGGTATTTCTGCAAAACTCAAGTATCCTTTACCTATGTTCTACTTTGGCCCTGATCTACAATCAGGAAGAAAAGACAAAAGGTTGATTAAAAGGCATTTGGATCAGGAAAAGACTGTGCGTAAAGTGGTGCTGTTCTCATCTGAGTTACTCTTTACCTTCTCACACATGGGCAGCAAATTCTTCAACAGTTCGCTAGATTCCCCCCACCCCTTATCCGTTAAGACTAGCGTTTACCTATCTCACAGAAACTCTGTGAAGAAAAAGTATTAAGAACCGAGAAGTGCTGACATACTAAAATGGGAGAAGATTTATAAGTGACTTAGATAAGACTAAAGGAGGCAAGTATTAGTTTACACTGAAGGAGACCAGAGTGGTTATTGACCTAGAAACATTACATCCTCAGCAGCATCCCAAAGGCTCCAGCTTGTGTCCTGCAGCCCAACACCTCCCAAGCCTCCTCCCACCTCTTTCATTACAAAACATGACATTGCATAAATGTGCCCCCAGCTACCAATAAACAAAAGCTATACCACTGGCTGTGAAATTTCTGTAACTTTGATTACCTACAAGAATGGCTCTTCTTTGCTTTGATGGGAAACAGTAACACAGGAAAGCTATCTTTAATGTCCTGGGTAAATCCAACTTCTACTAAGCACACAACTTCAAGGACAGCAGCTGAGAACTTCTGAGCACCTGGAGAAATCGCCCCCTCCCTGGGAGCATACAAGAACATGAAAGTGCAACCCTCTCCTCTGTCAGGGTGTGTAACAGCCCAAATATAAACGAGAATTGGGCCCAGTGATATTTCTCTACCAAATTAAGGGAACAAAGGAAAAATAAAGGTAACACTAGCACACCTCATCACCAAAGCATTGCACAGATCAGCAGAAAACCCACGGACATTCAGATGTCCTGCCATATTTCTTTTCCAAGGCACAGCCTGCTTTAAACAGACCTTCCTACCTCTCTGCACAGATACGCAGATATCTCAACAGGAACAAAAAAACATTTTCATGAGAGTGGCTTTCTTCTTTGCCTTTTAACAATGATGTATTTCTTGTTCATTTTATGTGAACACTGAGTATTTGGAGGCCTAATACATACATCTGTAAGGCATCCAAGATTTCTCGTGTAATCCCAAAGGGAAAATATACTGATCCAATCACTTTGGTACTGCATCACAGGGCACTGAAGAGAAAAGTCAATAAAAAGCATCAGAGCACAAAAAGGCAAGCTGTAATCAATATCTGATCTTGATATGGGCTGTCTGGTAAAAAAAAAAAATCATTTAAGACTTAAATTTACTTCCCGGTGCACTCTGCTTAGACAGTGAAAAAATTGAGGGGCTATTTCCTAGTCTATTCCTTTAACCTGCCTTTTTTTTTTTTTTTTTTAACTTTTTCTTTATCTGAGAAAGCAGGCAAATATTTTGATACTGAGTCAATTGACCACACAGAATTTGGCAAGAGTACGGTAGTCAGTCTTCCATCTTCTGTAAGTCAAATGCTGTTATGCCCAAGTCACCTGCCTGCCAGCTATTCAAGGGCAGAGAAAGTCACCACAATGAAAAATTGCTTGTGCTTTGATAAAGGAAAAATAACCTTGGACCAGCATATCTTAGCAATTCCATCCTTATCCAGAGGCAACATTATAAAGTAGCTACAGCTGTGTAAAAAGAATAATGGGGGAAAAAAAAAAAATTACCCTTTCAGTGTTTATTCTTTTAATTAAGCAAACAGTGTAATGCTTGGCTAAGTGCAAACCTCCCTGACAATTTCTTCTTAGAGATTCATCCTAACATAGGATAATCACTCTCTAAGAAAAATCTATCACTCAGTGAGTTTAGAGATAACCTATGCAATAAGCTTAAAATAGGCACCTAACTATCAAGCAGTAAGAAGTCAGACAATTGCCAACAAAAATTTGTTGGAGAATGATAGGCACATGCTTTGTTATGAATGGCTCCATTTAACTTTGAATTGAAGTTTGACCCTGCTGTTTATCCATCATTTGGTGATTGTAAAAATTACCTTTACTCTTATCACATATTTTAATTTTAACAGTGGCTTTTGTTAGAATTGACACATTTCTGCATTTTTAATGCCTTTGTCTTTTGCCATTTTAGTTGTTTATAAACCCAGCTGTATGTACACTTTGTAGATGCTTTCAGGTCTTTCTTTGTACATATTTTAAATATTCAAATTTCACTTCATCCCAAGTCTTTAAACCCTGGCTGTTTACTTTTTCAATCCATTGTACATCCATTGGCCACACTCCCTGTTGAGTGGCCAAAAAAAAGATGTGAATGTTTCATCCCATATATGAATATGTAGATTGCAGTAGTGTCAAGCATTTTTAATCTAAGTGTAAAGTGCTACACAATGGTTATGGTTACCTAATAAATTTCTGAGTACCTAATGAGAGTATCTGTCCTTCTAGACAAAAAGCTGAAATATTTCCAGCGAAGGTGCAAGGAATAATAAATTAAAAATTACCAATAGCAAAGAACATGCAATCCTTTTCCAGTGTGGCTTATCACAAGATTTTTGTCCATGCTAAGGTTTGCAAGCCATTTCAGATATGTTAAGTCACAAATAATGCATAATTGGCAAAATACTAAACAAATAATATAACCCTCGCAAAAAGTAACAAACTGATTTTTTATCCATCCCCCCCCCCCCCCCCCCAATTTATGAAATATTTACAAAATACTTCAGCAGTCTGTAAATGACCAGCTGAGAAGGCTAAGCGATTTTAAAAAATAAACAAAGTACAAAATCGGGATATTTCAGCAGTATTCTTACACACATCAACACATTGTTATCCTACAGGTGCTGCTCGGCAGTCCATTTGCCAAGGGTGGGCCCTGCCAGCACCCCCACAGGTAATACTCATTCTCACCCAGTCTACCACCAAGCTCAGAGAACTGGGAGGCCTGACAGCAAATCTTGCCAGTAAAAAACAGAGAAAAAAAAAGACTTTTCCATGTGCATTACAACTTGCTCTCCTGCCCTGACTGATGATCCTTCCATGCTTGGTAAATATGACAATATATACATGTTTTCAGACAAACAATACTGACCATATCAGAAAATTTTAATGCTAGCTTTTCCAGAGCTTCATCTCTATATTTTCAAATACATTTCAATCCTACTTTCCTTTTCTTTCATGGGGTTATTCAGTCCTTTTATTTTCTGAAAAAGTCGAATTGCCAAATTCTGCTGATTCACCTAAAACTTGAAAGCTAAGCAGAAAGGAACTACAGACTCCGAAATGAATGTGCATTGCCAGAAGAGGGAGAAAGAGGAAACTTTCATGCAGTTTTAATGAGTGTATGATCTCTGAACTTAATTCTTGACCAAAATTCCCTCCTCAAATTCTGTGTTTACATTTTCTGTTTCAACTTAACTAGCTGATGTGGCAAAGGTTTTGTCTGAGAAAGTTACCAAAAGTTTGGTAGAAAGTGAGAGAGACTCCCAAAAACCTAGAAGTAGACATGGAGAAGAGCTATTAAACTATTACCCTTACAGTATTGGACTGTTCTCTGCAACGTGTTGTCCCGTCCAGTCACTAACATTAGCAGTGATGAGGCTTTCATCAGGTGTCTCGACAGACCACACTGCTGCCTAAAAAGCATCATGGAGATAACATGGCAGGAACAAGATCAAGAAATAGTCAAGAACATTATTATAACTAGAGTTGGTGATACTGCTGATCATTAAGGTTGCCTGACATAGCAGCACAAAACTGCTTTCAGTTGTGAGTTAAACCATTTTAAACTCTAATGAGCACCTTCCATTTTTGAAGCAATGGCCATTGCCCTCTTGCCAGTCATTGTGCTCACTGAGAGGGGTCAAGTCACCAGCTTTGATTACCAACGTCCAGGGGTGCTGCCAGCCCCATATGGGACTCACCTGAGAATACACTTAAGGTTTTTTCAGGTATGTGCTGGAAGTGGCTCAAGTCCAGTCAAGCAGAACCAGCCATTAAAATACAGCTTTTTCTTAAGTCACTAGGCCACAACCAGCAAGCTCTGCCTCCTGAGGCTGCTCAGCCTTATCCACCCATGTTTCATATCCTGGTTCACAGCTCCAGCTCTTCCCTCCTGGTCAGCCCCATGAGGTCCCTGCAAGTTTCTGACCCTGGTCCTGCCTCTGAAACAACTGGCAAGATATCCATTTTGCTCTTTTTAAAACTCAGGAAACAAAACTCTACATTAAAAGTACATTAAGTTCACAAAGATAAATATTCAAAAGTTAACAAATACCAGAATCACAAGCTGCCTCTGAAACCTTGTCTCAATCCCCCTGTGCATTATCTAATGGTCTTTTAATTTCCTGATTGTGTTTATTTTTCCCATCAGGTCTTGTTATTTCTACTGATGCTCCTTAATGTAACTAAAATTGCCCTCTCTGTACTGGTTTTTACACCATATTTGTGGGACTATGTCTTCAACTCCTGTACATCACCATCGTTCCCATAACTTCTGAATTATGGTACCACACATCACCAGAGACTACAGTCCACAGACTGTTACCAAATTCCTTCATACTTGTAGACTGGCACATCACATAGTCATTAATCTGACCTCATCATCCAAAATTTTCCCTTTTGCTCATTAATGATTTTGGTTGCTTGGCTGTGAAACCTACCACAGAAACAAATCAGAACTACAGAAAGGGGTCTCTTATCTCTCTGCTCCATGGCATCATGCCCATATTGCTACCCTGAACTGAAACGTAGATCTCTGAGTATCAGACCAGCACATGTTAAGAAGACTGGCCCCACAGCATGAGACTGAGAGACCACCTACACCAGCATCTTGCTTCTGACAGTGGCTAAAAGTGGATGGTTAGGGAAGAACGTAAGAATAGTGCTGCTGCCTCATCATGCTCTCCCAGCTTCTGGCAATCTACAGCTCAGTAGCTTTTCAGCTGGAGGTGGTATCTCTGCATTTGATTGCCCATAAAGGATTTCTCATCTATGAATTTGTTCCATCAGTTTTTGAAGCCATCCAAAGATTTGGCATCAACAATCTCTTGCAATAATGTATTCCACAATTTAGTCATACGTTTGGTGAAAAATCACCTTTCTATCGTTATTGTTTTGAACTAGTACTCAATTAACTTAATATCTCTTAATGTTGTTGTTTTTTTTTTTTTAATGAGAAACAGTGAATAGCCATCCCTATTCATCTTGTCTGTGCTACTTATAATTACAGATCTCTATCTTCTTCCTCACCAATCTCAATGAGTATTAGTCTATGTGGTCCTTTCCTACACAGAAGTAATTCCATACCTTTGATCATGTTCTCTTGTCTGTATATTTCTGCAGCTCTAGTTCATAGAACTCAAGGTGTGCATGCTCCACAGATTTAGAAAATGGCATAATTATTGCTTTCTTCTTTATTGTCTTAGTTCTTTCCTTGTAATTCCTCACATTCAGTTTGCACTTTTGTCTGCTGTTGAAACCACAACTTGACACTTTTCATAAAACCATAAGTGCTATGAGATCTCTTTGTCAGGTGGCCTCAGAACTTATCACTGTGTATTTGAAGTTTAGATTATTTTTCCACAGCTGCATCATTTTATACATCCACACTGAACTTCATCAGTCATTCTGTAGTCAATATTGTGAGATACTTCTGCACGTCTTTGCTGTCAGTTTTCATTTTTATTACCCTGACTATCTGAATGTCATCAGACAACTTTATCTTCATTCCTTTTCCATGTTATTTAAAAATACACCATACAGCACAGAACTTCACGTGTCTCCAGTAGTGGCAAGTCTCTACTGAGAAAACCAACCTTTACTTCTACCTTGCTTCCTATTCTAAGTTCACATTAGTCACCATAATATCGCAGTTATATATCGGAGGTCATTAGTGTTCCCAGGGTGCCCTAAGCACACTCTTGTAACAGTACATTGAGCACTAGTAACTGAACCTTTATCCCTTCTCATGGGTTGGGGGATGCTTCTTTCCATTCCCATTCCGCATGACAGCCTAAAGATCCACTTTCTGTGGCACTGTGAAATGCCTGTGAACTTAATATAATGTCCATTCTTCTCTGTTAATTTTATAGTTCTAGGGAAATAACTTCATTTCTATAAACTCATTCTGCTCATTTCACAGGAATTATGCTTTATATGACATTTGTTCCACTGTCTTACCAAACAGAAGAGATAGCTAAAAAATATATCCCTCTTCGTAAATGTTAAGTGCATGGCCCTTTAGGCTTAAATCAAGAAAAACAAAATTGTTGTGCACTTTGCTACCAGATTTCTTTTCTGCTGGATTACTGTTAGCAGTCTTTCCCTGGCACAAAAATCAGAAGGAAAACATCTCAGCCCCTATAACATCCCAAAATCAACTGCTATTCGCAATATACATTTTGTATCAAAGTGTCAATATCAATGCAGAAAAATAGTTTTTAAATGCCAAGAAAATTCATCCTTTCAAGGCTGAAGCCAAAATCTTCTCTTAATATTAATGCATCCAGCCTTCTACCAGAAACAAGGCTTTGAACCAGTTACCCTGTCTAGACTTTTCACTCAACAGTCATCTTTTTTTTTAAGTTAAAAACTTCCTTTGTGAATATTTTTATGAGTGATACAAGCTAAAAATTTCAAAGGCACCTATGTGACCTGAAAGACCAGTTCTCACTTTAAAAATGACAGGCATACAAATGTCTAACCATCACTGAGGAGTTTCAAAGGTGTGCAAGTATGTTAACCATTTGAAAAGGAGTTACATGGTCCTAAATCTCTTCCAGCTCCTTTCAAAAACAATGGCCAGTCAAGTATGTTATAGCCCTAGTCTCACTTCTTCATGCATGAAGTCATTGTTGGGGAAATAAAGTTGTCAAAGCCAGTGCACCAACCATGGTAAATAAGGTTTGCAGGACTGGTCCTATGTCATACTAGGTAACTGCATAGTGTTAACATCCAGTGCACATGCAGATAAAGTTCTGGACACATACAGAGAAATAACTTTGTGGTAACTTTTCTCTCTTTTTTGGAAAAAGTGAATTAAAGAAAACTGACATTATTCCTCTGGATTTTTTTTTTGGTCAGAAATTTTAACTTCTGACAATAAAAATATTATATTGTTATAACCCCAAGCTGATGTCTTTGGGACCAAGACCTGAACTGATAGACTTCTTAGCTTGTACCACTCCTCACTGACTTGTCTTTTTGAGAAAGTGGAGGTATAAAGCATACCAGAGCAAATAATCTCTGAACTCTTTTAACTATCTCATTGGAACAGATTGAAAGAAAATGTTCAGTCGCTACACAGCTAAGATGCATTTTTAAAAATATCAGAGAGAAAAGAGGAGGATAAAAAGGAGGGAAAAAAACCAACCAACCAACCAACCAACGATAAAAACATGTCCCATATACCTTGGCTATAATCATCATCATATACCAAAGAGGTTCAGTTGCACAGCCTTTAGAGGGGAAAATTGCCATAGAAATGACAGCAGAAGTCGGGGGCAGGAAATTAATCTTATATCTGGGAATGTCATTTTAGTATTGGTTGGTCTTTGTTAAAAGATGTGAATTTATTAATTCTTGGGGTTCCTTTAGTGAATTTGTTTAGATAAATATCAGCGTATGAGATCAACCCATGAGCAAGTGCGAATTAGAGCACACTTAAATATACCAAACATTCAGATTTCTTTTCCAGGCAGTTGGACAAACTTGGCCCAACAATACTTTATCAGCAAGCCATGGGAGTCTAACCACCAATGCATCATTTTCCTAATACTTGCCTGCTAGCCTTTAAAATTTTACCTTATAGTAGTCATCAACAGTACTGCAATGGCAGAATCTAAAGCCAGAATTTGCAGCAGCAGCACATTGATAAATAGTTAACGAAGCTTAAAATTATTAATAAATGTTTCAATGATGTTTCAATAATTGATTATTAATATTGAACTCAAAACTGAATCCAGTGTGCTTATAAGCTATAAGAAATTGTATGTGTAAGATACTAGTAGAAGCTAATTATCATTTATTAACTCTGGAAATTTTCAGTGTGCTGTTTACAGATGGCTTAAGCAGTGATACTGAGGAGTTTTTCAAATCATTTTGCATACACGACATCTTTTAAAAGAGAATTCTTCATCTTAAAAAGGCTTGAAGTGGTGATAAGTTGCTAATCAGTAAGCCCAGCACTATGGCTTTGCAACAGAGCATAACACAGATACGAACTTTCAGGATCCTTGTGAAAATCACTATCATTCATCAAAGGATACTTGTTTGCCAGCTATTACAGCATCTATGACAAAATTTCTTTGGTTTCTATGAAGGAAGACGCTGGCTATGTTTGTGCATTACAAACTCATTTGTCTTGAATCAAGCCTGTCTCAGGCTCCACAAAGCTGACACAATGCAGACGAGAATAAACTCTGTATTGCTTTACCTGGTGGAACAATGTACAATGTACACCAAGTTAGAAGAAAGAGGCCAAAAAGTACCTGTCTACCACACTGTCTAGGAGTGCTGACAGGACAAGTGTCTGTTGGCACGTCAGCACCCAGATTTGCACCACCCAAACAGAGATAGCTAGCAGGGATTTTGGTGCTCTCTTCCATCGTCACTTACTGAAAGAACAGGTGGAGCGAGCGAGCACTTGCTCATGCTGCCGAGGGAGGACAGAACCAAATCTCTTTCCATTGGCACACCCAGAAAGTAAGCATGAGGGGACAAGTGCAGTAAGTGGAGCCCTCTGCTAGCCCATTCCCACACATAAACTAATGAGCACTTCTACAGCAGTTCTACAGCATCTTCCTATTCCTCTATCAGTTATGCCACTTAATCCTTTCTTCCGTTTCATGGGATCAGTCAGAGACTGATCTTCCTTTGCAAGATTCTGCTTTTTGTTCCACTGAACAAGTGGAACTCTAATGGAGGGACAGGGCTGTGCCTCTGCACTTTCACTGTGCAATGAGGTTAATGATACTGATGCCCTTTCCAAAGGGCTTTGAGCTCCACCAGCAAAAGTGTATTATAGACCTGGGGGACAGAGTGGGAAATCTTCCAAAGTTATCTGTGTCATTTCTATCGGTAATAGAACAAGTGGCACATTTGCAAAACAATAGGACAGCCTATTAAAAAAGTAAGAAACAGAAAGATGATTGCTTCTTTGTGCATCCCATGTTGCAGCAGAAGTAATGACTTTGCTGCCTGTCGGCAGAACCCCAAACTGTACTAAAACGGTTTTCATACATCTTTTCCTTTCTTTTTTTTCCAGCTTGACAAACAGGCAGTAAATCTAAATTAGCATTGGTTAGACTCAGAAATAATACCTGTGGGCATATGGAAGAAATGACACTATTTGTAGATAGTGTCAGCCAGTTTGCAACTTTGTCTACTTCTCGCTATTTGGCAAGGTGGGAATCACAGCAGATTCCAGTAACCAATTCAAGCAGAGGTAGGTAGATAGAACAGCAGTCTCTCATCTGTGATTTTCCTCTACTTGCAAGCTAAAAAAATATTCAACTATATCCTTAGAAAACTTCATATTCAGTAGCTAGGCTCTCTGGATAAGACACGCTTTCAAAAACATAAGGTATATCCTGTAATTATGGAACAATGGGCAAGTAAACTCTGAATCTAATCCCTTGTGAAAAGCTGTGGGTTGCAAATCATGGCTCAAAACTTTGGGGAAACTCTCTGAGAATATTTGGACAAACAAAAGCTATTCAGTTCAGTGATGTTCATGACCCGTGTTTGTTGCTTGCGAGCATGCTGACAGATGAAGTTTTACTCACAGTAACATTTGGGAGAAGCTTATATTATTGCCAGTGTGTATGCTTGCACATAAATCCACATGCTAACATGAGGACACATTTGCAAGACAATCTGTTACAGTTTTCCCAGAGAGAGAACAAAAGCAATGTAAAATAATTTCAATGACCAAGCATACAGCTTGATGAGCATGCAAGAAACACCATTTATGCACAAACAATTCCCAGTAGAAAATACATTAGCCCTCAGAAGTTTAAAGACACAGTGCTGTCCAGCAGAAAACCCTGGTGCCACATTTGCAATAGCCAGTTATTACTACAATGACAGGGAGAGGCAGCCAAGACAAAGGGTGGGAGGAGACAGACAGACTGTCAAAATAATCATCTACAGAGGAAAAACAAAAGCTTTGGAGAGCGTAAGATCGGAAAAAGAAAAATCAAATGCATCTCTGCATCTGCAGTAGCGGGGATTTAACGTTGCCAGCCTCTCCATTTAAACACTCAACTTTCCATTGACTAAACAAAAGACCACTTCTGTTCTCTAGGCTACAGTTTCAGTTCCTCAGTTCCTTTTTTGGCTGTGTCCCTACTGGAAGATCTAAAAAATCACAAACGTAATGCAGATCTTGCATAAGCATATGACTATATTTCCATCAAATTAGCCACAGCAGGCACCGTGGGCAAGCTGTTTGGTATTCAGCTCTTCATTGCCTGCCACTGTTCATATTCACTGCAGGATGTGGGCCATGTTCCATCATAAAGATATTTGTGAGTGGCTCCTTGATAAGAATAATCTTTCTTTTTGTGATGTGAACCACTACTTCAGAAAAAATCATTGGACTACCTTTGCACTATGGAGATGTGCTTCATATCTCAACAGCAAAGACACCAGAAATACATCTTAGCATTTCCTGGATAGTTTTGCAAGCTGCAATGAGCAAAAGTCCACATCTGAGCCTCACAACAATCCTTCCTGTGGCGATACAGCCATATTTGAAACTGATTTCTTTCATGTTCAGCATGGGCTACCTACAACAAGTTGGCCTATAAGCAGAGTTGGGGATGCACGTGCAATTCATTGCATTGCTATTCTGTCACGATGACGACATTCTCACAGGAGCAATGACTGCCATTCCCTTTGCAACATTTCTGACCTGAGAAGAGATATACTGCAAATGCAAGAAGTTTAGCAGTGAAGGAAGCACTGCAGAATGAGAAACATTCATTACTTCACAAGTGATCCTGAGACAACTACTATTGAGAGGTGCTGGCCACTGTAAGGCCCCATGCTCCTCCTCCCCAGCTGGCTGGTCATAAACTTTGTTGTCTTCCTCTTCACCAGCAGAAATGGCCTAGCCTCATACAAAATGGTATCCCAGATCTTCACATAGAGAATCCCGGAAGTAATTAGGGATTAGACCTGTATAGCAGCTTAAAACTGAGCCTCCCCTACGAACAGAAAACGATCCCAGTATTCACTGTAGTCTTTGGCTTTCTTGTAACTTCATCTCAGATCCTTAATCTTGTTTTGCAGTTATCAAAGTCAGTAAGGTATCCAGGTAGATACGCTTGCTGTGGTCAGTGGCATTGTCCCTTGATTTCCCAAAAGAGACACTCTCCTCCCATAATCACACCATGTCCAGAGCTCCAGCCCACATTGGGTGAGGGTTACAGAGCTGGGGAAATGTGATTGTTGAGTTCATATGCGGGGTGTTCTGGCTCTGGGTCAGATGCCAGCGCTGCCTCTGGTGACTTGGCTGATTGATGGGCAGTGGCATGCTGTAGTTCAATGTGCATGAGTCAAGTTATTAGGTATTGAGACAGGCAGAAAAGAAAGATTAACATCCAACAGGCATTCAGATGAAAGACAGAGTGCCTTGGGCTTATATAAGGATGGCAGCATCTGGAATAAATCCAAGGACGGCAGCACTGAGATTTGAAATGGGGACTGAAAAATATTGGCAATAAATCTCATGGTTTTCTTATATAAGATCCAGTCTTCAAAAGGGACAGGAATAGGCTATCCGATCCAGCCAGAAATTTTCAAAATGAATGCTTCCCCTTCAGAATTTGTTGAAAACCGCGAGCTGGCATTTTCTTCTTCTGCTTGCAGATATTTTGATCTGGTATGAAACACGCTTAGACCAGACTGACAGACAGAGGCATACTCAGGAGCTAGTGAGCAGAGGAGCATCTCAGAAAAGCAGGCATCCAGGGCCTTTTGTATGTCTGACAGACCACAGAGTTAACACAGAAAAGCCCTGGTATCCCACAATAAGCTGAAGAAAGAGTTAGTGTGATTTGGCTGCAGGTTAGGAAAAAACGGATTTCTATCCCTGCAAAGATACACATGGGGAGCTGTTCATAACCAATACAAAAGGAATCATCTGCCACCACGGTGCAGGAAGAAATCATTGTATCTGATGGTGGAAGGGATACATGACTGTAATAAGAAACTAGATTTTGTTCCATTTTTCCAGTCCATTATTCTATATTCCTACAGTCATATGTAGATAGGTCAAGTAATGACATAGATCGTGGGATAGCCATGCACAGCCTCCAACAGCTGCTGAAAAACGAGACTGTGGGAGCCTAAATCAGCAAGAAATACAGTCTTTTAACATCTTTCAGCCAAGGTCAGAGTAGACAGAGCTTTCTCCACCAAAAGTCCTAAAGAAAACCTCTTCCCTCTCCACTGGCCTATCTCAGGAGACCAAGTTAAGAAATCAATGATTTCATTTACGTTATGCCTATGATGAGACCTTCTATACACAAAATGGCATTTTTGCCCTGGCAAGACAGCTGAGCGGGACATCGCCTTGCTTGCTGGAGCCCAGCAACTATGGGAGATTGTAGAGTGAATTTAGCAGCTAACACACAATATTTCTGAACTTCAGGCTCTTTCTGATACCTCTGTCTCTTAACTTTTTATTCATGACAGTATTTTTCCTCCCAATTCAAAAGAGACCATCAGCAAAATTTTCTAAAAGACTTCAAACATAAAGTAGTGCCCTATTTTTAATACACTTAGAACTACAGCACTTCTGACAAGTTTTATTTTCCTTTATACATAAACCATTCTAGTTTGTATCTGTTATATCATATTCTAAGTCTTCTATTAGTCTCCTTTTCCTTATAGTTTCAAGAAATTTACTATGTGCTAAAGGAAGACAAGGTCATGGTCTGTAAATCCCAAAATCATCACAAGTGCCTTTTTAAAACATAAGCCTGGTATTTGCTATTCATCAGTACTGCACAATAATAGCTGATTTAAAAGCTAAGACATTTCATTCATGCTAAAAGGAAAAATAATACAAAGGAAATTTAACCAGACTTCCTTTGTTTTTCAAATGTGGTTACTCTTTCATTTAATCTTAGGACTAGATAATGTATTTGTGCTGGGATTTCTTATTTTCTTTCACTTGACATGCCCAACCACCAATATATTACAATAAATTCTATATAAACATCTTCAAGGCCAGGCACTTTGAATACTCTTTCTTTGAGGGTTGTACTTGTAACCTCATTCATTCTTTCTTTTCCATTTAGGTGGACTGGTTAAGGTTTACTCTAAGTTTAAATGTGTTTGTCTAGTTTCAACAACACTTCTGCTTTATTTTAGGGATAGAAAAAAATTCCCTAAAAGCTAGTCTGATACAATAAATATACAATTTATAGACTGCTTGTATTTTTTTCTCTAAATTCCCTCACGCATTACACAATAGCTCTTCATTTGCTTTTTTTTTTTTCTCTCTGTGCTGCCTTTTAGTTCTCTCTCCTAAGTGAAACATTAGTAATATAGCAGCAATGTCTGAGGCAGAGTCAAACCCATGCTGTCTGAGTGGGTTCGAAGCTAACCAAAATAAGTATGCACAAAACAGACTCTAGAAATCGGGTAGCACCAAAGGTAGAACCTTCCTACCTGATAGACCTCCTTCCTAGATGTATTCAGTCATAGCTGTGCAATTTAGCTCCTACACATAGGGTTTCACTGCTTTCCACTCCACATCTCACTGACAAGCCACTCATGAGCCTTTTCTCACTGAAGAGGAAAAAAAGACAATTGTCTTCTGTCTTGCAGATTCCCCCCACAGAATTGTGTGCCCCATACAAGCCCCAGCCACACCTGTACAAAGGTGCTAGGAACAAAAAGTTTTGCCCCAGGTACCCCTGCGTACACAGCTGGGGTTCATTTGGCAAGGAGTGAAAACGAAAGGAACCAATGCAACACCCACATCATAGGGTGGCTGTGAAGGGTAGTGCCCAGAACAAATAGCAGATGTTCACTTATAAACTGAGAACATTTTACAAACAGATATGGAAAATGCTTAGAAACAGCAACTGCATTGAAAAACACCAACATTTGTAAAACTACTTAACATTTTTTTAACATATGTCCTTCAGCACATGGCCAGTTTGTAAAATAGTGATCTGTACTCGTAATTTTTTAACGTAGCTTCCTGCAGATACAACAATACTGATATAATTCCCACTGATACAATAACAACATATGTTGCCAACCCCTTTTTTTTTTTTAATGGTTACCAAATTCCAACAAAATCTGACAGCTACACAGAGGACTCAAAAATCATTCTGTTCCTCCAGGTTTCTTGGAAAGACATAGCCACATAGAGGAAAAGTTGCTTGGTGCAACAAGACACCAGCTTAGTACAGAAGCTCAGGTACTGCTGGACCCTGGAGACTCCACATCAGATAAAGTGAAGTTTCTGCTGAAGGTGAACTTTCACAGACTTTACACTCACCCATGGGACAGAAATCGGCATAAACTTATGGCCACAGAAGTGCTTATTATTATCTCACAAATACTGGCATCAGCCCCCAACATAAAGGATGTTAATATTATAACATAGACAAACAGTTTTAAGCAGGGGCTAAGCTTGCTTATCTTAATTTTATGACCAAATTTCTGAGCCATCAGGAAAAACTCTGTCCACTTTAACTTTTCTGGCAATTAAAAAAAAAAAAAAATCCCACATATTAGTGGCGGGGAAAAGAGAGTTTAAACTTTGTTCTAAGTGTAGGGTCTGTTATATAGCAGTATAGCATACTTGTGGTTAGGCTGTTATGAGAATACTGCACTCCACTGCCTGCATATCTTTACATTTAAGGGATAATTTTTATTTTTTAGTGCTGTACTATACAATGCTATAAACAGCTGCTGAGATTAATAACTGAAGTTAAATCAACTTCCAGAGCTGTATATAGAGAGCATATTACAGTGCCACTGAGGGAACCTAATTGTATTTTAAAGCAAACCATAGCATTGTAAGAGACGGCAATATTTTTCTCTGCTGGGGGGGGAGCGTGCAGATCTGAACTCTTTCTTGAGCTTTCTGGTGACATACAGTATGCACTAGATGATGGGTAGGATGCATAAAACCTGAAGTCTGCACTGATTAAGGGACACAGGGAACGGAAAGACTAATTAAAGACTGTTGCACAGTGAAAGCACATTAGCTGAAGCGCATTAGATTCCTGTATGGGTACTTTGCTTCTGAATGAGAGGGTGCACACAGAGCTGAATGCACTTCAAAACTCTTCATGCTTCCACAGTGAGGTAAAATAGACATCCAAACAAATGAGGAAAGGGCCCCAAGTGCCAGATTACAAGAGACAATGAGGACCTTTAAAAGATAGTAAGAAATCTTGTTAAAGCTCCTAAGGCCAGTCACTTCTAAGCACCATCATGCTCAGCAGCAGCTGACAGAGGTGGCTGCAGCCACCTGTTTGGCCCACCCTGTTATCCGTTCTTTGTGCCGCAGCAGAGACTGCAGAACAGTCAACACACACTCACCGCAAAACACAGCCCAGCATATTAACATAAAATGGAAGCAATGATCACCTAAGTTAACAGGCTGAGCCACGACTGCAGCTGCTGTGGCTCTTATTTCCAGTTCCTATGAGATCAGCTGCAGAGGGCTAAAGCTATCTCTGCCGGTACGAAGGCAAGAAACCTGTCTCAGCCCACCACAGCCCACAGGTCCACTGGACGACAGAGCCCAGCGCCAGGCATGTGCAGCCTTCCCAGCGCTCGCAATAAGCACTCCTACTCTTCATCTTCACAAATAAATTCAAACGACAAACAAAAGCCTAACCTGTTTGAAAGAGGAATGCCCTTTTTCAGAAGGGCTATGACTATTCCTCCCATCTTCAAACTCTTTTCATTAAGCCCTACGTGATGTCTTTAAGTTGCAACAGCTTCAGAGGAGCATTAACAGCCTTTTACATTCACACAAGGTACTTCATGAAGGCTTCGCATCTTATTTTTGCCAGATTAATTTGTCTTATATCTAACTGCTTTAGCATCCCTTAAATTTATGCATCTTCATAATGTTTAACTGTGACCAAAAACTGTAAGATTTGGCAGAGTTTCAAACTTTTATCACATCCAGAGCACCCTAGTGATATTTCTTAGGGAGAGGAAAAAAGGAGCAGTAGCAGCAAGCAGAGGAAAACCCTGAACAGAAGGGGGAGAAAAAAGCACTTAAAAATACCAGATAGAAAAGCAGGAAACAGATCTGAGAAGTGCAAAGAAAATAATTGCAATCTATTTATAAAAGGCTTACCATAAAAATGATAAAAGGGAAGTAAGGAAATTGACCTAACATAAAACCACCATGGTGTAAAGCTGCTCACACAGCCTGTGACTTTAGCCCCCCCATTATGGGGCTGATGAACTACAATGAGGATTGCACAATACATGGTCTTCACCAAGAGCACAAGTTGTGAGAAAGTACCCTGCACTTCAAGAGGTTTGTTTTTGTCAGTTTTCCTGTTAAGAAGTCATAGTTGCTTGTTGAAACCGGGGGGGGGGGGGGGGCGTGGAAAGCAGCCCTGAAGTTCTTTGCAAATATTTCTGTACTCTGTGAGCTACAGTTAAACCTAAACCTCACCTTTGCTAACAGTGTGAAATCCCGTTCCAATTTCCATTGAAATCACCAATATTGCCATTGACTTCAGCGAGTTTGAATTAGGTCCAAATGTCTCCAAACAATTTTGAAAAAAACCCTGGTAGGTTTAAAACTGATATTACTCTCATTCTTCCCCACATTCAGCCAAGAAAAAGTTTCTTCACCTTCAGAAATTGTCCTACTTTTCCCCAACCTTCAGTTCTCCTTTAACCTGCTAAATCTCTCTCGTAACAAAGTACTTTGCACAAACACGTTTATGAGCTGGAGGCATTCTTATAAAGACCTCCAGGATTTAGGGTGCTGTTATTGACTTTAAGATGCAAGTTCCAATCCTGTGAAGTTTTCCGTGTCCTCTAAAATGTGAGCACTGTCCTTATTCCTCTTGATTCAATTTATGCAAAATTAAATGCTTCTGGGATATGGACCTAACAAATCCATTGCTTAGGTTCAGTTTCCATTAAGTTGGAACCTTAAGACCAGATGCAGAACTAGTATTAAATACTGATTTGTTTCACTTTACTAGGCCATTTGAGTAATGATACATTTTCAGCTTTAGACTTTGTATTAGAAAGGCTAGTATTTTCATTTGCCTTTTTTAACAAATTTTGTGAAAATATCATAGTGAACATCCAAGATTCTTCCACTTCTAAGGAAATGGATTTTAAGAGGAAAAGCAGCTTAATCAAAATAATGTTTCATGCCATTTAAGAGAGTAACTTTGGCAAGTACAGCTATAAGGTGGGTACAATAATCTAGGCTGGTTATATTAATAAATCAATAGTGGTTTTAATAATTCAGTAAACAACAGGACACTGCATTAACTTGTTTTGGAAAAAGGGTAAATCTCTGAAGTCAAAGTGCAGAGTTATGCATTCAACAGTCTCATTCTTCTTAACATTTAGCAGTTGGTTTTTAATTTAATCATCCCTTTACAAATATAAACAAATTCACTGAAAGAAGTTTCTGCTATGAATCATTCTAGTTACTTTACAAAGAAAAAGAGACTAAAAAAATAATTCTAATAATCTAGATGACAGAATAAAATATACAAGGACTCCAAAGAAGTTATTTAGGATAATTTCAAACCTGAACAAAAAGTACATCTGTACTCTGCCCTTTCAATTTTGCAATGTAACAGACTGAGAGTCATTGCAAAAGCTCTCCGTTAATCCTGTGAAAAGACTCTCTGAACTGCTGATTCCTCTATGTGGTAATTGTCCCATTTGCCAAAATTAGAGGAAAAACAATCTGATTACACACCTGTGAGTATGCAACTGTCCATCAAGTTGGCAGTAGTATATATCAATTACTCAAATTCATCTTGGTGTTATGCGCATGGATCACATGGATGCCCTGCGTTGTTAGGCTGCTTTGGTCTTACACCTGGAAATGAAAGCCATTCCGGAAATGAAAATGAATAATCAAGGTCAAAGAGCACAGGTAGGATAAAGGACGTTGTGTGCTGAGAGATGCTCGTATCTTGGCAACTTACGCGTGCACTGTGGAGAACAATCAATTCTTCTTTGTTCTCTTCAGACTACAACACTACCGAAGCAGCTGAGTCAGAGATTTGGAGCTGGAGCTATTTTTCCCAGCAATCGTCCTTCAAGCATTTTGAGAATATGATACGTCTAAAACCAAACATGCTGACTATCTAAATTAGAAAAAGAAATCTTTAAGGAGATTGGAAAAAGAAAAAAGGGGTGGGGGGATTTTTAATCAGTAGAACAGTCTTCCTGCAAGGATAAAGTGAACAAGGAATGCCTTTGCAGTATCAACAGCCAGCATTTATAAATAAGCCTCAGCTCTCATTGCTGGGATTGTCTTTTTAAAGAGAAAGAGCTGAATCCTGCCAGGAGCTCCTCCACCCAGCAGCATCAGGAGAGCCAAAGGTACGCCGCATCCAGCACAACCAGCTGCTGATTGTGTCACTGAATTGACACAACCTGCTTCTCACCTACAGAATTGTCCGACTGCACATGAGAAGCCCTTCGGGAACAGCAGACATGTAGTCAATGGCTGTGATTCTTAGAGCCATTAGAGGTAGGAACCAGAATAAATAATGCTAAACCTGAACACGTGATGCAATCGGGAAAGGCAGTACAGGACACTGAGACAGTTGTCAGACCTAAGCTCCAAAACACCCACCAGCAGCCCCTGCTTGAGGGTCTCTCTACTGGAACAGATCACCTTTCCCCAGCACCCTCCTGGAATACCAAACATTGGTGGCCTACAGAAATCACAATTTGCTACAGTCACTTCTTCCTAAGGGTTAAAAATGACATTCTCAGTCAACAAAAGCAAATGTTTATGACCAATATAGCCACATCATGGAAATGAGTAATAAGCATTCAAAAACAGTCTCAAAAACAATGCCACAGATGATATGATGGAGGCTTCCAGATCAAATGGATCTTCTTCACTTGCAGTAAAAGCACTTCCTTCTCTACTTCAGCTTCTCTTTTACATGGCAATCTGTGACTCAAGGTGCGTTGGAGTCCAAAGACAGATGTTTATTAATGAAGATAGTAGAGAGTGCATTAATGACAATTTGAACTTGATCTTTTTTTACTATATGGTCTAAAGAAAACAAAATATGTGCTAGTCTTGATTAAACTAAGTTCTGTTAACTTTTAATGTAACAAATGAAAATTTAAATCATTCATGCTTCTGTCACTTCAGGGTTTATTTGTTCTGAATATTGTTATTGAGGATTAGTGTAGTCTTGGTATTTGCAAATTGTCAAAGCTAGAAGTATCTGCACACTTATGCAGTCTAAGAGATACGTTGTCATGTGATTTGTTTTAACCAATCATGAAAAAAATGCTGATGTTTTGCTAAAGATATTAGATTATGTTTAGAGCAAACTCTGAAGTGTTAGGCCATAAATTTAAATTTAGTTATTAAAAAAAAAAATCAAAGAGTTAATGCTAATTAGAAATATATTTGATTAAATCATGATCTTTTCATGGATACATTACATTAAAAATTTGATTAAATTTTCAGAAATATTTTTCTTTACAAATTGCCACTTCTACTGAAATAAATCAGGAAATACCACAACAAGAGTGATACACATAACGTTCACGTATATCGGTGGGTAGGCATAGTAATACAAACTTTTGTAATAAAAAACACTGTTTTGCTAATAATGGTTCTAAATTCAGAAATCAGTTCTCCAAAAGGATTAGGACCAGCAGTGGTTTGGTGTTTCTTTGGCTCCATCCACTCATTCCACCTGCACTCATTAAAGAGTAAGTAGAACTGACTCAGAAATTTAAAAACCGTATTTCTGTCCTTCACTGAAATTGCAAAATAATACTTCCTCTCCAAATCAAAGACAATGTGCTTCTTTCAGGCTGAGTGACTGTACTGTCAGCCTGCTGAAATTACCAAACTGCAAAGTTCTCTAAGCATTAATAAGATGTAATTTTAGGACAGCGTAGCCTAGTAATTATTACATTTTTAGAGCTTCTTTAACCTGTGCTTTGTCTTTCCACCTTGCTTGTTTTGTAAGAGCCCCTTACTTAAATAAACAGTAGTACAAAATGCGGTTTTAGGGCTTTTTAATGAGAATAGATTAATGTACGGTTTTCCAATGTTATCTCCGTTTTCTGTGTAGGAATAGACCAGTGTGCTGTCATTTCCCTGCCGCTTCTTATCTCTAGATGTTGTCATTACACCTACCTATTGTCAGAGATATGTATCATATTAGTAAGTACCTCATCATAGGGATATCAGCTTTTGCCTTTGATGCTGGAGCAGGCAGTACTGATTTCTACATATGTACAGCATTACCATAAAGACCTAGCAAAAGATAGCTACTGCCTCACAGATAGAGCCCTGTGGTTATGCGAAGTTTAAGCTAGAAACGTCAAGATGCCAACAGCGCCTTCCTTGGGAAAACATCAAAGAGGATTTACTCAGCATACCAATCTTCCCCAAAAGAAACTCCTGCAAGTTGTTTGAAGAAAGTATACTCTGTGTTAAATAGATTGGCATAAACAATAAAAACAGTTTAGAAGGCACTTAATTTATCAGAACCTTCATGAGGTAAATACTGATCTAATGCCTATTTCCCAGGTAACAGGCAGCTGTCGGTGCCATAGCAGGTGGAGTTGCAGGAACGCAAAGAAATGCTGCTCCTTGCTGGGGCCCATGGTTCCTCGTGCAGTTAAGGTTTTGCTTATCTCTGCCTGCCCTCATATTAGCTTAGCTTTGCTATGTTGTCCATTTGGAAATCATGACTCCTATCTGCACCTCAGCTGTTTTGATGTCCCCTAGCCAATTTGATCCTAAGTGTCTGAGCGTGGCATACGAGAGGAGCAATGTGGCAAAGATTTCCTGCCCAGACAAATGATGAAGATCATAAAACCCCACATTTGTTTTATCACATACATGGCTGTGCAGAGCAAAACAGAGCAGGCTAAATTTTTTAAAGCCTTTTCAGTGCAATTTAACAAATATTTCTAACAGCAAAACTCTGGATTAAATTTAAAACTATAAAACTTTCAAACTGGAAAACTTTGGAAATCAAAGCTCCCCCATAAAGCTTTTGTTTTGTCAAGTGGGCATCTTCCAACAAGAAATAAATACACTCACAAGCTCCTGAGCAGCTCTACTGTCCTGCCCTATACTGATGACTGAGTTATAATGCAATTGTATCAGTGGTAAAACAGCAAGATGGAAGAAGTAAAGGTGGCAGCTGTCACATTAAGTACGCAGGTTTACTTTGCACTGCACACTGGAAGAACATAGAAAATGAGGTGCCAATATAATATCTGCTTCCATGCCTGCCTTTCGCACAGTGACAAGAAGAAATAGTGTGTTGATCCACAGGAGAAATTCAGAAGTTTTAATAAGACTGTAAAGACTGCCTGGCTGGCACTGTGCTACGTGCATTTCTGGGAGAGTGCTGGCAGCACAGGCTGCTGCCATTTGCATTCAGCTCATATCCCACTTGCTGGCACCATGGCTCTCTAACAGAGGTTTTGCCCTCTGACTTACCTCATTCCATTTATAAGCAATAAAGACCATCCTTGACGCTGAAAATACACGGTTGCTCTCAGTGCGCAGTATTAGTGTTTCCAGTGGCACATGCGCTGACCAATTTACTTGTCAAACTTCAGCCAAAGTTTCATCTGTCTTTGTGATGACACCTGAAGGCTCTGTTACAAAGTATTGGCTCTTTACCCCTCTCCTGGACACTTTTCCTTCTCCTCTTTCCACTTCTTGCAATGACTTTCCATTCCTACACTTGTTAAAAGTGAGAGTCTCAAAACAAAGATTTGTAGAAGACTTCAGAAGGCAAAAGATTAGCTAGGTATTTTGTAAAAACTCCTCCAACCTTGCCACTTTTGGCACACTACTTCTCTCCTGACTTGCTAAATGGATTTGCTCAAATATGAAAAGCATACAGTCCTATTACCTTCTTCTGCAGGACAGTTAGTCTGGGGACAGATACCTCACTATCTATACCTCGCTTTGCTTGTTTAGAACTTGCCCAAATATATCTTCAGATCATTTAATCATGCCACATACCTGCACCTTTTATTTGCACAAACTCTACGCAAAGTTTCAAAGCAGTTTTATTTTTCACTACTTTGATCTGTCGGTAAACATCAGTCTGATCCTTGATGCCATGTTGGGTTTGCTCATTTTCTCTTTGAATACACTGTTAGCCCACAACACTGCCGAACTACCACTCTCTATTGGCAGAGCCTTATCAAAGGAGCATCTGTTCCCAGAAACTGGATTTACTTTTTAGTTAAGGGAAAAATATCCATATGGCTCCCCATGACTCATACAGAATTGCTGTGTGAGTCAGTGCATAGATAATGATCACTAACCTCCAAGTTTGGATATTTTCAAAAGTTCTATTGTTCCTGCTTGTATTAGCAAACTCCAGTAAAAACTCAAATAGGTTCAAAATATTAATAGTCTGTTGAGAAATCTGTGTTCCCTTCCTTCTGTCTTTCATCCAGCAATCTGCACAAAAAATTGCAACAGAGTAATTGAAGTAGAAATAGTTGGAATATGAGTTTTCTTAACAATCTCCCATATTGCTTTGCATTCTTCCAGATCGAAGAAGTGACAAAAGTAAGAGGCATATGGAAAATAGTGAGCTACATTGCTACTTTACCAATTATAAATATCAAATGCTGAAATACATTCACACTAATGCCTCACGGGTCAATTGCAGGGTTTAGCCCACTACCTTACACTGTTAATGTTCTAGTGACCTGCGTGAAGCTATTCACATAGCACAACCAAAAACGGACAGAAACATCACATGAATGCACCATCCCTATTACGCGATTTCTCATTATAGTGGAGCTGAACTAAGAGTTTCCTGCTGAAAGCACGTTTTATTCTTCCTTTCTTAACAACTCTGCTCTTCTTTCCTTCCTGCTGTATTCCTCCTTCTCAGTCTTCCCTGATTACTCAGATCAGCCTTCCCAGACCACTGTCATGCTGACATTAAAAATATTCTCTTTTTTTTCCTCCCCCAGATTACTTTTTTGCTGATTTAGCAAGTTCTAAACACACAATTAGATAACTACCAAAGCTGGCAAAAGAAAAAGTGACACATGGCACAGTCTGGAGCAAGAAGAAGAGAGGAAAATAAGATGTTAGTGATCAGCAACAACAATCTGTTAATTTGGATCAAATCCTAACACAAATCCACAGCTTTACAGTTCCTGGAGTCTTCAGCTGAGATTCTCAATCTGCCATGCTCGGTAACCTGCCTTACAAATTCCTGACAGCCCATGCCCCCCGAAGGTTATACTCTAAACAGATACAGCAAATAGCAGGTAGGAAGACAGAGAGACTACTCAAAACTCATCCAACATTTCAGCTGTAGGGTCAAGAGCAGGATTTGGCTTCTTTATTCTCAGGTCAGCATCAAACTCTAAAGATGCTATGATCTGAAACTTCCAAGGCCTTCTGGTGTGAATTTTCCCATTACAGGGGTCCTGATAGTTTCTTGGTCTGACTTTACTCCAGCAGCATGCAGATCTTCAACTCAAGGTCTAAAAGAATATGTAAACAAGGTCAAGTCCCAAATATCGGTTTATATCAGTACTCTTACTGTTCCACTATCCTGATCAGATAAGTATTAGTGAAAAGATGAATGACAACAGAATAAATTCCAACAAAAAAGAATTCCAGATGTTCGTAAAAATAAATGTTGTTAAGAGTGTACCTTATTAGCACACTAAGATGTAGGGAGGCAAGCAGCCTGGTACATAAAAACCTAAATCAAAAGGCAATCTTTGGTTATGGATCAGCCTGCTAAGAGGTTCATACGCAGAGTAATAAATTTAGGTATACAAAAATAAGTGATACTAGACAGATTTCTTATATCATTCCTGCTTCATAAGTTTTACACCAAGAAAAGTGGAATATTTAATCATGAAATATAAAGATGCTATAAATCCTCTAATATAAAACATGTGCATTGCTATCCAGCCATTGTTAAGAATGGAAATTTCACAATGTGTGCTGATTTTGGGTGGGATGGAGTTAATTTTCTTCATAGTAGCTGGTATGGGGCTATGTTTTGGATTTGTGCTGGACAGAGTGTTGACAACACAGGGATGTTTTCATTACTGCTGAGCAGTGCTTACACAGAGTCAAGGCCTTTGCTGCTTCTCACCCCACCCCACCAGCGAGTAGGCTGGGGGTGCACAAGRAGCTGGGAGGGGACACGGCTGGGACAGCTGAMCCCAACYGACCAAAGGGATATYCCATACCATATGATGTCATGCTCAGCATATAAAGCTGGGGGAAGAAGAAGGAAGGGGGGACGTTCAGAGTGATGGCATTGGTCTTCCCAAGTAACCATTATGCGTGATGGAGCCCTGCTTTCCTGGAGATGGCTGAACACCTGCCTGCCGATGGGAAGTAGTGAAGGAATTCCTCGTTTTGCTTTGCTTGCATGCACAGCTTTTGCTTTCCCTATTAAACTGTCTTTATCTCAACCCATGAGTTTTCTCACTTTTACCCTTCTGATTCTCTCCCCCATCCCACCAGGGAGGAGTGAGCAAGCGGCTGTGTGGTGCTTAGTTGCCAGCTGGGGTTAAACCACGACACAATGCAACACAGCAGCTGTTCTCTTCTTATACAAACTGGTCTGGAACAATGGCCACTGCAAGCAGGAAAGCACAGAAGCCAATGGATATGTCTAAAACTAAAGCAAAGGAGAAAAAAAAACAAGGTGAGCCCCTCCCAAGTACTTGGAGATGCTGGTACCACCTCCAGGGGACGACTTCTAGACAAGTGCACTAAAATAACAGTTACATCATGGCTCAGCCCCTCTCTTCATGAAGGTTTAGTTAATTAAGCAGGTTTATTGGCTGAAGGTCCAATTAGGAGCCCAGACCTCAACCTGAAAGTTCTGTAACATATCAGTATCCTTGACATACTCTGAAGAAAGAAAGTTCGTATCTATTTTGTTGCCTTATCTGAGAAACAAGTTCTCTTTCATTTTTTCCCTACACACAGAACCAAACATAGCTGTGTGGCAGCTACTGACCGTGTCCACAAACCTAGCTCATCAACCTCTGTTAAGCCCAGCAGTAACCAACCCACTGTGGCCTTAATAATAATTATAGTACCAACCCACTCTCTAATGCTGCATCACCAGTCACACTGCCCCGCTAGTCACACAGTTATGTTCATCCATCAGCAACAGCCCCAACCCTAGGCTCAGGAACCCCTTGATACCACAGCCTACAGTATATCATAGTGCAGTAACAGTTTTACAGTGGCCTGTCTAAACCCAAGCCTACCCAAACCTCTGAAACCATAACCTCAGTGCTGGAACCAGCAGCTCCTGCCAGAACAGAATTAGGCATACCTAGATGCCCCTTTTGGAAACAACCCTGAAAATAACTAAATGATCTGTTCAAAAGCAGCAATCCAAATGTACGCGTTTATGCCAGATGACAACCTAGCCTTCATCCAGCCTACAACTAGACCGATGACCTCTGCCAGACAGAATTATGCTTAACTGGAATTTCTAATATCACCAGTTATAACACAATCCATTATTACAGTTGTCATCTGAAAATGCCAGCAGCAATCGACAATTAAGTCTGGAAACCCTGTAAAAACTTGTCATAATTAACAAAGTAATAAGAACTTCAGGTAAGGGGTCTATACCCAACCAACCTGACTATCCGGACTTTTGTTTATGGTTTTAGTTTTAGAAATAAACCTGAAAGCCCTGAAATTTGAAAGTTAAAATCTCAGTGTTAAATCCTTTGTTGCTTTTGAATGAATTTATCAGTCTTTGCTAGCTCCCAGAAAACACTATATTTCTGTTTTTAAAAAATTTACAACTACCCTGGGAGAATGAAAATGTGAACTCTAAAAGGTCCAGCAGACTCATTAAAAATATTGGCTTTCTGGCACACTGCCAGCAAGAAACAGCACCACAAGTGAAAGATGTACATTATCTTCAGAATAGCATTTCTGCCCCCTCTGTTTTAAACCCTTAACTTCTAAACAATAGAATATCTTCCCTGATGGGCACGTCCAGAATAATAATTGAAAATCCACAGCCTATTCTTTGCAGCTCTCCTCTGCATTATGCTTTTGAGATCAGTGTATTTCACTAATGTATACCATTTTTTTTGTAACGCCTCTCACAGCTTATTAGTTTACTAAATGACGACCAAAAGGATATGAACCTTTCCAACTTGTTAAATAGAATTTTTTTTCAAAGMCAGGAATAGAGGGATAGCCATAGAATAAGTTTGAGGTAGAAAAAGCAGTGATTTCCTTCTTCTGTGACATATTTATGCGTATTCGTACATAACAACCTGCATGCAAATACTGAATCCACTTATATTCTTTCTTCCTGTTGAGGGAAAAAAGTGTACATTTTCCCCCTAATTGGATTAATAGGTTCATGTTACTAAATTTGCTGTCAGCAATGCATTACTATCATAAAGCAGTAATTTCAAAGACCTGTGAAAACCTGTTGTGAATAAGTGTATTTTTTTCCATTTAGAAGCACAAAGAAATCCATTTTGCCAACTTAATGTCAGATAAAAGTAAAATTCTCCACTCAGAATACAGTCTCCTCCAAAGTTTCTTTTGCAGTGTTTTTGACAAATAGAAATAATTGCTGAGTAAATTTATTCAGGGGTTTACCTATTTGTTCTTTGTAAATTCCTTGTCACCAAACTGCAATTACAGTTCCCACTAGTAAGTCTTCCATGGAGAGTTTTATGAACACTTATGCAACTGATTATGTGTCACACGAAATTTCCTCTTTAAGTCCCGGGGCACATCATCTCCATCATATGCTGTTGTTCCTGACTTCTGACTAGATGACTTCACTTCACAGCACTCTGTTTTAATTCATTATTATTATTTCATTAAAATCAAATTTTAATTCTTGCTTTAGCAAATCTCATACAAGAAGCTGCAATAGACAGCCTCTGTATATAATAGACAATTTTGCACTTGCCCAGGTACTCATGATCTGTGAATGCCAGAGAAGCACAAATAGACTGAGTCTTGCTTTCAGCTCAATGAACAGTTCATGACACATTTTTATGCTGTTGATCAGCCATATTTCTGCATTTATTGTCATGGGGTTTGTTCTTTAAGGAGCTGAATGTAATCACAACATTTCAAAGCTGCATTCTGTTTCAAATCAGAAAGAAAATTTTAAAAGTTTCAGAGATGAGAAAATCTAAAGAACAGCAGCATGAAGTTGCCAAAATTTCATTCTGCAAGAGAACTAAATCTCTGTAACTTTCACAAAATTAAGTTGATGCATTTTGGTTCATGAAGCCAGGGTTGGGTGCAGATCCGTGACAGTTCTTTTCAGTCTGCTCCTTGTGAAACTGTATTCTTTTTCACCCCACCCCTTTGCCTGGCATAGGAAATCCTTTTCACCATAGCATTGGAGTAGTCGTCTCCATCCACACTGTGTACACAGCCACGTGAAGCCCACAGTTGCCATGTCACAGGCATCATGACAGAAGGCACAGCCTGTCAGGGAACTCAGCCACCAGAAGGGATCAGGATGTTGAAGAAAAGTGCAACTGATAGACAGCTTTATTCTACTTATTAAAAACATTCAACTAAATTACGTAGTGCAATTTGGATCAAATAAAGTGAAAACATCCATTTTTAATTCTATTAACTAAAATTGAAAATCTGAGTGAAGAGACCTCCAAGATTTGTCCCACTAAATATCTCAGTTTTGGAGGAACTGCATTTTTCATCCGAGAAATCTTTCCAGAAAAAAAAATTCTAGCCAGCTCTACTTCTTTATTTCTCAATTCTTCCACTCACTGTTCTGCTTATATTCCACTATGAGACTTCCCATCATTATCTTTGTTTCCTCTGAATTTGACTCTGTGCTCTTAGTCCCAGCAATTTTAGCATTTTTCTAAGGATAAAGTTTTCAAAATGCCTTGCTTAATGACCAAATCTCATTATCTGGAATTAGGGGTTATACTTCTAAGAATATTTTCTGACATTTCTGTCATAAGAAATTCTGCATTTTCATATTGTACCTGTTTGAGAGTAATGGGGGTTTTTCCACCAATGCTGCCAATGCTTGAAGCCAAGCTTCCTTTCATTGTTTCTGCACATGCTCTTCACTTTCCCTCATTTTCAATTTATCTAATGTTGATGTGAATTTAATCCTGAGGTTGCTGGTATTAGCACCACAAAGTACTGTGTACTCCACAAACACTATCATCTAAATAGACAATGCAAACCACAGCAAAAGAAAATCTGAAGAAATTAAGTGAGTTGACTGGATTTCTGTATTATCTGCTTATTGCTTTTCTTCCTCATACTCSTATAGTCTGCAAAATATTTATAGCATTTTTTACTGAAACTTTTTGAGATCCTGGTTGGGGAGTGGAAAGACTGGAATTTATTGTCGCTCTTCAACCTAACAGAAACTCTAAAAAAATCCCACTATGATTAACTATTGTAATTATATGTCTATTGCTCAATCCTCAAATCTTCTGGGGCATGAAATTAAACAATTTTGTAGTATCTGTGTCTTTGCAACATCTTGGAAGGCATTATAGAAGACCCTCACAAAAGCACTCCATTCTGCTGTTGTCTGCAGACAAAAGTGGGTAGAGTGAAATCAACACAGGACAAGAACAACAGACAGCAGTGAATATGAAAAAGCAATGTGAAGAGCAACTCGCTGCACTGTCCCCAAACTGTACATCTTGCATTTCAAGAATACTTTAGCAACAGCTTCACTGGATTCAAAGCACAGGCCAGTTTAGAGAACACTTTCTGCCTCCCCTACACCCAAACCTCAACGTGCTGCCCAGCCACAGCACAGGCAGTTCATATCACCAAGGGCAAGTCCTGCCTGACCAACCTAGTGGCCTTCTATGATGGAGTGACTACATCAGTGGACATGGGAAGAGCTATGGATGTCATCTATCTGGACCTCTGTAAGGCCTTTGACACGGTCCCCCACAACATCCTTCTCTCTAAATTGGAGAGGTATGGATATGAGAGATGGACTGTTCAGTGGATGGGGAATTGGTTGGATGGTCGCATCCAGAGGGTAGCGGTCAACGGCTTAATTGTCCAGATGGAGATCGGTGACAAGTGGTGTCCTGCAGGGGTCCGTCCTGGGACCAGTACTGTTTAATATCTTCATCAATGACATAGTGCGATCGAGTGCACCTCAGCAAGTTTGCAGATGACACCAAGCTGAGTGGTGTGATCGACACACCTGAGGGATGGGATGCCATCCAGAGGGACCTGGACAAGCTCGAGAAGAGGGCCAGCGTGAACCTCATGAGGTCCAACAAGGCCAAGTGCAGGGTCSTGCACMTGGGTCGGGGCAACCCCCGGGATCAGTACAGGCTGGGGCATGAAGGGATTGAGAGCAGCCCTGCTGAGAAGGACTTGGGGATACTGGCGGATGAAAAGTTGGACGTGAGCCAGCAATGTGCGCTCGCAGCCCAGAAGGCCAACYGTATCCTGGGCTGCATCCAAAGAAGCGTGGCCAGCAGGTCGAGGGAGGTGATTCTGCCCCTCTACTCTRCGCTGGTGAGACCCCACCTGGAGTACTGCGTCCAGCTCTGGAGCCCTCAGCACAAGAGAGACATGGACCTGTTGGAGCGGGTCCAGAGGAGGGCCACGAAAATGATCAGGGGGATGGAACGCCTCTCCTATGAAGAAAGGCTGAGAGAGTTGGCATTGTTCAGCCTGGAGAAGAGAAGGCTTCGGGGAGACCTTATTGCAGCCTTTCAGTACCTGAAGGGGGCTTATAAGAAAGATGGGGACAAACTTTTTAGCAGGGCCTGTTGCAACAGGACAAGGGGGAATGGTTTTAAACTAAAAGAGGGTAGATTCAGACTAGATATAAGGAAGACATTTTTTACAATGAGGGTGGTGAAACACTGGCACAGGTTGCCCAGAGAAGTTGTCGATACCCCATCCCTGGAAACATTCAAGGTCAGGTTGGATGGGGCTCTGAGCAACCTGCTCTAGTTGAAGATGTCCCTGCTCATTGCAGGGGGGGGTTGGACTAGATGACCTTTAAAGGTCCCTTCCAACCCAAACTATTCTATGATTCTGTCTGCACAGGGAGGCTTGCTAGCCCTTTCCAGTGAGCCACTGGTACATCAATGTTATCAAGGGAAGAGCAATAGTGTGGATCCAAGCCATTGTCCCACAGCACCTTTTAAGACTCACTAGGAAGCTTAATCATGAGAGCTAGGAAGAAATCAGATGTAGAACTATCTGTGAGAAAGAAGTGTATCTATCTGGAAACAGAAAKAAATACAAAGCTGAATTTCTCTAATACCTTTTCCAGTATAAAAAGCTACGATGGATAAAGTTGCTCAGAAGCAGTGGGAGAATGAACTGGAGGGAAGGATAAGTTGGTGATCCAATCATGATGAGAGAAAGGAGATCTTTTTGATGGAAGCCTCAAACTTAAACCGTACAAATATTGGTTTGCAGTAGCTAGAGCTTTGGGTACTGCTTGACGCTATAGTAATAATTTAACATCAGATTCTTATTCCTTCACAAACTTTTATTCACAGCACCCATTTAAACAACTGACCATACCATCCCATTACCTAAAATCTGTCCCCTAGCTGCATCTCTTGTCATGAGAAAACAAGAGTAATAGCCCCAAAAAGCAATGCTCACTATATTACTCACTTCAATTCAACAGCCTAGAGCCATGTATTTTACTGCTAATAGAATAATAACACATTGTGTGATTTTGACATGGCCAAACAATATTGGAAGTGAATAAACACTAATTGCAAGCACGGGAAGGATTTGGTTCATTAAAAAAAATCATAGCTTTTCAGCTTGAGTGAGTCAGAGGAACGTATGTACGTACACCACCATAACCAAGGTCACACTATTACCAAAAGTTTTAGCACCATTTCACACAGCACAATATTACTTTCCCAGATACGTCTAGTCTGCAGGCAATCATTTTAACTTTTCCCCATGTTAACTTTCTCTTTCTGAAACCCATTGAAAGATTTCTTAATCAAATATCTGACTTTAATCCTAACAAACCATATGTTAGCCCCTAAGGGTAGTCAAAGACAACGGCAGAGCTGCCTGAAAAGTTACTAGATCCTATAATCCGCACAGTTGGGTTGCTAAAACCTGCAGATCATGCTAATTAAAGGGGAAAAGGGAAGAAGTTGAGAAAAAACAGTCTATCTCTAAGTAAACCTACTACTAACAAATTTTCAGTTTGAACATACTAGGTTTTTCTAACTAGAGAGAAGTTAAGGTAAAATAAATAGAAGAAATTACTTAAATATAACATTCTTATATCAAATGAATCCATTTTCCCAACTGCATTTAAAGGATTTTTTTGTTCCCCAAAGCTATTTTTCACTTTCGATAAACTGCCAGGCAATGCTTAAGGGGCCAGGTTAGAGTCTGTGCAACAGCCCAGAGTCTTATTTTGAGGATTTTAAATCAATGCCTAGGCTCCCTGCTAGCTCTCCCTACAAACAAGAGTTTCACCCAACCGAAAATGCTTCAGTGGTGTTCAAGACCCACTCCTACACTTGCAGAGGGCGGTGACAATACAGTTAGCACACATATCTTTACTTAGGTTTCCTTCCCATGAAATCAAGAAGGCTGCTTTGATACATCAATGTTTGTAAAGGTTGGAAGGATATTTCTGAACATAATATGCCTAATAGATTTATGTCTAAAGCTTTAGCATGTTTGTTTCCTATTTCAGCCTTTTTCCTAGAATTTATGGTTTTCACTTCACAGGGTTAAGGCTTCAGATATTTGATGTGGCTGCTAGCATACTAACAGTGTGAAGCTGCATAGCCTCGAACTGGAAGATACTGTACATCTCATATCCAGAAAAATACAATTGTGACAAACTTCCTGGCAARCCTCATAGGCCAGGCAGAATCCTTCCCTCTCCCCAGTCTTCCTAAATATGAAGGAGTGGCCACCAGTCACTCAAAGACACTTCTTCCTTCTAGCATTACCAGCCTTTAACCAGTAATCTCATTCACTCCTCAGTCCATACAGCTTCTATAAAAGCATGGCCTGTTACCCTGTGGACTCGAGTAATTTTTATAGTGTTCTCCATGCCCCAAGGTTATAAATACACCACAGCCTTCAACAAGTCTTCTTATGGCCAAAGTAAGCCTTACTCTAGTTGGATTAACGTAAAAGAACAAATATTAATACTTATTTCCTCTGTACAAAAAAAGAATAAACTATAGTAATAAACTATAGGTGACAGGTAAAAAAACTAAAAGAAAAAGCCACACTTGCTCTCGTTTCAGCCTAACTGCTGTCTATGGTTGCATGCATTAGCGAAATCTCTTTGTTGGTGAAACATGTTTAAAGTCTCCGGATGAGCTGACCCAATTTCATCATTCTTCCTGAAAGCTCCTCACTTCCCCCCACCCCAAAACCTATTAATAAAACAGTGCTCCTCCCTCTCCCCTAGCTAAAACAGATATGTCTCACTTTCTTGGAGATGCAAGCAGTGATTAGACCTCATGCCCTCTCCTGCACATAACTGATTCAATCAAAAACTTCTGATTGAAGTTTTGACTTAAGAGAAGGGTAAAAACACTTCTGTTTCTTCTTTTTGTGATTCACTGTACATCTTTCCATGTAATATATCTCCAGGCACTGAACTCATATTTCACAATCTATACATTAGGAAAAACACTTAATATCCAATTGGGATACATGTTCTTAGATTATAACCAGCCTCCTGTCTGAGATCAGACACAACAGTAAGCAACCACTTCAGGCTGACAGTATTTTGGGGTGTTTTACACCTCAAATTCTTTCTCATAATAGCCCTTTCCTTCAAACACGATCACGTATATATAAACATTATCAGCCATGTACAGGCACTCACAAGGCCAGGTCTTGCAGAATCAGGTAAAAAGCCCTCAAGGTAAGGTGACCCATCCAAAAATTACATCGTAGATTTCTTGCGTTTCCAATGAAATTTCTTCAGCACATGCCAAGAAGCAAAGCCAATTACCCCATCATTAGTTTAGTACTTGGATAAAGCTACTTGTACCAGAACTAGTTCTCTTATTGCTGAGATCTCTGCGCTACAGTCTAGTTTGCAGTTCAGAAATACCCTTGGCCTGAAAAACACCTATCGCATCAGGTGAGGTTTAGGTTAGTAAAAACCTGTGCTACTTAACTCAGTGAACAGAAAATCTCATTTCTATGAGATTATATTTCAGCAGAAGATCATTGTGTTCTTGTTCTCGTTCCTCTGCCATTGTGTTAGCTCTTAAGGGGCTTTTTGGTTTTTGTTTTGAGCAGGCTTTCTTAGTT
>JAYKAV010003169.1:236956-259753 GCA_035582835.1 Phoebastria nigripes
AAAAAAAAAAAAAAAAAAAAAAAAAGCAAACAGAAAAACACCACCAAAAAAACCAACACCAACGCATTTGTATTGCCCTACTCTGTAAGCTGTTCGAAACCCTGCCAGAGAAAAATGCAGCAACAGAGAGCCCTAGAGGCCCTGTCCTGCATTGCACTGAATAACTCCCACGTATGTACATACTTTCACATATGCAGAATGCATGCCCTACCTTTTCTGTACATCTGATGCACAGAAAGCTTACAAAACACTTCAAACATAAGTTGCAATTATATGACATCCACCACTTTGTTCAGTTACTAAATGCAGGTTCATTTAGTTCTTTGAAAATGAATGAGGCAGAGCGCGTTTTGCTTGTTCTTTGTTTGTTTGGAAAAGTAGATGGTGATGTTTGATGACTGCAAAGGACTGCTCATTGCATTGTTCATTCCTATTCCACAAACAACAGTCCTGATTCAATGCCTATAAAGTAAGAAAAGTGTCATTACAGTAGATTCTGGACCAGCTCTGTAGTCTTCTAATTTTCCTAAAATTTTAGGAAATCGCAAAACCCACAATACTTCTTCAGTTCAGATGAGGAGCATGTGGTTGCAGCAAATGCGCTCACTAAAATCTCTCTGAGGTAAGCTTTAAGTGGTTAGCAGAAATAAAAACCTTTTTTTAAGAAATTCCAAACTCATTATTAGATCTAATACAGGCATCATCAGTCACCACTGAAATTTATCTTTCCAAAGTATTGTTGAGCCATCTGGCAGAAGGTAGGTGAAGAGCTTGCGTGAAGTACCACACCCATGCTCTGAGGATGAAAACCACTCTACCGTGTGCCTGGCCATCAACCATGACTCTTCCACAGAGCACATCCAGAATAAGTGCTAAAGTCCTCTTACTACTAYCCAAGATCAGAGACTGAATTTGCTGTACCACAAACACACAAACATAGGTCTGTTTCACGGGGACTGTTTTATCTCACGTCCTGAAGTTTTGTGATTACTTCTGAACCAGAGCTTGCCTTTCTAATGGGAGAAGTCCCCGAGCAGGTGTATCCCAGCTCAGTGACTGCCCCAGGGCACCTCTCCAGTACCATCCCAGTATCTCTGGGAGCCTCTTTCCCTGATGCTCCTGAAGGAAGAGGGCTGTGGGCATGCCTGTCAGCTCCCAAAGAAACGCTTCCTCTTAGAAAGGGTTAGAATGTCTCAGGCACTCTTGCAATGAAGAGCTAAGCCAAAGGGCAAGGGCTTAATTACAGAACACTGATTTGTTCAGTRCCCAGGGACATAAAAGTGTTTAAATCCATCCCCGCCTGCAACCTCTCCCCTCAAGGCTGCTCAAATCATATTCTTCCACAAAAACTTAGATAGGAGCCTCGCAGAGATCTTTTCTGTGGCATACAAAATGGTTTGTTCCTCATTTTTACCCTACCTAAACAGAAGGGCATATTTCTTAATGTCTGCCAGTTTTTTCACTTTTTTTTTAACCCAATAAATTCCATGGTAAAACAAAACTGCATTCTCAGCCTTCAGGAGAAATAAAACCATAAGGATCTCACAAGGAGGCCTCAACGTGATAAGCAAGAATGTTTGTCATTTCCTGACACACTTATAGACAGGGATGATGTGTGTGGGAGAAAAGACCAAAGGACCAAATTCTGGCCATCCTCAAATCTATACTGGATGTGGGATCACACCAATATAAATTGCCAGATACTTTTCCTGTTTAACTCATATATGTGCATATTAAATTATTTTATAACCTTAATAAGCTTCTTAGCTACATTCTCTTTTAAATACAAGACATCAGTATAGGTATGGTACATCATATGAATCAGCAGGAGAACTCTGCAATGAGAATTATTTGACTGTTATGGATTACATCAAGCCACACACAGATGCAGAAAAAAAAAAATAAAAACAGTTCAGATATACAGCCACCTCAGCTAGACAGACCATCATGAATCTGCAACATCCCCCTTGCTTGTGGCAAATGCAAAACAGATGCTTGTCTTTAAATTGGCTCTCCTCAACCCTCAGCTGCTGGGGACAAGGTAGTTTGCTGGGATTCTCCTCCTTTGTCAGCCTCCTTCCACTCTGAGGATCAGCTCCTAAGAGGTAGGTGGATTTTTCCYCAACTTTGACCATCTCTTTTCTTCAAAGCCTCTCTCTCTTCTTCACTTCTTCCCCTCCAGAACAGCTACTGGCAGTCTCCTTCAGAGACCACATCTTTCTCTTAAACCTTTCCTGCATTTCTATCTATTGGCAGCTCTCAGAATGCTAGCCCCAAAATTCACAAACTATGGATCAGACTCTAAAATACCATGAAACACCTACTACACAAACCTTAAAAATAACAGCTGTAGTCTGGGTATGTTTCCTGCTTGCTCTCAATACATGTGCATGGTGCTTACAGCACTGCAACCCTCACACCTTTTAGTGAGTACAGAGATCTTGGCTACTGCTGTGGTACCCTCAGCAGAAGCCCCCGTGGGGAAATCAGACCCCTTTGGGATTGATACAGCACCTGTGCATAGCAAGAGAGAGTCCCCACACCATACAGCACCCACAGAGCTGGCCCATCATTAGATGAGAACAGCTTTGAACTGGACAGGACAAGACTCAAACTGGTGCTCTACCCATGAAAGACTCCACAGCTTGCTTAGCTAGGAGCTAAGGCAGAGCATTGCAACTGAAATTCCAATGACCCGCCGTCATCTGCCAGGCCTCACAGGGACAGAGGGGGAACAGGTTTTCTGGCAGTGTGAGTGTGAAGCTTCCCAGCTTTTGAAGGCTTCCTGTGATTGTCAACACTGAACCTCACGAGCTTCCCCAGTCATTTCTACAAAGGAAGAGGGGACTGTTCTGATCCAAAGAGCAATGCTGCTGGCCAGTAGTCAATTACATTTTTGGATGAAGGAGCCTCCTAACTGATCTATTATCCCTTCTACCATGTTAAAAAGTTTGGACAACCTCATGTCCATATGTACAAACAAGGTCCGCATTGTGTGGGTTGGTTAAACAGTCCCAAATATTTGATACCAAAAAACCTAGGGGAAAAAAAAAGACAACCTCCAGCAAATAAGCTTGAAAAAAGGTCAGTAATGGTCTGCTTGAAAGTTATAAGGAGTGCCTAAAAATATAACCAAAAAGTGTGGATGCCTTCTCAACATATAAGCACCAGAAAATTATTCACGTGAGTCTAATTACATGTGAAACTGCTTATATTTATTCTAGTTAAAAATAAAAAAGCCCAAAGGAAACTCAGAAAAGAGCAAGCCTTAATTCAGTCTCATGTATTTATGTATTTGGGAAAATATTCCTTACAAAAATTAGACTGTATAGTCATAACCAAAATTAATGCAGAGAAATGGCTGTATATATATGATTCTCTTAAGGAAATGTAACTTATTTCCAGTAACTGAAGTCTTACTTTTCATTCTGAAATTAATTAAGGGAAAATCCAAGTATTCAGATGTTTAATAATCACAGTAAGCAATGTCATGGCCAAACAGAAAAAGAACAGTTTTTTGCTGAAAATGTGCCAAGAGGAAATAAACAGCTTTCTGGATAAGTAATAATCAACAGCAAACTGCAATGCCATTACATTTTACAAAGGACAGTGTGGAATGTGTGGAAAGATTAGAACAAAAAAATAAAGCAAGCTATAAAAAGCCCAGATACCTGACAGAAGAATGAGAAAAGGACACAGCCCAGTGTTCTGCAAAAATGATTCAAATAAATCTGTACTTTGGCAAACAGGAAAAGGAAACAGAAAATATGCAGTAGAATCCAGTTATTTTTCTTTGCTATTTCATTTGACAGCAATAATATCTAAGGTCATCTCTCATATAAACTTACCCTAAATAGAAACATTTTGCTTCTGTTTACATTGAGATTGGACAGTAAAGTCATTATAGTTTGTTCATGTGGTGTTTTCCTTTATCTTGTATAGTTCCTCACAAAGTAAAGTAATACATTTTCTAACTGGAGGAAAAAAAAAAGCTTGTATAACACCAATGAGTGTTATAGGTAGTGAAGACAGTTTTACTGGCTTATAAAAATTGAAACAGGAAGACGGCCACAAAAAACTCCATGAAACTTTGCCAATGAGCTCATATTATTCACAAGAATACCAAACTCTCAGGATACTAACTTCAAATCATCATCTCTATCTCCTACTATACCATATTTTTGGCAAGACTTATGAGCAATGTTTCCATCTCTCAAAACTGTAAGGTTCCCATAACATACTGCCAGGCAGCTTTGTTGAAAGAAAATAGCTTTTACAACTTTGACTATTTTTCAAAAGTTTCCATTAGTCTGCAAATAAAAATCACATAGTAGGGTGCTTTTACAAGCTGCATAAAGGGTGTTTTCACAGGAGTCTTTATATGTATATAACTGTGTATATATACATACACATAGAATTAGTTTGAAAGCAGTTTTTTTCCTGAAAAGAAAGGAGAAACACTCTAAAATTTTTCGAGTGGTAACTGCTATCTGGTTTKGGATTTACAGTAACATTACCTGAGTTACAAAATATATTAATGTTAGAAAGATCTTGGAGTAATCACCCTAAAGGTTTGACTGCAGGTATAAAATACTGTATCTGATCATTTCTATGATGTATTCAAGAAATTGTGCCCTATACCTTCTTATGTTTTCCTTTCTCTTTTTTTTCATGCATTGATGATGCCACTAATAATGTCAATAATATTGATGCATCGGTCTCATACAATGTATGTTGCCATGCTCTGTATCGTGTTAAGAGCAGGAGCAAAGGTGCTGATCTCTGGCAAAAATGTTCTTTTAGCCAAAATTCAGATCAAAGCGTTAGCACTTATAATGAAGTACCACCATTAGAATGAAAACAAGTCTAGGTAATTGCTGTGACAATAAGTAGGGTAAGACTGTATTTAATGTCCCCCTTCATTACAAATCCATCTGGCATCCATTCTAATAGCCAGCCTATTCTCAGAAAAAAAATTATTTGATGTGCCAGTGGATGTCGTATGTGCCTTATACTTTTATAGCACCTCTATTGTAATTCAACATTAATTATATTTCACATTGATGTACTGCATAATGCTGCAATATGAAATGTTCATATTTTGTAAATGAGAAAATTAAGCTCACTTTTGTCTGTTCTAATCCCATTTTACCCTTATTAGACTTCAGTACCAGAACTCTCCTCTTCTTCTGTTGTCTTACCAAATCCATGAACACATACAGTGCAGCTATTTCACACTGAAGAGAAAAAACTTTGCTACCCTTTTTCAAAAAAAAAAAAAAAAAAAAAAAAAAAAAAAAAAAAAAAAAAAAAAACATGCACCAAACTAATTTCCATATCATTTTAATATATTTTCCTGCTTTTGAATTCTTACTGGGATCATAAAATACAAGTAGGCAGAAAAAAATGGAGCACTATATTCCAGTCATCACAGAAACAGAAATAATAAACATCCATGACAGCAGACTACTGGTGAATGATTTTAAGAAATATGTCACTTCGTGTATACCCTGACCTCTTCTCAGTTAGTATGACATTTGCTCAGAGATGTCTAGTGTTTATTTTCCCATAGCTGTGTTTATCACAGGAACATAGGATAAAAGAAAAAGACACACAAAAAACACAAAAAAAAAAGAAAAAAAAAAAAAAAAAAAAAAAAAAAAAAAAAAAAAAAAAAAAAAAAAAAAAAAAGGGCGGTCAGAAGTTTTTGATCTTTTATCGAGTCATAGACAGCTATCCCTGCTAAAGTGAATATGGCTGGTATAGAACAAGGAAATTAAAAAGGGAATAGTACAGTAGAAGATACACATATATTTGTGGGAAAAAATATTTTAAAATATCAGGACAGTTTTTAAACTTTTTCTGATGTCCCATCATTGACATACTTCATAGAGTCTCACCTATCCTCCACCTGTAGGAACTTGTGTTGGTTGACTTCATTTCACCAATACACCAGGTGGCCTTTCTTGGGAGCCTGTGCATGCGTGAAAGCCTTAGGTGCTTAGTGTGGTCAGACAGGTTGAAAACCCAAGTACGTTCTTTAAATAATTTAGCTAAGCAGTCCTTCTGTCAGGTATTTATGTCAAACGTGACGCTTCTCTAACAGAAGCTAAAAAAACAACATRAAGAAACAGAAGAAAAGGGAAAAATAAGAAAGCATAAACAAGAGATGAGCTTGCTTTAAGGCCATCCGGACTCCTTTAGTCCGTGAAGCCATTCTTGCCCTCCCTTGCTGACCTGTGGAGCTAGGCTCTCCAGAGACTTTCTAGCAAATGAGACAGACAGATGAATGCCTCCTGTGTGCTGACAAACACTCTCCCAGAATAGGCACATGGTTGGAAAGGACTGGACAAGTCTTTAGTTCAAGAAAAGCTTTGGGAATGTCAGCCCAACTATTTCTATACCTATGAGCAGGCAGTACAGCATTTGACTTACTACAGTTTTAGAGTGGAACCTCATGAGATGTTGCTTGACTCTGTGGAAAGGTTGCCCATGCTAGACCAAAAGACCTGATCTCATCTTCATCAGTGAAAGTGGGAAAACCTACATTTCCACATGCAATTGGTTATCTTAGGTTGCTAGTTGTGTCCACACTGAGGAATCAAAGAATATGATGACTCATGGGAGACCCCAGCTACAGCCCCCCTAAGGCCACTTAGGCAGAGAGCACCTAGATGGGCACTCTGCTGTCTTTCCTCAAGAACTCAGTTGATTCGTCTATTTCCCTTCAACAGAAACAGGCCCTTTTTGTATTTGGTCTCAAAATTTATATAAGCAAGCATAGTCTTCATCCAGTTTCCATGGGGCTTGCAACCTTACTCATAAGTGCTGGAATCATACTTCTTTACAAACTGCTTAGGAGGGGAGGTCTTGATTTTCTAAGGTCGAGTACTTAGGACACTTAAAGGTGTATCACACTGACCAGTTAAACACACAGACATACAAAATCCTTCCTCACTTTTGAGCCTGTAAGGAAAAAACTGTGTAAAGCAGCATCTTGGAGAAAACTGGAAAATAAAACTACAGCAGAGGAGAGGAAAAGGAAGAAAGARAAAGGATGAAAGGGGAGATAACAGTCAGATTGAAGCTTAAGACAGAGTTGTATGTACCTCATTCATTTCTGCTTTTCAAGCAAGGCAAGAGGCCCATACAGCAAGCTCCTCCAAAGCTAGACATGAGCAGCTATGTCCTGAATTGAAAAAACACAGCTGCCTAGCCCAAAGTAATGACTTTATAAACCATGTTTTTATTCAGTAGCAATTTAGCCATGTCATATTCCAGCTAGAAGAGAGAAGTAGCAAGGAAGATATTCCTGCTTTTTATACAAACACACACTCCACACCAGYGTACCATATGCTGAAAGTGTCAACCAGTGCCACAAAAATCGGGAATACATTGGGGACATCTCTGGAGAAAAGACCCAGAACAGATACTGCATAACAGCTGTTTAACAGAAGTTTTCTGAAGGTACTCCAACTGTAATAGGTGGGACATTCCTTATAAATCTTAGAAAGTATTAAAAAGTTAAAGTTGAACCTTGGGGCTCCCATACGAAAAACAGATAGGTAGGTGCTTATAGTTTCCAGGCCACTTTCAAAGAGAATAGTCTACAGTTTCTCAGTAAAGTAAACATTTACTGAATCCAAGAAACATTATAAATAAAGTGAATAATTTTTTAATACTATAAAWAAGCTTTCAATAAAAACTACTAACAATTCTCCTACAGTTAGTTACACAATTCCTGGACATGTTGCTGTTACCACATACCTAAATATAAGGCTTCGATAAAAGAGCCATGTTTCTGCAACCTTATCATACACCTATAAAAGTTTCATGTTGAATTATTAGATTTTTACTGTAATTATAGTAAGTACATTACGTACTTCTAACAGGCATTACAGGGCTTGAGAACAGGGACAGTGCATTCTCTATCCAACACTTAAGAATTAGCCAGCTAACCTTCAGCCAGGTATCTCTGCACATAGGAATGCTGCAGTCCTGAGATTGAGACTTAGCCAAAAAACAAAATCTACAGCCTTTATTCAAAGGACTACAAGTATCAGCATGCCACGCACACAGCAAAAACTTGTTATGCATGGATCAGTCACTGAATCCATAAAGATTTCTTTAATATTCTCCCTTTATAGTGAGAATTTCTTATGCCATTTCAGAAACCATGACTGTGTCCTGGAGCTGTACCAAGCTTCCCGAGTGCAGCAGCCTACCCTAAACTGTGTATGTACAGACTCAAGAGTATCCTGTGAAGGTCTAAGAGTCTCCTCTTCACTGCTCTTTCTGAGCCAAAATCAGAGTAGGTTAGCCATCTGGGATACTGCAAAGGAATACAATGTCACCCTATCAGCCCATTTAAAATTTACTTGACAGTTCAGTTGGGTTTAACATAGATACTATTGTTAAGTTAGCTAAAAATGAAAAAATAACCAATAGAATACGAATTGCAGAAGTCTTCTCTTAACAGCAGTTTACACTCCTTAGTCACTTTGCATGTAATCAAACTAGTCTTGTCAAAATTTGTCACTGAGAATTTGCAGTAAAAATTCTGGTTATGCTAATCTTTGACCTCTATTATCCTTAATAGCATTTTCAGAGGTGCTGCCCTAGGGAGCTGCACAAGTCCTGACATTTAAAAATCAGGCATTTGACATTTGGAATTACTTAGAAGTACCCTAACAGCAACTCAAAATAAAGGTTGCGTATGTGTGGGTGTGAATGCATGCAAGTGCACAGCTTTTCTTTGAGACACCTCTACCTTTCTTAGTGCCGAGCCTTTTTTCTGAGCCACAATATGTTTGGTACTTGAAGTCCAGTAATAGCAAGTTCATATTCAAGATTTAACCTGTGTCAGTGAAAGAAGGCTATGGAAATGCTAATTGCTTCAAAGTTACACTGCCTGCTGGCTGTTCAACTTCATTTGCTACGCATACTGATAAGCAAGACAGTCCACTGCAACATCTCTGGGACCTTGCAAAGCCTGTTTGGACAAAGTATTAATTCACTAGAAACTGGTCAGTTCTGGACTTCCATTCTTTTTAGCATACGTCAAAAACAGCTTTTTAATACAGTTCAATTCTTGCAGTGGTTTACAAGACAGAAAAGCACAGTTATGCCCATTGTACAGATCAGAAATTCAAGCCTCAGATAGACATGATCTGTAGATCAACACCAAGTAGATCAATACCAGAATAGGAAGAGAACTTGCACTCTTTATTCTGACCAGTGTGATATTCAATGAATTATCTTGCTATCTTTGAGTTGCTCCAAGATTTACCATTGTCACTGCTTAGTATCCCAGTTTAAAACATCTATTTTAAATGCATTTTATGAAAGCATAAGTAATATTAACATGAATTGAAATAGATTTTTTTTGAGGACAGAAGGAACAATACACTAATTATTACTTAACATCGCTTTCCAGACAGAAGGCAGAGAGAACTGTCTAGCATCATATTTAGGCTTCTCTTACCAGAAACTCGCCAATTAAGATTTCTTTTCCTTTCATAACCCTAAGATTCTTTTAAGAGACAAGACAATTAGCACAAGGTCTCCAAATGGGATGACAATTTATGCTAACAGTTAGATGCTAAGTTACTCTTTTTTCTCAGCTTTAAAAAATGGGAACAACTGGAATGGCAACAATAACTTTATATTACATGAGATAAAGTGAATTATTATGCTCACATTTGCTCTTCAGAGCATAGACCATAATGCATCTTGTTTTGAAGTCCCAGTCACTTTAGATCAATACTAGGGCATTGCCTTATATTGCCACATTAGGCAACAAGCATCGCCATCGCATTTTTGTCTCTCTACTGTCCTTTGAGATCCAAAGCAAACACAGAAAGGAAGTTCACATGTAGTACTCAACTTCAGAAGAGGGCATAAGTCATCCCATGCCAAGCTATAGGATGTCACAACTGGACTTTTGGTACCCAGATCAGTTAGGTCAAAGCTACCTGGTTTGGTCTGCAGTTAATGCTGTGCTGCAGACATACCTGAGTTCTCATTCTGTACCTTCAGGCCTTGTTTAGCCACAAGGCAGTGGCCATAGCAGATTACATAAAAGTACAGTTGTTTTAAAGGAAATGACAATGACAGACCCTTTATCAGGCTACAGAAGAACCCAGAAAGGAAATAGAGTTGTAGCCTAGGTGATCTTTATAGAAATACAGGTCAAGATTCAATAGATGAATTCTTAACAAGAGAAAAAGAATCACTTTTGTATTTTTTATGGGTTATTTTAATAACCATTGCCTCTGATTATTCCCTGAGACTAGGCTTTTTTCTCATTATTCCTGTGAGGAGAGATAAAATAAAGAAATTCAGAAAAATGACAATGCAATGGAGCAACCATACAGTGAATACAGACATTTCCAAAACAAAAAAAAAGAAAGCCCAAATGGAACCTCATCCCTGTCCCCACTGTTTGCTGCTTTATCAGGCCCTAYATAGTAAGAAGCACTCAGAGAAAAACGGAAAACGCTTTTAAAAGACCATTGTTGCCAACCCAAATTGAAGCAAAACCAGTATCATTAAACAATCCAAGAGGAAAAATATCCAGCTGCAATCACCTTTTCAGCAACCTGAAAGTGAAGCTATTTAGAAGAATGAAAACAGCTGACACTTCCCTATTGCTGTCCCTTGACTCATCGGTCTAGATGAGTCATGATCAAATAAATCCATATATTTGCAATAGTCTTTTTTATAAGGCTATGAACAAACTCCATTACCATACCATGGAGATTTCAGAATTCCAGCTAGACCAAAAATTTATTTCCAGTGTCCCATCTATTTTGCAAATCGCTGCACCAAAACTCTGCAGCATCCCCTCAGATTCCTGCAGTACTCATTTTTCTGCTGTGCTTCAGTGAACAGTTCACCAGCTGCACCTYTCTGCATCAGAATAAAATGAACATGGAGAAAGCTTTCAAATCATCAAAATTCAAAAATAATTTTTCCTTTCCCCTCCATCTTTCTTTACATCCACTGACTGCCCCAGGTGCTTGCAGAAACCATGATACGTTTATCTGATTGCGGTAGTTAGGAGACATGATGAAGCTACAGTCACTGTGGGAGGAAGTGCTTGAGTTTTCAGCTCACTGCCTCTCTCAGCTTCCACTTTTTGTTTTCCTCACTACACCCTTGCTCCTTTCCCTCAGACTAGAACATAAGCACCCTACTTTATAGACCCCTCTTTATTAAAAAGATAAGAAAATTGTGCATATTGTGCACTAGAATGTCTTGAAGCTTCAGTATTCCAAAAATCTATTTGCTGTTTCTTTTCAGGAGTGATGAAGCAGGATCAGTCCACAGTAGAGATGCCTGTGCATTCACCTAGAGTGGATGCTAGCAGCTCATCAAGAGTCTAGGGTTGGCTGTATGGGTTTTATCAAAGCCAGGAAATGCACCTAGTCTGTTCTATAGGATTGAGAAATTTAAATTTAGAAAGATATTAAACATCCAGTCACACTTCTCAGGTGTATTCTGGTCAGAAGAAAGGCATTGTGGAAAGTATCACAGAAGAGCCAAGTTGGATGTTCTTGGAAGAAGCTCTTGCCATGCTCACACAATGGAGGAAGCTTTACACCCTCCACTTCTTGTCACTGTAGGGAGTCTTGCTTGAGAACAGGCACTCAGGAATGGAGGCACGGTTTACAAAAGTATAAACAGATCGTACTTTGCAAAGGGCAGAGAAAAACAAAGCTAACAGGTAGCCTGAGCCCAGCACTCCTCCAGGACTCTCTTTTCAGTCAGAGGARAAAAAAGCAGGAAGATATTCAGAAGAATACAATCTAGATACTTTTTCTGAATCAGATTTCTTGTTAGCAGCTTTGTTGGACCACTTAGTAAAAGACAGTCTAGTAATTAGATGCCAATCTCTATCTGGCCTGTTCTAAACTGTATTATTCTTTCTTCTTCTCATAATCTTTCCCTAGTACACATCTCCCTTTTCCACACTTATTTAAACGGATTTTATCATTTGCATTCTGATTTACTAASTCTTCAGAGCACTCTGCACTTACATTTGTATTTCAAAACTGCCCTGGAAATCAGCAGGATGCCAGCGGTCTCCACATCCCCCCGAGAGCAGACAGCATGGTGAAATAACACCACTAACTGATGACACATGCTTTCAGAGCAAGTGGTGTTGGATGTGACTCTCTTACCACCTGGTTTTATCCATGAATAAGAAATCAGAAAAATAGCAGTAACTGGCAAATTTTGTTGGTATCATTAAGTTGTGCCTTGAGAATTAGCCAAGCTATAGATACTACACAGAAGTATGTAACTGGTCCTTCCCTCAGGGAAATATATTAATTTGATTAGTGGTGAACCCACATTCTTTTCATTAGCTATTACTAGCCATGTGGGAAAAGGGCCTGCTGTGCACAGGTGGCTTGGACATCTCTTCATGCTTTCAGGACCTCTGTTTATGCCAGTGGGACAGTCTATTAGAGGCAGGGAAGTGATTCAAATTAATTTTCTCGGGGCTAGCAAAACCATTTAATTTAGTCTTGTGAGGTAAAACAAGAACTTGTAGTAATCAAAGCAGCTGAGGCTGCAGAAGCTGGGCAAAGGAGTTCAGGGCTCTTTAAGATTCTGCTTGGAAGAGCTCAGCTGGCTTTGATTTTACAGCCCCAATGTGAGAGAAAAAACCTGCAGTTTGTTTACACACGAGCTCCTTTCCTCTGTCCTACTTCAAATGGTTCCTCACCACCATCACCCTACTTCCAACCTCCGGGCTGGAAGCCAACTTTTGCCAGAACACTTTTTTCCCAACCCTATCAGTAAAGTCAACTCAGTCCATATCTCTGGTACAAACACAGTACAAAAGAACGTGAAGATTAAGAAACGTATGCCTGCAGTCACAGTTTACTAAAAACTCACTGTTCTCTGAATTTCAAAACAGACTAAAATACAAAAAAGCTTCCAAGGCAGAAGTCATCACAGCTAGCCTAGTCCTCTCTTTCTATGAAAGGTGACCCGCTTAGTAGATGAGGGAAAGGCTGTGGGTGTTGTCTACCTAAAGCCTTTGGCACCGTTTCCCACARCATTCTCCTRGAGAAACTGGCTGCTCRTGGCTTGGACAGGCGCACTCTTTGCTGGGTAAAAAACTGGCTGGATGGCCAGGCCCAAAGAGAGTTGTGGTGAATGGAGTTAAATCCAGTTGGCGGCCGGTCATAAGTGGTGTTCCCCAGGGCTCAGCATTGGGGCCAGTTCTGTTTAATATCTTTATCAATGATCTGGACGAGGGGATTGAGTGCTCCCTCAGTAAGTTTGCAGACGACCCAAGCTGGGCAGGAGTGTTGATCTGCTGGAGGGTAGGAAGGCTCTGCAGAGGGACCTGGACAGGCTGGATCGATGGGCTGAGGCCAACTGCATGAGGTTCAACAAGGCCAAGTGCCGGGTCCTGCACTTYGGCCACAACAACCCCATGCAAGGCTACAGGCTGGGGGAAGAGTGGCTGGAAAGCTGCCTGGCGGAAAAGGACCTGGGGGTGCTGGTYGASAGCTGGCTGAATATGAGCCGGCAGTGTGCCCAGRTGGCCAAGGAGGCCAATGGCATCGTGGCCTGTATCAGGAATAGTGTGGCCAGCAGGAGTAGGGAAGTGATTGTGCCCCTGTACTCAGCCCTGGTGAGGCTGCACCTCAAATACTGTGTTCAGTTTTGGGCCCCTCACTACAAGGAGGACATTGAGGTGCTGGAGCATGTCCAGAGAAGGGCAATGAAGCTGGTGAAGGGTTTGGAGAACAAGCCTTATGAGGAGCGGCTGAGGGAACTGGGACTGTTTAGCCTGGAGAAGAGGAGGCTGAGGGGAGACCTTATTGCTCTCTACAACTACCTGAAAGGAGGCTGCAGYRAGGTGGGTGTCAGYCTCTTCTCCCAAGTAACAAGTGATAGGACAAGAGGAAATGGCCTCAAGTTGCACAAGGGGAGGTTTAGATTGGATATTAGGAAAAATTTCTTCACCAAAAGGGTTGTCAAGCATTGGAACAGGCTGCCYAGGGAAGTGGTGGAGTCACCATCCCTGGAGGTATTTAAAAGACGTATAGATGTGGCACTTAGGGACATGGTTTAGTGGTAGACTTGTCAGTGCTAAGTTAACGGTTGGACTTGATGATCTTAAAGGTCTTTTCCAACCTAAACGATTCTATGATTCTGCCATCACAATCCCAAGGAGAAGTGGCTAACATCAGGCCATGGTTCACATGTATTTTCAATGCAAGTATGCAACAACTGCTTTCAAATCTGCAAAATCACAAGGTACCTCAGTTCTATGCAGGCCTATGTTCAGGCTTCAAAACATGTTCTCCATCTCCCACAGAAGTCTCATACTTTTAGTAATAAGTCTGAAAAATTATTCTGATTAAAAATCTGGTATCTTCCACTACTTCTAGTTCTTCTAGTGCCTCAAGCTCAAATTCTCCTTCACCTCTGGATGCATTACATCCTTTCAACTGATACAAAGAGGATCAATGTTACAGGCAAGAACTGTGGTTGAAAGTATTCACAAAACTAAGTTTAGCTTGGGAGCTCAGCCCTTAAAGAGGAAGCCAGGCATCAGACAAGTAAACTCTAAGTGCCAGAAGGCACTGCAACAGAACATCCATGCCAATGTTTTTTAGCTTAGAGTTGCAATATTTTAGCTTTGTATTATTTTAAAAACATATATATATTTATTTAAACAAAAAAAAAAACCCACACACCAAAAAAAGGTATCTCCACACACAGCAGTTATTTTTCACGCAAAAAGATTTTAAAAAATTATTTAACTGGAAAAACACTTTTTCATGGAGAGAAACTGCTTGGATAAAAATACCGATCAGCTTTGCCTCACCTCCTGCTGCAGTAGAACCAAAGGGGCCAAGGAGGTGGCCAGCTCTTACACACAAAGCCCATTCACTCTCGTGTGCATCTGCGCCGGTATCTCTGACCATGGCTTTCCATACGCTCCCTGCTCATTCCTCTTTCCTGGACTCAACTCCTGTCTCCAGGAAGGGAGCATTGCTGGRAGAGAAAGCCTCCCTGTCTCCCTGCAAGAGTCCCCCAGAAGAGGGCTGATAACCAGGAAGAACAAACCACAGTGACTTGGAGGATAGAGCCAGCTGTGCACTGCACACAAGGGAAAACAGCACAGCGGATATTTTGGCTTCCCTGAGCATACCACCTCATTTCTTTTGCGCTGGGCAAGGCAGCTTTTAGTACTGCTCATACCACAAGCTGTGGCACAGAGCCCAGATACTCATTTCCACTGCAGTTGCTACTTAAGAGGCTTCCTGGCTTCCAAAGTACATTTATACAATCCATTTAATGGTTTTATTAGCAAATACTCATTTATTAGGAAGTCCTAAGCTAAACAAACAAGGAAGTCATCCTGTATGTTGAAAAATAAACTCTTTCACAAAGCTGAAGCGTCTTAATTCTACTCTTTAGCATTAACCTTTTCCCTATCCCATTTTTGTGTTAGGGTTTCACAGTCTGTTCTTAAATGCTGCTGAGACTTCATGTACCCCATTGAGGGTAAATAAGGGCCATGAAGGCTTACCACTTTATGAAATGTGGCCTTGAATTATAGGACTATAATGTTGGGAAAGAGTGCTGGGATATATTCTAGTGTTTTCTGTGTTCTGATCCATCTATGACAGGACTAGAAACCAAGCAGAGATACTCTCCATAGAATATTATAGTACTTAAGGTAAATATACTGAGGTAGATAGCTGAATCCTGACCTCCTTTTGTACCGAGTTCTCCACTCCTCTTTTTTCCCTTTATCAAGACATGTCATTGTAAAAATACCATAATGAGGAAGACTTTTCACATAATATTGTTCTGAAAAGAATCACCTTTTTCATATTACTGTATAGTTGCCATAACAACTTGATGCAACATCTTATTTAATAATCATTCTCTGCATCCTTTTTAGCATTTTAGTTGTCATGACAACAACATGCATTTTATTTCAGACCTATTTCCCAACACTCTTAGGTATGTTTTGGTTGCTTTGAATGAAATCAGACTCAGTCTCCACTAAAAGGATCAGAAAGAAATCTGATGCAGTGTCTAGGAAAGAAAGCATCTTTTTGGAAAAATGTTCTAAAGCTGTTGTATAACACATAACTATGTCTTTTCTGATGTATGTATTATTACTTTAAGAAAAAGCTCAGTGCAAATACTATATTTGAGAACTGAATGCACAGAATGGAGCTATATAAATGTCCAACATTCTGTCTAAAAATAAGCAATTGCTAATGATTTAAAAAAAAAAAAAAAAAAAGAGAGAGAATAGTGTTGTTTAAACTAAGGTAGGTATGCTTTCAATGTGTAGCTTATAGTGGAATATTGGCTTCAACCTCTCCTGCCCTACAGTTAGGTCAGATATTTATGTTAGATCAGAGTGTCATCAAAGCACAATATTGTTATTTTGCACTCGATTATAACATTAATCTAGAATAATTCTGAGCTTCAGTGGAAAAAAAAAAACACAAAACCAAAAAAATGCTGTAGCAACCTGATATTGATTTAAACTATATGCTGTAGTGGAGATTTACACTTCTTTATTTTTTGTTATGAGGTGGTTGTCATGAAATAGTGAGCTAATGTGCAAAAATCTACCCAGTCAGTGACACTTTTGCTGTTAAATGTCAGAAGAGAGTTTACAAATTATAAACTGAGATTTGTAATTTACAGTATCACAAGTAGTAAATTCACGTTGCTTATATAGAATAGACCGATCACAAAGTTCACCGTGGAAATAATTGTTCATAGAAATGTCAGGCCAAAGACTGAACAAGTTCTTGTCTCTTTTTCCTTCCCCCCCCCCCTCCATTGACACCAACACAAACTTTGTTACCTGGAACCTACCCATTTCCTTCTGAAAGGAGTGTTACTACTTCATCACTTGAAGTGCAGACTGCAGAGATCTTCTTACAGTGCTCAGCTTTTTGCAGCTGTCTGAATTGTAAAATATTTACGAGCTGTGAAAACTTAAGATCATCCCAAAAAGATTTCTAACCACTTCCTAATACAGATCAGAATACGCTTTATGCATTTGCAGTCCTTACAAACGTTCTCTCAACCACGGGAAATGTTTTAACTTTCCCTGAATATTTCAAGCTTCTTTTCCCCCAATGTGAAATTCGGAGTCATCCAAAGTGCAACATGTGGTTTCTAGGGTGCAGTAGCTATAATAGTAGGAATGGTGAAGCACATGTGTAGTTAGGGAGATAGAGGTTATGAATTTTAGAGATATGAATCTTAATTTCCATTTTATTGCTTCTGTGAATTGGTATCATGTGTGCTGTATGCAGGTGCAGCTTGACTCCCTCATTAACATTTTCTTCAGTTCTAATAAATCCTATTATCTGGGCATCCTACTCTGGATCTGAAGCTTCTCTCTAAACATCTGTTGTGGTTTAACCCAGCAGGCAGCTAAACACCACACAGCCGTTCGCTCGCTCCCCCACAGTGGGATGGGGGAGAGAATCGGGAAGAAGGTAAAACTCGTGGGTTGAGATAAAGACAATTTAATAGGACAGAAAAGGAAGGGGAAATAATAATGATAAAAGAATATACAACACAAGTGATGCACAGTGCAATTGTTCACCACCCACTGACCAATGCCCAGCCAGTTCCCGAGCAGCAGCCACACCCCGCTGGCCAACTCCCCCCAGTTTTTTTGTTCAGCATGATGTCATATGGTATGGAATATCCCTTTGGCCAGTTTGGGTCAGCTGTCCTGGCTGTGACCCCTCCCAGCTTCTTGTGCACCTCCAGCCTTCTCACTGGCAGGGCAGTATGAGAAGCCGAAAAGTCCTTGACTTAGTGTAAGCACTGCTCAGCAACAACTAAAACATCAGTGTGTTATCAACATTATTCTCATCCTAAATCCAAAACACAGCACTATACCAGCTACTAGGAAGAAAATTAACTCTATCCCAGCTGAAACCAGGACAACATCCTACTTCAGAAGTACATAGCAGAAGCAAAAACATGGAAAAGAAGGGGGTTGTCTGATTTTTAGAAATATGGAGAAAGAATTTATTTGCAAGAAAAATGCAGAAAAGACTAGAACAGAGAGTAAAAGGAGAAGGCATGGAAAGTAATGAATAGATCAGATATCTTAATCTTTTTCTTAGCACAAGAGCTAAGCAAAAATCACCAAAAATTAAAACACAATGTTTTCTCACTTGTTATCAGTGAACTTAGTAGACTAAAAATTAATAATTTGGCTAAAGAAATAGCTGCAATTACCTAAACAAGATGCAATAAAAGAATTATAAGTCCTCATGCTCAAATGTTAACTGCAAACCATGCAATATTGGAAATTTCCTACTGGTAGAAATTCCCACAGACATTTACCAGCTTATAGCCAGACAGATACATAAAGAGCATGGCAATAGTGATAGAAAACAGTGTACTTTGTACAAATGCACAACATGCAATTGAGAGACAATTTAAAGAAAAAATAAATTAACATCTAATTGTTTGGAAGGGAAAGAGTGAGATAAGAGGAATGTGGAAGTGAGTTAATATAAAAATGTTTCTAGAGAAGAGAAATCTTTCAGTTATTTAAATCTTGCTGCTTTCAATTATAAAGCTACTACATGCAAAATCTGTGCTGATTTATTGATCTTCAATTTACTCTTGACTCTCAAAATGCCCTTAACTGTTACCATTTGTGTTAAAATACTCCAAAGCAGCTTGCTTTTTTCCCCCTCAATAGTATTTCTTTTGTGTGAATTAAGAATTTATTTAGGAAAGACATCAACATGAATGCTCCTTACTAAAAAGTGCAGTTGCTCTAATTATGTTTTAAAGGAAACATAAGTGTTCATATTCTTCCTGAGCTTTATATTGGGATAAAAGGTAATTGATAAGAACCCATACCAGTACAAATGCCTGGTACTCCTCAAATATCCTCCTCAAATACATTTGTATGGCCTTATTTTTTAAGTATCAGCACTCTTACCAAGCCAATCCAGTTTCTATGCTGTTGCTGTTTTAGCTAGATGATAACAGTATTTCCCAAACTCAGTTTTCTTTCAAATCATCAGTATCAATGTCTGCTCAGACTTCCATTTACTGTTTCAAATAGGAAATACTACCTTTTTAGTTTATAAAGATACAAGTCTCCTTCAGTCATCACTTCTGCAAATGAATTCATGGCATAGAGCATAATAAAAGGAAAATATTAGATATCTTATTTTTATATTTTTAAGTTTCAAATATGAGCACTTTGCCTGAATATTTGTCCTCTCTTGCAATATTAAATCAGGTTGCCTGTTTTTATCAGTTTAAAAAAAAAAAAAGAAAGAAAGAAAAAAAAGAAAAAAAGAAAAAAGAAAAAAAAGAAAAACCTCTGCTTTTTCCTAAGTGCTAGCTTTTCTTCGCAAATCTTTAACTTTTTTATGAAATAAAGCTGAAATACAAGTTACAGCTACAAAGTTTTTCTCTGGATTTTATTAGCACTAATTTATTATTTTTCAAATATACTCCCTTAACATACTTTGAGAGCATTTAGTAACTAGAAGAAAATCTGCAGTATCTACTAATATTTTCCACCCAGAAGTATTGGAATCCTGCTTGAAGTAGGTTTGCAGAGCCTGGCCTCTTAGAGTAGCCAGCTCTGAAACTGGCCTTTAAAAGTACCTGACAATAGCTTCTTGCATTGCTTTTCCAATGCCAGCCTGTTGACTGCAGCATACCAGATGTTGGAGAAGGGAATTTATTTTTAGAGATATCTCATTTTATTTCACCACATAACAAACAGAACTGAGAAAACATTAGAATAAAAAAAAATAGACAAATTTAGAAAATCTTAATTATCCGTAAGCACTTACATATATCTGTGCCTGTGGGTGCTTTCTGTATGTGGAAAGAACAGACAGGACATCATGTCTAAGAATAAGAGGCTAACAGTCCTGCCTTCTACAAAACCCTAGTTCACTTTTAAGTGCTTATTATCAGAACCAATACAAAGCAATTGGAGGGGGAGGGACAATATGAGTAGGTTAAGTCCATTATAATAAATAGTTGTAATCACTCAACAGCATAGCCTGACTCTATGGTAAGAGTCTTCCTCTCAAATTTCCATCTTTGAATATGAAGCATAACACTGGCCAACCAGTACCTAGCACAGCTCAGAAAACAAAAACAAAACAAAACAACAAAAAAAACCAAACGCAAAAAAACCCAACAACAACAAAAAAAMCCCCAAACAACAAACAAAAAAAAGGCAAATGGAGTGGCTCTAGGAAGCAGCTTCTGCAGCTTCCTGACCTTTGCAGATGAGGTAGGTACCCAACAAGTCTTAAGGAGCTGCCTACAGATTCGCTGGGCTGTTCTAAATTGCGTCAACCGCAATAAGCTTCAGTACGACAGATTGGCCGGTGGAGATTGCCAGAATSCACCAGTGATACAGCAATAACCCTTCTCTTTCCAACTCTCCTTGACACCTACAGCTCAATGGAGTATACCTCAATGACAGAAAAAAAATTTAAGTTGCCTGCTTAGCCAATCTTTATGCCAGCTTTTTGCTGCTCTGGCAGCGTACAATGAACCCAGGAGGTGCCAGAGGCTATCCCTTAAGGCAGCTTCTCAGTAATGCTGCTCTACAACTGCTCAACCAAACTGCCGGGGAAATAAAAGCACACAGTTCTATTCTCACTCAACCAGAACAAAACCAAACCAGTAATCTCAAATGCCCCTAGGTTCAGGTGATGGCAAGACATGCCTTTGATAAAGGGAGGCAGGCATTAGCATGTGTTGGGTTAAGAGGAAAGAAGAGAGCCACTTTATGCCTGAGGAAGTCATCCAAAGAAAAGAAAGTGCATGTGGGACAGAGTCCATGCCATATTAGCCCCTACAAATTACTCCCAAAAGTGAGAACAGAAAATAAAAGTACTGAAAAGGGGTAGTAAAGGGATTTTCTGAGTCCTGTCCCAGCATCTACTCCTGTGTGTGTTATGCAGCAAAACCCCATCATTTCCAGGCAATGTCCACAGCAGTATCTCTGTCAATCATAATGGACCATAAAACACAGCTCCCGGTCACATCCTTTCCCAGACAGCTAGGAAGATAACTTACTTTCTTAGAGTGACAGAAGTCTTTCTGGGGCAATTTGCTTGCATTGTTTGTAATAATGCAGAACACCGTTGCACCCTGTTACCACTATTTCCATGGAAAACAATGGCTCTTGTTCACAGTGAGCAGAGCCAACATTATTATTATGCAGAATCACATTCTGTGTCATGGCAACTGGGAATTTAATATCATAGTGCTGCCTTTTTCCAATGAACTGATTCATTGCTTTGATAGCAGTGTTAATTATACCATTGACAGAACTGCAATTAAATTAACATGATCACAATTTATCATTGACCAATATCAAGTAATTTACTTCAGACAACTGCCAATTAGTTCGTTTTCCAAAAACGCCCTTCCAGAGACATGAATTGCAAGTTCAGCTGTTAATCTGATTGAAGTGCAAACAGTACTATGATTACTTATCCAAATGTTATACAGTCTTACAGGTCACTGCTGCCCTTCGGACATCTTGGAGTCTTCACTGTTTACCTTTAAGCAGATATGAGGGGAGAGGGTAGAATGAGTACTATCAGTACCATCTCCTTTAGAAAAGCAAAATTTATCCCCACTTATATATCCAGCCCTTGGCATGTTTTACTGTAAAACACTGCAAGAGTTATGGGGAAATGAATCTAATCTTGCTGATCAAAGACCATACAGCAACTCATAGGGAGTATTCTGCTCAGTATTTATTTTGACCCTAAGACAAATTGAAAGGAAATTTTATAAAACTTACATGCTTATGTGGCAGAATTTTTTCAAAAGCTAGAACATTTTTATCTCAGAATAGTGAGTTTTACTGCTTTCTGCTCTGGGTTTCTTTTTTTGTAATTTTGTTCATTTATAAGATCTTTGGGGAGATTCCAGAGCCATCCTTTCCGCAATATATCTAAAAACTTAATCAATAATTGGATTTATACTTCCTGTTTAGAAGGTTTTCCCATACTTAACTGAGCCCTTTATATTTTAAACTGTTTAAACAATCATTACTTTTTTTTTTTTTTTTTTTTTTAAACCCAGAGCAAGTAAGCTTGGCATATAAAAACATCTGTTCCCTACAGTGAACCAGCATGATCATGGCACTGGCAAAATGTTCTGCCAGGTGCGAGAGTGCCTCAGTGTCCTGGGCCAGGCTGACAGCAGTCACCTCTATAACAGCATGTCAACACCCCAGACACGAGCAGTATCTTGCATTTACCTGAATGTGCTAGACAACACTGCAAGCAGAATAAATGGGCTCTAAAAGAAGTTACATCTAACCAATGAGGACTGGAAGAATTAGGCTTGATTTGTGATCTCTATGGAAAAGAGGAAGTTAAAAAATGGAGCAGTTTTGTTCCCCCAAAAAATGTTTGCAGGGATGTAAGCTGGATCAGAGCTAGTGAACTCGAAGACCTATTCCACAGTCTGACCTTTTAATTTTTTTTTCTGTGTGATTTTCAAATATTTACAGCACTTATCCAGTTTATGTCTCCTATTAAATAACATCACAGCACAGTAAGGCACATTGTAGTTATCAATATAGAACCATATCTGCTGTAGATAGTCACCTTAAATAAATATTAGTCTGAAATTTAACACTTACAGGTTAGGACTGATTCTAATACGGAATGAGAAATTTTTAGAGAAGCTAGTCAAGGCCCTGATTTCACCCTCCTTTGAAAGTTTCTGGAAAACAAACAAACAAACAAA
>JAYKAV010003169.1:259789-301135 GCA_035582835.1 Phoebastria nigripes
ACCAAAACAAAACAAAAAAAAACCAGAAGATAGAGTAGCAGGATGCCTTGCAAATTTACTAAATACATTTCTCCTCTTTAATAATGAGAGGATAATATTACCAAAAAATTGTCTGGTGCTTTAGCAATCTATAGGTAACATATCTGTTCAAGAACACAAAATTAATTTGAAAAGTCCCTTCATGGCAACAAGGGTATCTCTTTTTATTTTATAGATTCCTTTAAAAAATAAATGAATAGATAAACGCATACTACATACACTTCTCAAAACTTTCCTGCAGTGCAAAGCAGTATTGAAGAGCAAACCCTAAATGCCAACAGGGGAGGTTACACCTAGCCCATTGATAGAGCCACGAAACATTTATCTTTCACTCTGATATGCCTACATGCAAACATATTTTTTGAATTTGCATTACTGACAGCACTCATTCTTAAAATACGATTTTGCACATGTTCCTCCCCTTTGCCCTTCTCCTGTTACCCCAGTGTGCACACATCCTGCTTCTCTTCTCTGCCCCAATTTAAAAACCCACGTGAGCGAGCAATTATACAACATAACATGAGCAACAGTGTGCAGCCTTGGACAACAATCCCCATACTGCAACAAAATGAAAAGCAACAGCATTTACAAATGCCATTTTTCCCACAGCTGTCTTTCTGCCCTGCATCACCCACTAACCTCAGGGCTGCCTTGGCTCTCCCATGAGCTGGTTCTCCTTTCCAGATCCCACAAGCATTGAATCTCAGCAATTTTCCTTCCTCTCCTATGCCCCCCACCTTCCTTTGCTGTGGGCTGGGGGAAGAGGGAAGGAAAAGCACTTCCCAAGGTCCATGGGGAGGCAGCTGAAAAGGCACTGCCTTTCCTCTTCATTTCTCCCTAGGATACATGCAGCACCCCTTTTCCTTGAGAATCTTTGAAGCAAGGCAAAGCACGGTTTCTGTCCTATGCAGATCAAATATCAGAAACTAATCTAATTTTACTCTTAAATACAGGTTCTTCTATTTTGAATGATACATTTTAGATGTAAAGCACATAATATGACATTGCTAGGTTGACATAGGCAACGAAAGAAAGTATTACCTCCTGAGGTCTGGTTATTCATCCTGGGGGATTTCTGTTTACATGACCAGCTGACCTACTGCATTTCACTCACCCTAGAAGAAGCACAAGGCAAATGTGTCCCATAATGTTCTTCATCTATTTACTACAGTCAGTCTGAGAGCACGTAAACTCTTGTGAATTGGGTGAACAATTTAAAGTCTCCAATACAAACTCTGGAGAGGTTGTGGACAGTCTATAAAGTGTTCATTTCTCACTTACACTATTAAATATTAATATTATACCAGTTCACAGGAATTGTCAAACTTCATTGAGGAGAGGAAGACAAAAGACATCATGGATACTATTCAATCACAGCTAATAAGTGATGCAGTAACTTCACATTAGTACTGTCAGCATTTAAGTGGAAAAAATCCACTTCAAATAAAGTTGGCTATTTTCACATCCCAGACAATTTCATTCAGGACATTGCACCAAAGTTATAACTACACTGAAAGCCTTGGGACTGTGGGCAGACTAACCATGAAGACAGCTACAACAAAACCCCTAGAGCCCATGATCCACAGGAATCTAGTATCTCCAGCATTCATAACACTCTGAAAGTATTGACTACACTTTGAGCCACTTTACCGCTAAGAGGACAACCTCAGGATCAAAAGGAATTACCCACTTGAAAAAGGGACCTCCAAATGGCTGATGCTTCAGAGTATAACTTGGTGAGAAGTCCCGTTTGGGCTCTGTGTCTGCTGAAACAAATGAAGAGAACAGCCAGTGTTAGCCTTGTGTACTTGCAGACATGAATTGAGAGCTTGTACTGCTAAGTGGTGCCACTGAAATAAGCTATCTGTAAAGAAAAAGTTGATCCAAAACCCACTGGCTTTTTCCTGGAAGTCCTTCCACTGACATTAAAAGACATCAGTACAGGCCACAGCCTCGTGCTATTAAGTAAAACTCATTCAGATCAAAATCTGATCCAAAATATATCAGTACAGACAGAAACAACTGTTACCTCAACAGATTACACATTCATCTCTCTGTGGTTGAATCGTGTATTCCTGCTGCGAGTTTTGCAAACATTTATTTGGTTGGTATTTTTATTTTCTTTTGGCATTAACCAGTGTGTCACTTAACTTGTCTTTCATCTGGCACGCTGGCATGAAAAACAAATAAATACATCTCCAAGCCTTCAAAAATTTCTGCAATTTCCTTTAAAACAGAATCCTGCTTACAAATGAAGCGTTTATTCCAGTGACTGCCATCCAAGCTATGGCTGACAAAATTATTGCCCCAAATAAATCAGCAGCCTGAGGTAGGTAATCTTTTTTCCTGTTTGCCGCCTTCACCTCTTGTAAGGTATTTGTTCATTGCATCTGTTCTTGGGCTATGTGAGACCATTAAAATACTTACTGGCAAAATATTTTGTCAGTTGATCATACATTCTTCCTTGGCTTTGGTGGTCACACTAGGGTAACATAACATTCCTTTGCTCTCTTGTACAGATACTTCCACAACAGAGAACAAAGAAAACCTGCAAACTGACACTGGTTAACAAAAAATATATTGCAATTCCCCAAGTACCACTGTAAAGACAAAGCAGTTTCCAAAAACATTCACTAGCAGCCTGGCCACTTGATCAGCTCTTTAGAAAATGAGTGTTCAAAAACACTTCTTCCAGCTACCTATGATCTTGCACTTTAAAAAATACAGCAAACAAAAGGCAGAGGCCTTAGCTGAAAACACAGGTCTGCTGTAACAGACTTATATGACATCATCTGCTCTGTACGTGTTACATTGCAAAATGGCTAGAAGTACAGAAAAAAATGAGAACGTAATCTACAAGCTCATTAACGTGTTTTTCAAAAGATGCTGACTTATGCTCTCATCCATCCTTTCGATTGCAGCAAAGGATAATTGTGTAAGACGAGAAACAATCAGGAGGAAGAGGGGAGGCTGTATTTTTCTGTTCCTATCCATCTTCTGCTCCAGCTCTTCAGCACGTCCAGCACAGATCTGCATGTTCCCCAAGGAGCTTTTTCTAATAAAAGGTGAGATTCTCATAATGTCAGTGGAGCTGACTGGGGCAGTGCTCCATAAGAAGGCTCACTGAAGTGAACATGGCTATTTGTACAGCAAGACAGTGCCCAGCAAGAGTCGAGGCAGACTCAATATCCAGCACTAAAGCATTATCTTTGGTCAACAACTTCCCCAGCCAACTCAACTCAACTCACTGGCATGTGAGTGTATTCTCAGGCTGAAAGTTCTCTTCCAAAGCACTGGGGTTTTGCAGGTTTTGTGGGATGTTTTTTGGTTGGTTTTAAATCTCTTGAAATGGGCAAGTTCTCTAACGTTTAGTGGGTTTAGCTGAACTGCATACCGGACGGTACAAATCATTCAAGGATGCTTTCTCTTCAAAGGTGAAATAGATTTCAGTCAGTACAAAGGGCATAGGATGCCTGGGAGGCTCATTTGGCAACAATAGCGATGCATGACATTATTCAGTAAAATACATCTTTTCAATTAAAATTTTATCTACTGGAGGTTTATTTAAGTTACACCAAACAATTTAAAAATCTACAGCTCAGTGATGTGTCAGAGAATACACGCTCTGGTATTTGCAAGCTGTTAAAATCACTGGTCCAGATGCTTCCTTCCATTTTCTGCCATAAATGTGAAGCAAAGTCACTGCAGCCAGGGGAATTATCCCACTTCTGTACTGCTGAAATTGAGATCAGGATTCAATTCATTATTTGTCATTAGCAAAGAAGAGGAGGAGGACCCATGCTTTTTCAAAATAATAAACAGTGACGAGCACAGTGCTCCATAACACATCTATTTTTATTTTAAATGGTTTATCCATGGCTGAAGAGCTTGAAGAAAATTAAGCTTCATCAAAAATCCTATTCATGCTTTCCAAACTGGAATGAATAGTCTGTCATTTTACTTATGCAGCTCTTTCAATTCTGTGCTTATGGAACAGTGGTTTTCTGATTTGTTTCTTCCAGTGTGGGCTACTGATTGTGTGCTGCAGTTAAAGCCTCTTCATCTTGAAGAAAAGTTATTACTAATGCATTGTGGGATGCCGGAGCTACTGTTGAGTGTCCAGTAGCTTTAGCAGTTCATCAGACTGAAACTAGGAACACACAGCGGGTGGGACATCTGCCTGGAAAGCTACAATAGCATCAGTCAAAGACACACACACAAATTATAATAATGACTCATTATAAACTCTTTGTGCCTCTAGAAGAACACACATATCACAGCTTGCCATCTTGTTATCATCAAGAATGTGAAAATGCTGCTTAAAAATGGGTGAAATGTATGTTCATGTAAACATTCATATTTATAGGAAAGGAAGAAAGTGACAATTAAACTATATCAAAGTAGAGGCAAAACACACAACACTGATGAAAGAGAAAAGCCTCTTGGAACTACACACATAGCTCTTTCCAGAAAGTCAAAACAAAAGCAGTTCTTTTTTTAGAGCAAATACAGGAACGTGGAAATCCATTTGTTTTTAAGGGAAGGGCGGTTATGCAATATTCAGCAGCCATAGGAAAACTATAGAGTCTTTCACATTATATACTTTTTCTTCTTATATGACTAGGATTTTGCATCCTCTAGGTCATCATATCTGTTGTCCAGGGTCCTTCTTACAAGTTATATTAAGCTCTAAATTTAAGCCCATGTAACCTGTTTCCATTCAGGGCCTTTTCTCTTTGCCACATTTGGAAGTGCATTCTAGCTGTAATAGTTTRTGAAAGTGAGGTGAGCCACAGTCCACAACTCCAAGCACAGGATTTAGAACAACTTTGTATTACAGAATGGATTAATGGTTAAATAACAACTTTGATAAACACTTGAATGATAGAAGGTTCAATAATTAATAAAAAGTTGAAAGGAAGCTTTATTGACTGGAGGTCAGACTGGCAGAGAGAGAAAATTCTGCCTTACGCATCCCTAGAACCCTTTACTCTCGCCCTGAACTAAATCCAGGAATATAGGACAACCATGAAGTCAAGAACACTTTGAAAAATATTTGGCAAGCATATACCCTGTCCTTAGCCAGGTCCTTCCACTCTCAAGATGGAGAGAGTTAAATTCCGACAGAACATTTTCTGGAGGTTTATCCAAAATGTATACTTTACTAGGGATTACAGCTTTGCAAGGAACTGATTTCTCAGACATACTGAACAAAAGAAAATGCAGAAAACAAAAAATTATTAACCTAAAATGATCTTATTTGAGGCAGCTTACACAAAACACCGAGTTTTGGAAGTGAAGTGCTATTCTTCAAGGCACCATTTACAAAACAAAATTTTAGCAGCAGTCTATCCTCTCTGACTCTGCCCCTCACCAAGAAGGTAAAGTCAAAGGGTCTCCATCTCTGCTGCTGATATCCTATTAGCAACAGAAACATTTACAGGAGCAAAGACGCATAATCAAATTCCTTGATTGCTGTAGCCCATTGCAGCATCACTAACAGGTAGTGCAAAGAACCCCCTTTCCAAAATAATCCTTACACATAATGTTGCGATGCTTTCTTGGAAAAGAACAACATTTGGTTGCAAATTCTCACAGATGAATGGTGGAATGAACCAGGATCTCCCACACTTCCAGCAAGTTCTCCACACAGCAGAGTGAATGTGAGGATGTTGAAACTGCTGCCTGCTGCAGTGAATGAACACTGGACAGGACAGAGGTAGTTACAGGGTATTAAAAGAGTGAAATAGCATAGACACTTTTTATTTTTTATAAATACTGGCTAGTGAATAACTGAGGTAAAAACGGCACCCTGACAATGGGCTTGCCTATGGTTAGCGTCATGGAAACACCTTTCAGCATCCTAGCGAAGGCCATTTACCAGTATGCAGTATAAACCACCGCTTATAGCTTTCATTTGTGCTGGATGAGAAGTGCGTCTCCCCAGCTGAGCTGTCTGCATGCTATCACGAACACAGTCAGCACAGCAAAATCACAGTACACACAACATTAAACCCATTGTCACCTCAAGGGCGACTTTCGGCAAACACTCCCTTTTATATTAATCCAACTTTTCCTTCAAACAAAGTTATGATCCGTTTGTCCACTGGCTTTTCCCATCTAAATTCCTCTGAATAAACTGTGCACCAAATAAGAACTGACAACGAGCAGACATCAAAAGTGATTTAGTTCTCTGGACCGCTTAACTATTGAGTGGCAGGCACAGCAAAGGAGATGTGTGGATTCCCTATGCAGCAGTTTGTGCTTTTAAGAAAATGTCCCATGCAAGTGAACTTCACAAAATAAAAAAAGGTTAAGAAAGAGAGAGAAAGGGAGGAGGACAAAAAGGAGTGCTCTGTTGCTTTCTTAGGAGAGGAAGAGATAGCTTACAGAAACTAAGAATAGGAATAAATACTTGAATACCAGGCAATGAAAAGATATCAAAAAGAGAAACCAATCCAAAAAGAAAAAAGGCATTAATCTGTAGGTGCTTGGACACTGAAAGGGAAGCATGCAAACTAGATGAGTAAATAGTAAATGATTTATCAGTTATATTTCTTCACCAAATTGGTGAAGGAGGCTAACAGCACTGAGGACCACCTACTAACCACCAGTCTCCAGACACCACTGAGACCCATTCCTCTCACTCTGAAGAGCTGTCATGGCGTCGTGGAGGCTGGTGGCTCCCCGGGGCCACAGTGCTGGAGCCAGGACCCATCTTCACTGCCCCAGCCAGGGGCAGAGCAGCCAGGGGGCAACAGGGCAGCCCCAGCCCCAGGCACCTCCCGAGGATCAGGCCAGGACATGGGCCCAAGGGTGGGCCCGGCTCAATGGGGCCCATGGCCAGGCAGTGCTGTGGGGAGCTGGAGACCAGCTCTGCTGTGGCATTACTGGGGCAGGGGCTGATGGCCCCCGGGGGCTGAGATGGGGTCCTGGGCCGTGGGCAGGGTGGGGGGAGGACCCAGGGCCCTGACAAGAGCTTTTATTAGCAACAGTAAAGAAAGCGCTTGGGCAAGGCCTGACTGCTCTGGGAGCCTGCCCAGGCACATGCTGACGTTTAGAGGAAAGCTCCCAGCCCAGCACGTGCCGAGGTCTGTGCTCCCCTAGATTGCCTCCCGCAGCCACGCGACTTCACCTAAGGCCACCCTGCGTACCTGCACCCTGCAGCCCACAGAGCCTGCGTCCACCTTCAGGAGCAGTGCAGCCCAATGGCAGTGGATCTGCATGATAAATCCCTCATACCACATACTCTGCTCAGGCTCCAGTGGGGCCCCTGGGACCTGAATGCCCATTGGCACCCATGGGGGCTGTCCTGGCGCACGGCTTGCAGCTGAGCTTCCTCCCAGAGGTACCCAGCCTGTTCAGCCTGCGACCAGGACGTGCGTGAGGACGCACACCAAGGCACCGCAAGCAGGGCTGGCAGAAGACTCGCTTCTGTATATGGACACTCAGCTATAGCTACAGCCTATTCAAAGAAAACATGATTTGAGCCCATAGAATTCACTAGAAGCTGTGGACAACAAACAGCATTGAACCCAGGCCTTTGAGAGGAGATGTATAAAACTCCTTTCAAGCACTACCCCATCACACTGACATCCCCCCCAACTCCATAACTGGGAAGCAGTTTAAACCCTTGTGTCCTCTTTCAGTTCTCTTACTGTTACTCAAAGTAATACTGTTACTGGGGAAAATACATATTTTCTTCACATTCTTTTTYTCCACCTTTTATTCTGTTTCCAGATACCATCCTCCCTGCTGGCTTCCAACAGCACCCGACAATAACGTGAGATTACTGTGATGTTGCCATGCATTAACAAAGCCAGTCCAAATCACCTTATCCTGAGAAGCTGACCACATTCCCTCCTGTGATAGCAAAGTATTAATTGTTACTCTCCCAAAGAGTCAGTTAACCAGGTTCCTTATTGTTATAAAAGAATTTCTAGAGAGCAGAAGACAATTTTATGAGGACAGCACCACGTATACATTCATATAACCTACACAGACTATTCCTGTCTGTCATTCTTGTCATTTTATTTCCTCTGTGGGATTATTTTATTTTTTCAGTAGAAAATTAAGCATTGTAATATCTTTACTTTTTCCCATTAACAGAAGAACAGTTATGGTTTGGGGTTATTTACAAAGACACTGTCTTTAAATTATACTGAGGGGAAAAAAGTTTTAAATGGATCAAGGTATGGGAAACTCATGGCTTGGACTAGGTAGTCCTTTTCTCCCTTACTAGTCCAGGCTCGTCAGTCAAATTTATCTCAAGTAACAGTGCGATTAGAGGGATTCCTCTTACCTGTAAGGTCAATACAAGAATTCAAGAGAGTAGTAATACATTTCATTAATCTGACAGGTTTTTCCAGTTAAATAAATATACAATACATTTGTTTACTCCATTCCCAAGCAGAATCTCTAAATATTCATTTCATTCAACACATTATCTTCCGTTGATCCCAGAACAAAACATAGACTCTCTTCTAAGAGCAAAAAGGTCAGCCTTCCAGAAGAGCAGAGATATCTCAGAAGCATGTGCAATACCTCCTTATCTTACAGGAGGAACTTGGATCCACAGCCTACCTCACAGGTAGGAACCCTGCCCAGAGTAGAGAGTTGCTCTCTTCCTTATTTTTCTTTAAGTATATCACACAATGTCGAGCAGCTCCCAACAGCAAACCCTCAAGAAAACTCCACATTCTGTTCGTCAGATGAACRCTTGAAAGACAGAATTCATATATAGGTCTATCCAACTGCTATTGCTCTCGTTTTAACTCTAATACTTCATATGAGAGAGTCACTGAGAGAGCAAGCAGCAAGAATGACTGTTTCTTGATAGTTGGGACACTCACATAATAGGAAAGAACATCACCATGCCATTCTTCAGTAAATAATTGTCTACACAAAGCAGAAAATTCAATAGGAGAAACTAAAAAAAATTCACCCCCAAACACTCTCTGGCACATTTCTTCAAATAGTCTTCTCGAAGACAAGGGACACACTGGTTTAAGTGGAATCCAGAAGAAAAAAAATGTATATATATATATTTTGTCTTGGCATTGACATCCCGAATGCCTTCATTTGCAGTTACTGGATGAAGCTAGACTCTTCTTCCAGCAACCTTCCAGGTCATAGGATGCATCTAGTTTAGTTCAAAAGTGTTTTTGAAGTAGATCTTCCAAGTATCCCTGCTTACTGTGCTTTGCTTCACATCAGGCAGAGGTTTCAGAAAACATAAGCAGGAAGGGTTTTGGAAAAAAACAACTGAAAGATGTTCTCAAGGACCACACCTGATGCCTTCCAGTAACTAAGGGGCATTCAGTCCATGTATCAGACTAGGAATAGTCTAAAGTAAAACCTGCTGAAACATATAGTGCAGATGCCAAGTTCTCATCATAAATTAGCCTGGTTTTCAGTTCTGCTTCTATGGTGCCACATTATTTTCTAATATAGATGTAAGCCTAATACTATTTTCTTTCCTGGGCAAATATGTTTGGCAAATTTAAACCAACATTGTGAACAGTTTTGAAACAATAAAGCCTGTGTGTTTGGATTAATTTTAATGTTTGCCTAAAAAGGTTTACCTTTTCTAGATTGGCTCAGTGGGGTTACCAGAGCTAAACTGCATAAATAGATACCAGTACAAAAACAGTGCCCACTAAACTTGGAGCGGTCACATAAGATTTACAGTGACCCAAAACGGCCAGATCGGTTTGGAGTGAGTAGCAGCTTTGCTGGTACTCGGGAAAGAGCCCAGCAATTTAACAGGCTTGGTGGCTTAGCTAGTCTAAAGAGGGGTGGAAAAAGGCAAATGGGCTATAATAAAACAAAAATTAGTTAATCATGGTTCATGCCAGTTAGCAAACACATCACTAATACAATTAGAGGAAGCAGTTAACCAAGTTTTAGTGTTCCATGTCAAGTACAACAGAGCAAAGACCATATCTGCTGAATTTTACTCCTACTCACATTTTTCCTGTTTAGTGAGTAAAAAGAGAAACTGGTTGTAAATCTACTGTCCCACCAGAGTTGTTTATGTTTCAAGCAGTAGTATTCATAAGCAGCTGAAAGTGCAGTAGAGAGAACATTGTTATTGCCCCAGGTGGTAACCAAGGAATCAAAAGATAAGTTTTTCTCAGTGGATTTCCAGACAACACAAAGAAAGATTGCAAGGTCTTTCTTTGTATTTGCTCAACCCATGCTGGAAACTGGAACGARTCTTCAAGTTATCATTAGAATATAAGAGAGAACGTGAAGCCTGACATAAGAGAATTTGTGCACTGTAAGAATCTTGTTACCTACAAGAAAAATTGAAACTGACTTTTTTTTTAAATGGTGCTGATTTAAAAGCTGCTGACTAGGAAAAACAGTCTTAGAATATGATGATATTTGATAAACTTCTGAAAGAACATAAAATTCAGCATAATTGAGGTTGAATTCCCCATTAAAATGGCTGAGAATCAAAAAAGAGCTGATCTTTGCTTGTGTAACAGAACAAAACCAAGCCAGACACATTGAAAAAAAAAAAAAATCTTAATCCAATTTTAAAAGCTCTGCAAATACCTTGCTAAAGATCCTATTCTTTTCAGCTTTTCTAGCATTAATGTTACAGCATGTAAAATGATAATACTGAGCATAGTATTTTCAAATAAAAAGATTTATTGAAAATTTTAAGTAATGCATTATCAAATGTTATTTGCAAGCTAACCAAGAAAAGCCAAAGTCTAATACCAGAACTGTAAAAGTGACCCAGAGTCCCTTAATGGTCCTACTTCGCAAAAACATTCAGAGCAAATTAGATTAGACTAAATGCATTTTTAGAACATTTAGGCAAAAAACCTAAATTGAACACTGATTCAAAAAATCTGCTCGAAAAACAGTAATTAAGAATCTTTGAAGTGCACTTTGTGAAAATACTCTCTCTCTCTATTTTACTGTGAGACACTACGCAGGCACCCATGGTACAGATACACCATACCATACTCAATCATCTGTGTTGGTCAACTCACGCTGAAAGGCTTAAGTCAAGTGGCACATCCATTTTCTAATGAAGAGTTTCATTATCTCATGTATGGCTTCCAAATGAACAATATCTAACTACTAGTTTTTCCCCCTCCTGCAAAGCATGCAAATTGTTTAGGATTTGAAACAAAACCCTCTCATAATCGTAACTTCCTGATGAGCTGCTGAATCATGTATCACTTACGTAAAAATTCTTAGGGCTTTTTTAATCATTATTTTCCACAGCCAACTGTATAGTGCCTTCTTTTAACATGTTGGTTTAATATCACCAGGTAAAAATACTTGCTAGTTAATATTATACCCTATTCTTCTGAAATAATTGCCCTGAGAATAGGAGCTTCTGAGTCATCTTCTTATGGTTTGTTTTGCATCATTCTCCTATAATTTTGAGTGTCTTACAGAATATATTCTTCCCCATTTTGCATAGGATTCTTTTCATTTTACTCTAGCAGTTAGATGCAAGCAGATGCCTTGTCCTGGTTTCGGCTGGGATAGAGTTAATTTTCTCCCTAGTAGCTGGTATAGTGCTGTCTTTTGGATTTAGTATGAGAATAACGTTGATAGCACACTGATGTTTTAGTTGTTGCTAAGTGGTGCTTACACTAGTCAAGGACTTTTCAGCTTCCCATGCTCTGCCAGCGAGGAGGTGCGCAAGAAGCTGGGAGGGACCATATCCAGGACAGCTGACCCAAACTGGCCAAAGGGGTATGCCATACCATATGATGTCATGCTCAGTATATAAGCTGGGGGGTGTTGGCTGGGGGGCAGCAATTGCTGCTCGGGGACTGGCTGGGCATCGGTCGGCAAGTGGTGAGCAGTTGCATCGTGCATCACTTGCTTTGTATATTCTTTTATTATTATTATTACTACTACTACTTTATTTTATTTCAATTATTAAACCATTCTTATCTCAACACACGAGTTTTCTTACTTTTACTCTCCCGATTCTCTCCCCCATCCCACCAGAGGTGAGGGGAGTGAGCGAGCAGCTGTGTGGTGTTTAGTTGCTGGCTAGGGTTAAACCACGACATGCCTAAAAGTTAGGCTTCCTTTACAGGCTATGGAAAAAAATATAGAAGACCCCTAAGGGTGATTAAGCTTATCTTGAGCACCCACTTAAAGCAGAAGGTGATTCATATCTTCTATATCTCTGCTCCTGATTAGCAGAGCTACTTTTAAGAAGCTAAAGTCAGACAAGATGAAACCCATTGCTAATGCCTTACAGTTATATCTGCATCAGCAGCTAGCATGGTGCTACAAGAGTGCATCTGTAGAGCAAAACACTTGCTGCTGAGAAGCACACTTTCACACTAGGTACACTTCAGGGAGAGAGGCGAAGCAGTATTTCAAACTTGCTGTAGTCTGCTCCCACAGGCTGAAAGCCCGTTAGCAGCTGGAGCTTATTTAGGTGTGCTCCTGCAGCATGTCTGGCAGTTTAGTTTTATCACCAGTTTCCACAGCCCAAGACTGTTCCACAATGAGAACCCAAATCGTTAGTGGGAAAACCCAGAAGGTTCAATTTAAAAGCACGTTCTTCGTCCAAACTAAACTGCTAGTGTAGATGTATCCTGAGTCAGGATTATTGTATTTGTGTACTTTGAAACACGACTTTGGGCTTGTTGGCACATTCAGTCACTGGCCTGCCATCCAGGCAATTACAATCCCTTTGGTAAACTGCCCACTCTCTGTATCAATGCTGCATTTTTTACCCTCTTTGCTTATGTTGGAGTGCATTTCACGAACACAAGTGGGGCACATGCGATGTTTCGAATGAAGGCCCAGCACCAGCTACACCGCCAGCTCTGCTACCCCTGATGGAAATGCCTCGCCTGCTACTTCTGTGGTTGCATCTGACACCTTCATGGTTATATACGGACATCTCCCTCTCTTGCTCCACAGATGACTGATTTAAGAGACAAACAGCAACAATACTGTCGAGGGTGAAGTGAAAAGCTGTTGGCATGAGTTGAAGCGTGAAGGATTCCAATGCTCCCATTTTCTCAAACACATTATTCTTGCCTTTGACCTTAATGAGTTTTTCTCGCTATTCAGCTTTTAAAAGCCTCTGATGAATCTAAGGGCAAAACATTTTCATTTTCAATAAGAAATCAGGCCAAACACAGTATGAGGCAAACTAAATTGAAAAGTACTCCCTGGGAACAAAGTAAAGACTAATAATGGACACTCTGAATCACCTGATGGTGGGTCTCACTAGCAAATGTCACTGCTAAATCAGGCATCATTTGTTACCATAGGCAAGGGATTGCATGGAAAATTTAAATCTCACAAAGGGAACCATTGATTTTAGAAGAGAAGATAAAGACCTACTAATAACAAACCCAGCAAAAATATAACTTCACAGATACTTAGCAGTATAAGCTGCGTGTCTTGCGTCCTTTGGGTAAGCGCAGATAGCCAAAGGTCACTCTGTTTGGTTATTTACATCAGCGCATTTCACTTAAGAGGTTCTTCTACCACCCACAAGAAAGAAATGTATGTGTGGAAATCAGTGTTTTGCACATGGAGCACAGTCACCAACATGCTCCTTCATTTCAGGAATGCTATAAATTTAAAATTTCCAACCCAGCTGTAAGCAGTAGAGTGATTAAGCAGAGATAAAGCAATGATTCACAATATCTTCTAGCAGGAGCAAAGACAGAATTGGTATTTATTTCTCCTCCTGCTCCCATATCACTATTAGGAAAAGCTACCAAAGGGCTACTCTCATCGCCAGAAACAAATGTCTATCTATTCCCACACTGCAAGCCTGCACTTTCACTTCCCCCATGGCCCTTTCAGAACCTCCCTCTGACCACCTCCACAGATGAGGAGAGAGCACAGTTAGAAATCACTCCTGGCCCCTGAACTATCTCAAGTGAATTCACCATGGCCAGAGAGTGCATGGAGAAGGCCAGCCATTAGGTCTCCTTGCCTTCACATCCCAGAGCTCCCTACTCCTCTGTCTACATCATCCCTTGCACCTGCAAGTCAGAAGAGGTAAAAAAGTCTGAAGTAGAACTACCCTAAGCTTTACATACAAATACTTATGTTCCCCTGCCAGCTCTTTCCCTTGTTGTGTCCCTCAGTAGGAGTTACATCAGCCCTCAGAAGCAGCAGATCAGACTCAGAGATAACAAAAGTGGCATGTAAATTATATGTTTGCATCCACGTGATGCTAAAGCTATCTCTGCAACAGTCAACACCTTGAACTTCGGTCAGGTTAGACCGACCTAACTACAGCAACAAGCTCAGCACAAGGCTGAAACACCTTTCCTGGAAGCTAAGGAAATTCATGGCAGCTACCCCATGCTACTGCACTCTTGCCAAGCCAGCTAATTTAAAGTTAACTTGGATATGCCCCACTGTGCAGTCACAGTAGCAACTACTCAAGAGCAGACAAACCCTAAATAAGAAGTTACGTCTTTCCTGGTTCAATTCCCCACTGCTTTGTATTTTGTCACTACATAACTGATGAAAAATTATTACAAAATATTCCAGTTCTATCTGAAAGCATTTCATATGTAATATACATGTACACACAATTCATGTGAAACAAAGCTTTAAGTATCTATTATAAAGATTCAAGGAAAGCTGGAATTAAATGCAAAAGCTCTAATTCAGATCTCTTTTATGAGGCTTTACATCAGTTTTCCATTGATATTAATGTATTACTCCCAATTTACACCAATGTAAGTAAGAACAGATGCAGGCCCAAAAGTTATAAAGAGACTGAGTCCACAAAACAGGAAAAGAAAGAGCAAATTATATAAACATAGGAACCCTTTAAGCTGTCTATATAGTTCCTAAATTTGCAGCACCACACATCATATATTGCTGCATTTATTTCTATTACAAAACAGTTGTTAACCAATAAAAAAAAAGTTGCCCTATTAAACTAAACTAGAACTTTGAAGACTAAAATCTGTCAGGACAGTCCTGAGAAAAAGATAATCAGAGTTTGCGTTTCATGGGCAGTTTGAGATCTGCCCTTGATAATCTTTAGTATTGAGGCCTTTTGCTGAACTCTACCCTAAATTCTAAACCCAGAGCTTTATAAATTTTACAGAAATTTTTAGTTTAGAATTAGTGTTGTTGTCAGTTCTGTCAGACTACTGCATTCCTGTCTTCACATACAAAATAGAAAAGCTGACAGTTGCCTCTCATACAATAAAATGCAGTGAATTACTACAGTAAGAAAGTATATTGAAATAGAAAGTGCATGATTCATGTCAATTTATTCCAAAATTGCGTAGAAGGACATTTTTCATCATCACTAGAACATCATGCTAAAGTTTTTGGCACCTTACTTAGTGCTCTTTTTACTGGCTGCCATAATGCGTCCCACAACCCTTTTCTTGCCTTATACCAAGGCAAAAATGAAACAGAAAAAGTGATATGTTCAGTGCTGTCATCCCACTTCATGCTTTCCACAAAGATACAAAATTGGTTTTGGTGAGTGGCAGAATTTTCAGTCAATAGCTCAGCTGAGCATTGTAGTTTATCTGGACTAAAAGTACAGACATTATACCTTCATACTCAGTGAATTTTTAATCAACTCCCTGCAGCTGTTATTTGCAGCATCTTTGGTTTTGCTTACTAAGAACACTAATTGAGATTCAATACCATGAATGTTTTCACATAGTAAACATTTGGCTCAACATTTTAAGTATAGTGAACTAGTTTCAAGTAACAAATATGTATGACAAGAATGAAAAACCATTGACGAGCATTCTTCTAATCATAGGCAACAACAGTTGTCTCATACTATACAATATAAACTATTCTCATGTAATACATATACTGGTACCGGTTAAAGTTTGTCCCCAGCTAGCAGTCCAGGCCTGAATTTGCAATGCAAGTTTCTCCCCTTAACACAGTGAAGCTGAACAGTGAATATAGACCCTAAACGTCAGAAAAAATAATCTCYAGACTCAAGTCCAGAAGCCACATCTTATTACAGAATCACAAAGAATAAATTGAGATCCAGAATTTTAATCTGAAATTCAATACAGCCTGAGAAGACGTATTTCACATTTGGAGACTACAATTTAGTTTTGGATAGGACAAATCAGCATCAACCATTAACAGATACCCTTCTACAACCAGTCTAAGGGCTGAAACATCTAGCTGTAAACGGTGTCAAGTGGCATTAGCAACAAGATATATTCTGCGGTCTTTCTTCCTGGTTATTTGCAAGGTTGCTACATATTCATATTTTGCATCCACATGACAGACTGTGTGAAGAAGTATTTGGATATTGAAACTTGACCCCCACATACACTAGGCAGTAATGCTTCACCTTTTCTCAAAAGTTTTTGACCTTATGTCAAAAATTGATATATGTCATGAATAATTAGACTTATAAGACCTCAACATTTCACCGAGTATTGGTATGTTATACGTGTCATCCTAATTATGCCCCATCCTATGGCTTCATTCTGCAGGTTTTCCCTGTAGTGTCAGATACTTCTCAAAGTGGTAGTGGTGCCAAAACACGTGGGATTATTTACCTAAGAAATGCAGTGCTTGACAGCAAAGTACTGAGATATATTAGGCCCAGAGACACGAACAGTGCATACAAGATACATGCTATAAGATGAAAAAGCTTTGCRAAGGTGAAGTAAAGAACAGCAAGCAGTCCATTTCCTTTTTCCAGATGCTGCATGCTGCCCCAGAAGACGCAGCTCCCACGCCCGTGGGAGGGGGCTCCTTGGCCTCTGCATCACCCTCTGTCCACTAACACTCTCCCTGGCCTCCTGGGCTGCCACCGTGCAGCGGCTACACATTTCTTTGCACGTCCACATAGGGACCAACAGTATCACCCCTAGACTATAAACTGTTCAGCTAAATGCCTAGGCACGCTAGGTAAATAAAATATTCACGTTCACATTTGCTTCCACAAAACAGCTTTCACTTTTCTTTTCTAAGCAGTTAAATATCTCCCAGGGAACATTCATGTAGCAAAACCTTGGGAGCAAAACAGAATGTACACTTAGCACTAAAGCTAGGTCTATTCTATATATGTGCAGCCGATCACTACCACCCTATGAAGTTTCTCTTGGAGCATTTGCTCTAACAAAAAAAGAAGTGCCTGTTCTCACCTTGCAGTCACCTTGTAACACAGTCTGATGCCCTGCACTTCTGGATCACAGCCTGCCATCTGGACTTTTGTCTTCCTCTGAGCTCAGTCCCTGTCCTGGGCCACCTCACAGTTGTTAATTAGTGGCACTGTCTACATGCAAAGTACCCTGCCCATCATCATTTATATTATAAATGCCTTTTCCCCCCTGACTCTCTGCTATGTTCCTGCTGCTAGATGTCCTTAATTTCAAATTCTTTATGCTAAGTTTTGCGTTTAATAACACTTGAATGAAAAGCAATTTTAAAGCAATCCATACTGTCAAGCAGCTCCCTCAAGCAAATGTGATTTCTCTTAGCTTTGCCTTCATGTCTAKGTTAAGAAGTTTAAATTGAGTAATTAAAAAAACAAAGCAAAACAATAAATGTTTAAGGACAATTATTGAACAAGCCACATTTTTATACATTTCCCAAACAGCTGCCCATATGCTTGCGAGTTCTTGCAGACCATCAGTTTCCACTCCAGCCTACTTGCAACATTACAAGCTTTAGCTTGTAAGAAAAGCTAATTTAACACATTACAAAAGGAAAGTTTTAGCAATGGGAAACCAACTAAAGCGAATTAGTAATGAACGCAACAACTGACTGCCAATATGTTCTGTTCTGCTAATATTATATCAGCACGGTGGCATCAAGGAAAATGAGGCTTTTTGAACTGAAGAATTAGGCAACCTTGAGAAATCAGCCAAACAAATCAAAAGCTATTGCAGACACAATTAAGGAAAATATTGAGAAAGCATATTCTTACAGACAAGATCCTAGAATGGGATCCAGAAAAGCAAGCTTTAGATTTTCTGAGGTTCTTAAGTTTTCAGAGATCCATGGTATGATCCTCAAATCAGTCACTTTGGTAATGGCAGAGCAAAAGAACCTATTGATGCAGGTAAGTGTTTTTTTGAAAATCCCATACAATGGTTAAGCACTCAGCAGCACACAAATGTGCAAATGTCATCCACTTCAAATTTCCAGAGGTAATTAGGTGCATATGTTTTTGAAAGTGTCATCCCAGTGACAATTTGATTCTGCTCCAATAAGACAACTATTTTTCTGCTCTCAACTTTCCATCTCACCTGAGGTCTCCAGTAGCTTGTAAAGTACAAACTGGTCTGTAACTATAGCACAGGAATTCCCTGGGACTTCCTCTACCCAAAGACGTAATGGAGCTAACAAGAAAGCACCAGCRCTTGTTCAGATAAAAGTTTGTCCAAATACTGCATAGCCAAACTAAACTGGAACAGCACTGACCAACTCTTTTACATTCTTTGATGCAACTAGACAACAGTGGAGCATGTATGTGAGGGAAGGCACAGGTAACTGAACAGAAACAGCATAACCTTAGGCACAGAAATATTTGAGGACAAAAGCACAAAAGACACTGAATTGTGCCATAAGAGGAAGAGACCTTTGTACAATCCAGTGATTGATTTATGCATCCCCATTGTGAGACTGCCATCCTTCGCAACAAGGGACTCATCACAGCAACAAGTAACAGACTGAGAGACAAGCCATATTGAAGTCCACAACAGTCCTGCCAGGGATGTCTTGTTGCTCCTCTCAACAGAGACTAAAAATAGTTCTCATTTTTTTTTTTCAGTAGCTCCATGTAAGCTATGGTCTTTTTTTTTTTTTTTTTTTTTAACTTGCAAGTTTAAAAAAAATAAATAAATCTCTCAGGGCTATCAAACTCGCCCTTCAATTTGAAGTTAAATCTAGGTTCTTTGGTTTTCAGCATCAAAGGCCACACCTGACCTTCAGCTAAATCTCAGCCCCTCCGATTACTGCCCTTTGTTACGTTTGTGCAGAACCCGCCCAATAGGTTTGTGTTGCAGAATTGCAAGTGATCACCATCAGTGGGCTTGCACGAGGCTATGCCGACATAGCAGGAAAAGGCTGGCAGTTTCCTGCTGCAGTCCCACCATTTAGGTTACCTGTACCACCACTTTTCGAAGCCACGCTGGCTGCTGCTGGGAGACAGATGGGACAGCAGCAGGTCTTGTGCAGAGGATGAGGGAACGGCCATTCTCACAGCAAAGGTCACTTATTCCCTCATGTCCCTGACATAGAGAAGGAGGTCCAACAAGCCTCAGTCTACAGGCTTCTCATCTCTAATGTCCACCCCAACACTGGCCTTTCCCCCTACCTCTTTCCCTACTATAGCATGTGCAGCCTGGGTACCTCCTACTTGGGGCAGACAAATTCAGTACCAGCAACAACACTGAGAAACCTCAAATGTGTTAGAGGACGCATTCCAGCCCTGCCTCCAGACCTAGGAACTTGATCCACAGATAGTGCTCCCCAACCAGAAACAGGACACATACGTACGTGCTCGACCTCAGTGCTACGTGTGTCAGAGTCCTGCAGCAGCATCTCTACTACCACGGCTGGCATCTGACCTCACCTTCCTGCCAGATGTGAGACTGCTTTCCTGAGGAAGGTTTATGCTCTTGTTTTGTTTTTAAAAGAAACTTAGTTTTTTAGGAGCTGAACTCAGCATCCCTCTGGAGACACAGGGAACCCCACTATGCACGGCATGGTGTAATGGCAGCCCACCAGGCAAACATTACAGAAGCACTGGAAACCAGAATGCCCTTTAAAATTGGTCCACCATTAAACAGGAAAGGGAGATGGTGATAATAAGGATATGCAAGTCTAAATTTTGAATGCCTTAGGAAGAAGTTTATAATACTATCTCTCATGGAGACCCAAGGCAAAAAATCCAAGCACCACCAACACCCCACCACCCCAAAAATAAAACACCACAGATCCTGAGCCAGGGGATAACRGTATGCCCACATTAACTCTTAAAATAAAATAATTCATGAAGACATGCAAGAAAAGAGTTCTGCTGAAGTTTTAATTCTTTTCTCTCAGGCACAGACAAGCGTAATGATACAGCACTGCAAATTAAATATTCTAATGCAAATCAGGTCCGTTTCTGAAAGTCACAGTGACCTGAGCAGCCACCCAGATTAAATCTTGCCAAAGTTTCCTCAACCAAAGGACAARTCTAATGGTTCTCACAGCACACAGAACTGTAGAAATAGATTTTCTCCATCTTGTATACAAATGCACACAACTTGAAATGAATTCCTCTGAAGAAAATGAGGTGGCTAGCAGTTATATGAGAAACTAAAGGGAAATTTAATAAGGTACCAAAAAAAAAATTTTACATAATTAATTTTAAAAACCAAACAAACAGTAATTGGGTTTTAATAATTGAAAGAACACCAGATAAGGAAACAGTATCCAACAAACAGCAAAGGAAAGTAAGAAGTAATGGAAAGGGTCTTAGAATATCCAGATAACTTGAAATCATGGTTCAATGTATTTCATTTTCTCCTCCTGGGACTTCAAACACCCTTGAATCTCATTCATGTTCTTGTTTAGTTTCTTCTTAAGCAAGACTTCAACATTTTTATGTACTGCTGCAATGCTATAGTGAGTTCTATGACTTGCAGTAGTTAACACTGCAATAGGATRGGCTTGTACTTATTAAGAAGCAGTTCTGCTAACGATGTTCATGACCTGCTCTGTAAGATGTATGAGTAAATTCAAAGATGCACTCCTGCAGATTACACCTGCAACAGCTCTTTGAATAGCATACCATTTATCCCTGCCAACTCAGTTTTTGATGGATGGCTGCACAGAAAAGGGGATCTGCATACAAGCAACAAGGTATGGGCAAGTTGTTTGTCTGCATTGGTTCTCTGTTTACAAGAGTGTTTAACAYGTGTGGGCACTGGTGGGATCAATGATCACTGATGTCCGAGAACACTTAATTTTGCTCTGTCTTGCAACCTTTTAAGAATATAAGTTGTATTATATATAAGGACCATGAGATAAAGGTCAGCCTATTGTCAGCTTTCTTCATTACACRGAGGTGTCAGGGCTGAAAGGGTGCTGTGGATTCACAGTATTTGAAAGCCTGCATATTTCTAAACACATAAAGGAATTTCACAAGAGCCTTCTATGGAGAACTCATGAGAGACCTCAAGCAGCAAGTCTGGATTGTCTTAGAATAAAGCAGCACTTCAACTCATGCCAAAAGCCTTTGAAAAAATTGCAGTGTTTTTCCTATCCCTCACTGTCCTATACATTTGTTTATTTAAATGAGTCTAATGCGAGATTCACAGATATGTGGTATACCTCTGATATGACTAAGCCAGGGACAACTGGCTTAGCACAGAAATCCCTAGGAATGCATCTGAAGCCCTCAAAATGGGCAATAAGCCCATTGATGGTGTCTCCAAGCCGCTCTCTGGGAAGGCTTCTGCCCCAGAACTCTCCAGTGATGACCAAAAGGGCTACGTGGCTGAAAATTTCTCAAGGCCCACAGCACAGTTCAAACCCTATCAAGTCACTCGTGCTTAACAAAGCTTTAAAAAATTACAGCAATATTTTTGTTGCTGCTTTATTATAAAGCATAAAATTAACCAATGGCACTCCTCTCAGTCATGAGCTAATGCGTGGTCTGCTGTGCTGAAAGTCAGTAGGATTATTCTGGCTGTTGGACTATGAGGTGCAACAAGCAGGTGCAGTGATCCAGGTCCCATACAACTAACAGGGGCTAGATATTGTTACACCCTATCTCCTACAAACCACTGCATAATTTTTTTATTCTTGGAATAGCTGTACCTCACAAAGTGGAGTATATCTTGTCCCAAGACATGTTACTACACCCCTGAGCATCAGCAGTTAGAGACCTGGTCAGCAAGTGAATCAGCCAACTCAGTAGTTAAACTGCTTAACCAGCTTCACTGGCTGGCCCTTATTATTTTCTCATACAGTGCAAATCAATTGACTGAGATTATTCCTAATTTTTACCACTGCATCCGAGAGAATTGTTCTTCTCAGTGGATGCGCTGAGCTAGATTCTAGCCTGCACAGCACACCTCCGCAACCCAGGAGAAATGCACAAGGACTTTATTTCTTCTCCCCCTACCAAAAGAGGGGGTAGGAAACCTGCTATTTCCTAGTAGAATACACTGCAGTGAATAATCTGAAGTTGTGTAGGACTGAATTACTGTCCTTGAGAAAGCTAAAGGATGTGCTAAGTCAAAAAAACCCAGCTGCTTGCTGTTTGTCATATTAAGGTGGCATTTATCAAAGAGCTTAATTAATTAAAAACCATTTTAAACAGCATTGATGCGATTATAAACCAGGTTTCACTGTTTCCAAGATTAAAAAAAAAAAAAAAACAAACTACAAAAAACCCTCACTTATGTCTTCATTAGCACCCATTATGGAGTATTTACAAATGTCTTTTTCCTGTGATTTATCTCCTTAAATAAAATTTCCAGGTTGTTTTTTAGTATAGTTTACCACTGGTCACCTAACACTTGACTATCCCAGGTAACACTATCTGAGAAGCTAAGTCATGCCACCTTTAAGAAACTGTGTCTTGAATGTCCTTTGACCTTTGCTGGAAAAATAGTTAGGAACTGGGAATCATTCTTCTCCTTTAGGAGTGTTGCTTTTGAAAGAGTGATCAAGAGGGAAATGTAAACATCAGCCTGCTCCTCTCCTTCCTATGAAGTTGGAGATGCTGCTCCCCGCTGCACTGGAAGAGTAGCACAATGCTCCAGCTGCTGCAGAGAGAAGCCAGTCAGCTTCTGCAGGAGGCAGAAGGGCTGTAACACTGTCCTGCCTCACACTCTGACTGGAGCCAGCAGAGTCAGCAAGCAGAGCCTTTGACAGGAGGTCAGCATTGGCAGCTCTCCTTTTCTTATGCTTACTTGAGTGGGTTTCAGGCAGCCAGGGAGATCACTGACAGCAGAACCCATGGGACCTAAAGACTCAAAGGCCTTTTCATGCATCCTTAGAAAGCCCTGGCAGCCTCCCTCCCTCCTTTGCCACTGCTGCCAAGTTCGCTGCTGGCTGTCAGACTTACACCCTATTAAAACAAGATTACAGGAGCAAAAGCTTACCTGCAACTATCTCGCAAGCTGTTTAGAGTCCTACAGTGATGCTGGATCATCACCCTCAGGCACCTCACTCGGGTTCTTTAATGTTCTTCACTCTACACTGCCGCTGCTTCAAAAACCTCTCTGAACTGCCCTTTTCAGCTTCTCATCCTGCCAACATAGCCACGAGGAGCCCTAAGAGGCACACTCACAAGCCTCAGCAAGGCCCAGGGTTTATTCTTGTTTCAGATCATGGGTCTCCCAGGCGATTTTAAGTCCYTCTTTTCTTGCTTCAGCCCTGTTAGTATTTTCTACCCAGCACACACATTATAAATGCACACAGATACAAATGAGACAGGTTATCATTCTGCTTTCTTGACAAGAACTGCCTTTTCAAGTCTCTCCTGGTAATAAGCAGAAACAACTACTGCTGGAAAGCACTTGGAGAGAAATAGCATCAGCAGCACAATGTAAATAATTAACAAAACCATTCTTTTAGATTGCATTATGCAGAGAGGAATAAATCATTAGACAAGCATTAAATATTTCATGAAATTTATTGTAAAGTTGGAGAATCAAGCGTCCTTCTGTATCATTTCAGAGCATGGGATAGTCATCAATACATTTAAGAACCACCTCTTATCCCCTTTGCAGCACTGAAGGAGATGGATTCTCTTGAATTCTACATACACTAAGTTTTCTACATCTACTAAGATTTCTAGATGATCAGAATTTCCTTGGGGCGGGAGGGGGGAGAGAAAAAAAGTAAAAAAAAAAAAACCCACAGGCCTTTTTATGGCCTCTCAAATTGGGTAGCCAGAAATTGAGGCATACAAAATTGCTAGTCATTTCTGAAAACACTGATTCACTGAGCTAGTAATGAGCAGTTCTGTCGCTGAATGACTACTGGAACAAAAGATATTATCCACCTCCTTGAGTGATACTTATTAGCAATAAATCTATCCTCTAGAGAAAGGAACAAGGCAAAACCCAACCCAGCTCCCTATTTATAGTGTTGCCAAATAAACATCTAATGTAGTATCATCAGAATTAATAAGTAGAAAACCATAGAACTCATCCAGCCACATAATCATAGAATCATAGAATGGTTTCGGYTGGAAGGGACCCCAAAGATCACCTAGTTCCAAACCCCCTGCCATGGGCAGGGACACCTTCCACTAGGCCAGGTTGCTCAAAGCCCCATCCAACCTGGCCTTGAACACTTCCAGGGATGGGGTATCCACAACTTCTCAGGGCAACCTCTTCCAGTGCCTCACCACCCTCATAGTGAAGAATTTCTTTCTTAGATCTAATCTAAATCTACCCTCTTTCAGTTTAAAGCCATTATCCCTTGTCCTATCACTACATGCCCTTGCAAAAAGTCCCTCTCCCGCTTTCTTGTAGGCCCCCTTCAGGTACTGGAAGGCTGCTATAAGGTCTCCCCAGAGCCTTCTCTTCTCCAGGCTGAACAACCCCAACTTTCTCAGCCTGTCTTCACAGGAGAGGTGCTCCAGCCCTCTGATCATCTTTGTGGCCCTCCTCTGGACTCGCTCCAACAGGTCCATGTCCTTCTTATGTTGGGGGCCCCAGAGCTGAACGCAGCACTCCAGGTGGGGTCTCACGAGAGCGAAGTAGAGGGGGAGAATCATCTCCCTCAACCGGCTTTTGATGCAGCCCAGGATATGGCTTTCTGGGCTGCAAGCGCACATTGCCGGGTCATGTTGAGCTTCTCATCAACCGACACCCCCAAGTCCTTCTCCTCAGAGGTGCTCTCAATCCATTCTCCGCCCAGCCTGTATTTGTGCTTGGGATTGCCCCAACCCATGTGCAGGACCTTGCACTTGGTCTTGTTGAACTTCACGAGGTTCACACGGGCCCACCTCTCAAGCCTGTCACCTTACTCTCCAAATCATTTAACATTGGTTTTTCAGGAACAATGGATGTTGTAAGTGTCTTGTGATTTTTGCTAATGATACATTTTCTCTTAACAGGCTGATAAATTCTTAGTACTACCATTGACTTTCCGAAACGGAAAATAATTTTTGCTACACAGAACTCACCCAGAACTGAAAAAGTATAAGTATTTTGCTATTTATCTGGTTTACATTTATATTTATCTATTTTAAAATAGATATTTTTCAGGTTTCCCTTTGTCACTTGTGCTCATTACCAATTGTAAATCTGCTCAAGTTTCAGCATTTTCTGCCAAGCTTTTCCCTCCTCATCAATCTTTAGCTGCTGTTTTTCATCCTACACTGAAATCCCAGGTCCTCCTCAGGCTTCATAAAACTAAAGCAGTGCAGTATCCAGAGAAAAAGCAAAGGAGGATTAGAGCATCATGGTTGCTTGCTTTGCAGCAGTAGGTGTAGGAAGCCCAAAGTAACTACTACTCTGAATTGAGATCAATATGTGCACAGGACCTGGACACCTTCAATTTCTAATATCCAGCCTACATTGAAGAAAGTCAGTGCAAAAAGAGTTGGAGCTCTGTATACACAAAGACTTTTTTGCTGGCAGAATCTCCACACAAAAGCAAGATATGACCAGAATGTTGTATTTCTAAGCTTCTGACGTTGTTTTAACTTATAAGACAACGCACGCTAAAGCCATTAATATGGTATTTTTACTTCACTATTAGATCAAGATAAAGTGAGTTGTGAAAGTTCTCATGTGAATAGAGATGATTTTTAAACAGCAAGAGAAAATTCAAGTTTGCCCTCAGAGTAAAAGCTTTACTTTTACTTATTTCTAGAGGATTTTTGATGGTGGGAGAACTTGTGAAATTGTGCAATATACAGAATAATAAACTCTACAGAGATAAGATGTGTGAAGCAGTGATTATTGGGGAAAATTATTTTAAAACACACTGGCATTATGCATGCCTGCATGTAATAAACATACAGATTCACAGTCTAAATCCTAGCACCCATTCAAAGCCTGAATAATACAACTCTTTCTTAAAAGCATGGGAAGGGGACATTTCACAGTTTCTCAAAAACTTCAGCAGCTGTGTGGAATCAGGGCACTGCAGAGGTGGTATCAAAATGCAGGCTCCAAGTTCAGAACCAAGAAGAAATAAATACAGCAAAATTTCCTGAAAGATCAGATGTCACAAAAGTATGACAAAACTGAAAATCTCCTCATCTTAAATAATAAATAAATGAGTGAACACTTGAGCATAAACTCTGTCAGCAGTTGCATCTCCAGTAGGCAGCAGGAGCAGCTTCATGGCTGGAGCAGGGAGGTCCTGGTTCTGAGCCAAAAAGTGCTACTAACTCACCTCCATGTTGGAAAGGTGTTTGACTGCATCTTGTTTCCAGTTTTGCCTCAGATTCACCAACTTCCAAAGCAAGATGCTGATACCAAGAGCAGGTTTAACACACATAGTTACCCACAGTAATACTGTGATAAATAGGCAAAGGTTTATATACATACAAAGTGCTTGGTTGCTTCCCCGCTTTTACCTAATTAGACCAGCCCTATTGCTTTCTACCATCTGGTCCTGCACCCTACTCTTGGACAGCCTTTGCAATGCTGAGAACACCGAAACATTACATCTGCAGTTCGTTATAAAGCCTAGCTGCAACAGTTGTACTGGGAGGGAATAGGTGTGGTTTTTTTCCTCTTCCCAATTTAGACACAAATGGGCAGCCGGGCACAGCCTAGCCCAGAATACACAACATCATATTTTACCTGAGCTAATGGACTATAGCTAGTGCCCCATGTGTTCTGTAATGGGGCCAAATGCATTCAAACAAAATGCATTTTGGTCTCTGGTGCTGCTGTTTTAATCAGACTTGTTATTCTCACTTCTCCTAAAACAAATTAGTCAAAATGCCATTATTTTACCCAGTATCTAGTCCATCTCTGCTGTGCCATAATCAAAATATACCCAATCAATACCTTTGAAAATTTCATTTTATTTCTTTAGCCTATAAGAGGCTCATCAAGCTGCCCTATATCAAATCCAGTAGCCTGATTAACAAATTAATCATCATCTTCGCACAACATCCAGCATAGCACAACACTATTATCCTGCTTTCTCTTAGCAAGCAAAACAGAAATCCACATGATCACATAATGAAACACCAGTGAGATACAAAGCACTGAGCATATTATTTGATATTATTCTGCAGAGAGCATGTGTGTTCAGTTGTCTTCCAACCAATGAAGCAGGGTTGTTGTGTCTGACTTGTGTTATCCTATAACATTGCGTAATTCTAACAACAAACTTGAGATTAAAGTAGGCAAGAAAGGAACTGGACCATTTCCCAGAAAGGTCTCTGAAGACAATCAATCCTTCTTAGCAACTAGTTAGCAACCAAGAGATGTTTACTGTGGATTAAAGAATTAGATAATAAAACAAAAAGCCTGATCAGAAACACTATTGCCAGAGTTTTACTGTCACAGGGCCCATTGGAATAAAATAAAACCCAAAAAGCTCTAAAATTATTTTCATTTTGTCACAAAGTTAACTAAAGGAATAGAAAAAGAGAAGTTTAGAGATACATGACAAAGATGGAAGATATCCAGACTACTRAAAATCTTTCAAGAAATGTGAAGGAAAAAAATATCAGTATTTTTTAGTGGCTTTAATGGCTTAGCTAAATTTAAAATAGTCAAATCTCCTGGCACTGCACTTTGCATTCGTGGACACTCTGTAATAACTCACCCATTTAGAAGAGTTGGGGCAAATTCAGATCTGGTTCAAGCAAGCATAGTTCTCCTAAAGTTAGAACACTCTTGTTCACCTGTACCAAGGACAAATCCAGGCTGTTGGCCACACAAAAGCCAGAAAAGATGAGTTAGTGATTACATTCTGAACCCTAAGATCTTACATGCTACTCAAGTTTTCTAGGCAACTGGCAGTGCAGACACAGGGAAAGATTAGTTAAGCCAYGTAATCTAGTACAGAAGACCAAAGGAGACACTGCAGGAATAAAATGTGTTTATGCAGATCATATCACAGAATCATAGAATAGTTTGGGTTGGAAGGGACCTTTAAAGGTCATCTAAGTCCAAACCCCCTGCCATGGGCAGAGACATCTTCAACTAGAGCAGGCTGCTCAGAGCCCCGTCCAACCTGACCTTGAATGTTTCCAGGGATGGGGCATCTACCACCTCKCTGGGCAACCTGTGCCAGTGTTTCACCACCCTCAGCGTAGAAAATGTCTTCCTTATATCTAGTCTAAACCTACCCTCTTTTAGTTTAAAACCATTCCCCCTTGTCCTGTCGCAACAGGCCCTGCTAAACAGTTTGTCCCCATCTTTCTTATAAGCCCCCTTCAGGTACTGAAAGGCTGCAATAAGGTCTCCTCAGAGCCTTCTCTTTTCCAGGCTGTTGTAGTTTAACCCAGGAGGCAGCCAAACACCACAGAGCCGCTCRCTCACTCCYCCCTCCCCTCAGTGGGATGGGGGAGAGAATCGGGAAAAAAAAAGTAAAATTCGTGGATTGAGATAAAGACAGTTTAATAAAACAGAAAAGGAAGGGAAAATAATAATAATAATAATAATAATAATGATAGAATATACAAAATGAGTGATGCACAATGCAATTGCTCACCACCTGCTGAGCGATACCCAAGCAGCGATCACTATTTCCTGGACCACGCCTCCTATTTATATACTGAGCATGACATCATATGGTATGGAATACCGCATTGGCCAGTTGGGTTAGCTGTCCTGGCTATGCTCCCTCCCAGCTTCTTGTGCACCTGGCAGAGCATGGGAAGCTGAAAAGTCCTTGACTAGYAGACTACTTAGCAACAACTAAAAACATCAGTGTGTTATCAACATTCTTTTCATACTAAATCCAAAACACAGCACTAGGAAGAAAATTAACTCTATCCCAGCCGAAACCAGGACACAGGCTGAACAACCCCAACTCTCTCAGCCTTTCTTCATAGGAGAGGCGTTCCATCCCCCTGATCATTTTCGTGGCCCTCCTCTGGACCCGCTCCAACAGGTCCATGTCTTTCCTGTGCTGAGGGCTCCAGAGCTGGACACAGTACTCCAGGTGGGGTCTCACCAGAGCAGAGTAGAGGGGCAGAATCACCTCCCTCGACCTGCTGGCCACGCTTCTTTGGATGCAGCCCAGGATACGGTTGGCCTTCTGGGCTGCGAGCGCACATTGCTGGCTCATGTCCAGCTTTTCATCCACCAGCACCCCCAAGTCCTTCTCRGCAGGGCTGCTCTCAATCCCTTCATCCCCCAGCCTGTATTGATCCCGGGGGTTGACCCTGACCCAGGTGCAGGACCCTGCACTTGGCCTTGTTGAACCTCATGAGATTCACACGGGCCTGCTGCTCGAGCTTGTCCAGGTCCCTCTGGATGGCATCCCGTCCCCCAGGTGTGTCGATCACACCACTCAGCTTGGTGTCTTCTGCAAACTTGCTGAGGGTGCACTCAATCCCACTGTCTATGTCATTGATGAAGATATTAAACAGTACTGGTCCCARKACGGACCCCTGCRGGACGCCACTCATCACCGATCTCCATCTGGACATTGAGCTGTTGACCACTACCCCCTGGATGCCACCATCCAACCAATTCCTCACCCACCAGACAGTCCACCCATCAAATCCGTATCTCTCCAGTTTAGAGGGAAGGATGTTGTGGGGGACCGTGTCAAAGGCCTTACAGAGGTCCAGATAGACAACATCTGTAGTTCTTCCCATGTCTACCGATGTAGTCACTCCATCATAGAAGGCCACTAGGTTGGTCAGGCAGGACTTGCCCTTGGTGAAGCCACGCTGGCTGTCTCAAATCACCTCCCTGTCCTCTATGTGCTTTTGCATAGATTCCAGGAGGATCCGTTCCATGATCTTGCCAGGCACAGAGGCAAGTCTTCCTTTTTTCCCTTTTTAAAAATGGGGGTTGTGTTTCCCCTTTTCCAGTCAGTGGGAACTTCACCGGACTGCCACGACTTCTCAAATACGATGGATAGTGGCTTAGCAACTTCATCCACCAGTTCCCTCAAGACCCACGGATGGATCTCATCAGGTCCCATGGACTTGTGCACCTTCAGGTTTCTTAAATGGTCTCAAACCTGATCTTCTCCTACAGTGGGCGGTTCTTCATTCTCCCAGTCCCTGCCTTTGCCTTCTGCGGCTTGGGCGGTGAGGCTCGAGCACTTGCCAGTGAAGACTGAGGCAAAGAAGTCATTGAGTACCCCAGCCTTCTCCGAATCCCAGGGTCTCCCATTTCATTCTGGAGAGGGCCCATGTTTTCCCTCATCTTCCTTTTATCCCCAATGTACCTATAGAAGCTTTTCTTGTTGCCTTTGACGTCCCTTGGCAGATTTAATTCTATCAGGGCTTTAGCTTTCCTAACCTGATCCACGGCTGCTCGGACAATTTCTCTGTATTCCTCCCAGGCTAGCTGTCCTTGCTTCCACCCTCTGTAGGCTTCCTTCCTGTGTTTGAGTTTGTCCAGGAGCTCCTTGTTCATCCATGCAGGCCTCCTGGTGTTTTTGCCCGACTTCCTCTTTGTTGGGATGCATCRCTCCTGAGCTTGGAGGGGGTGATCCTTGAATATTACCCAGCTTTTTTGGGGCCCTCTTATACACCTATACTACCTCTATTATTCCACTCCATAGTGTCCTGGTTTCAGCTGGGATAGAGTTAATTTTTTCCTAGTAGTTGGTGTAGTGCTATGTTTTGGATTTAGTATGAAAAGAATGTTGATAACACACTGATGTTTTTAGTTGTTGCTAAGTAGTCTACTAGTCAAGGACTTTTCAGCTTCCCATGCTCTGCCAGGTGCACAAGAAGCTGGGAGGGAGCATGGCCAGGACAGCTAACCCAACTGGCCAACGGGGTATTCCATACCATATGACGTCATTCTCAGCATATAAAGCTGGGGGAAGAAAGAGGAAGGGGGGACGTACAGAGCGATGGTGTTAGTCTTCCCAAGTAACYGTTACGTGTGATGAAGCCCTGCTTTCCTGGAGATGGCCGAACACCTGCCTGCCGATGGGAAGTAGTGAAGGAATTCCTTGTTTTGCTTTGCTTGCGTGTGTGGCTTTTGCTTTACCTATTAAACTGTCTTTATCTCAACCCATGAGTTTTCTCACTTTTACCCTTCTGATTCTCTCCTCCATCCCACCWGGGGGGAGTGAGCGAGTGGCTGTGTGGTGCTTAGTTCCTGGCTGGGGTTAAACCACGACACATAGACTGGAGCAGCAAAGGCCAGGATGGCACTCCAGAAACCCCGACCCTGGGTTCAAATGGGATAAATACTTGAGATTTCTAGGTAAAGCAAATGTTAGCCTGTCAGACAAGGAAAATTCCAATGCAATTTCAAACACTGGTAGCAAAATTCAAGAGGTACCTAACCATAAAATCTTAAGACTAAAGAATTTTTCAGGTTCCCTCCGATTTTTTTTTTTTTTTTTTTTTTGGCATGCCAGCATCCCAAGAAAGCTCCAGAGGCTTTCTTCGAAGTTTTTCTTCACTGTTTCTTCCTCCCATGTGAAAAATAGTAAAAGAAGATAATATTAATGACAAACTAAGGAGGCTACATGATCAAACCCACAGAGTTCAGGGAATTCCAGATTTAAGGTTAACCTAACTTTCACGGTGCCCCTATACATGTGTGTGTTCACACAGTTCATAATGTACAGTGACCACAGACTGATAGATGCAATAGATTTTAGGGGTTTTATGCAAATTTATACACTTCCAAGGAACTTTACCACATATTTATTCAGATCTAATAGGTGGTTGAATAATAGTCATTAGAAACCTAAAATTTCACTTTTGGTCTTTCAATGTATTGTTAATTTATTTTAACTGTTTCCTTTCAGCTTTATTTTAAAAGGGATGTTGTAATAATGATTAGTTTGGGTTATTACATACACAATCTGACATATCAGCTATTTACGTCCCTTTGGGTATTAAATACTGTAATTAAAAAAAGGTGTAATTTATTTTATAAGAATTACTTTTGTTTATATTTCCACTAAGAACAAAAGTCAGGCTTCTGGTATGTTACCATTTCTTCTAGACTCACTGTGATATGAGCTAGTGTTCATTAACATTCCTAAATTACCAGGTAGGATGTCAATAGCTACATATTTCATTCAGTTTCCAAAACCTCAGAAAAATTGTACATTGCCCGAAATACACTGTTTAAAATTACAAAACATGCTGTCACTATTACAAACATGTAGGACATATGAGTTTATTAGCTGACAGACTGTACTATCTAAGTTCTGTCTAAGGTAGATTGATAACCAAAAAACATTACAAAGGCAAGATATTTTTCAGAAAGATGAATCCCTTGCCCAAGGTCAGTAGACACTAAGTGAAGAGTTTATGGAGTCCACCTTAAAAATAAATAAATAAAACAAAAAAAACCCACCTTCCAAGCTTGAAGCTCTCTCCAAAGTTGACAATTACAAGCCAAAATCTTCAAATTCTGAGTCAAACCCAGAAAGTTAACAACCCTACATTCTTTTAAGGATTTTCCCTTCAACTAGCATTAATATGTCAAACCTTGTTCCAAGCCAGTACAGATTTGTGATCACTCTTGATTCTTTGAAACTAAAGCGCTACGAATGCTTATGTTCTCCAGCACCAGCAAAACACCATTAGTTCAGGAAGATATGAACCAACATATCTGCACACGTAGGCCAATTATTTCTTTCATATCAAATAATTAAATTCCCAAATATTTTTGCACCAAACATGTTAGCTATACTAATTTTTCCAGAATAAATCTGGAAAATTTGTTTGTTTTCTTGTTTCTTACCCATTTTTCAAAGCTCTGTAGGTACCTCAGCATTTTTCCCATATCAGTTCACGCATTTGCAAAGGCTTCTGCATTTATCATCATCTGTATTTTTAATTAATATGCTGTTTACTTGACTTTTCAGATCATTAATAAAGATGTCAAGGAAAATGCACTTAACACTTATCTCCATAGCACTGTGGACATCTCCCCACAATCCATTGCTTTCCCATTTATCACTTTGTAAAGATCCTTTTCCTGTACAAATCAAATTGGAGTTGGGTCCCTAGTGAAAACCCAGATTTTTGTTCACAATGAACCAGTCTGACTACAAAATGTTTCATTTGAGCCACCATAATAATTCATCTGTAATAAGAATATATGGTAGAGACTAGATTAAGTGTTGAATCAACTGTGCTTGATGAAATTTACTCTGGATTACTTCAAGAACTGGCCAGGGCAATCTGAGAGCTGCTCAAGATTACTTTCATGAATTCATGGAAGTTGACTAAGATCTCTAAGATTAAAGTTTTGAGAGCTGTGGGTAGGACAGGAGGGGAAACCCCAGTATCATTCATTCATCTGTAAAATACATTGGAACAAATAATAAAACAAGCTTTTTGCTTGTATCATAGCTGCTTACAAATTTCAGCATGGATTTGCCAAAAGCATTTAAATTTCTTCTAGGGTATGAAAAAAATGAGAACATAAGAGTAAGCAAGCACGTGAGAGGTATTGCAATGGCTTTTCTTGCACATAAAACTGATATGAAAACACAAGCAGACCAGGATAAAGATATGCGAGTAAAATCTAAGCTGAGGTACTACCAGGTTCAGGGCATCGTACATTAAGAAACTTGTAGCCTGATCACAGATGAATCCATAAGACAGCAGGAAGAAGGTTCAGAAATCTAGAAAATCTCTTATTCAGTGGTTATTTTCTATGGCCCTGATGTATTACAGTACTGCATTTTCAATTAAAAAGATGGAGACTAATGATTTACAGAGACACCTGACAGCTAGGAAAGAACAGGTGATTTTAACACCAACATTATTACATCAACTTCAGTCAGTTCTGTGTCACATGCACGTAACCAGTCTTAGTGAAAACAATCTGACATATTGCAAAGGAAGAGATTCTAGACATAGCTACCAGGTACTTTGCTATAAAATTCTGGAACTTTTAATTAATAGCTAACATTTGCCAAGTTTCAGAAGGCTAAATAAACAGAGTCTCATTTAAACCACAGCCCTTAAAAATTGATCCATCACGGACTGACCTGGCTCCTAATGTTCTTTTCCACGTACTAATTAAACTAAGTTGAGAGCTTATGGTGAGCAAGGCACTGGAAAAGCACTGCAAACTGCTAATCTCTCAATCCCTACAAAAAGTTAGCAAATTATCTTAATTGACTGATGCCCCAAAGCTATGCTGGTATTTAAAATGATAGCACAAATGTTATTCCAATAACACTGTTTACAAGGAAACACATGCCACTGGCATCATCCCAAACAGTTTGATGTAATTGCACTTTTGGGCCTTGGAGAAGAGCAGTAGAAGACCTGGCACCTCAGGGCAAAAGTCTCATTCACACCTACTCCCCATCCCAAGTCAAATAACAGTATAAATTAGCCCTTATACATCCCCCTTTTCTCCCCAGTATTACACAAAAACTGCACACAGAAAGAGACCTGTAGCAACAGCTGAAGGATAATCATGCCAAGTTTATAAAAAAAATAGTTCATACTACAAGCAGCTGAACTATTTCAGCCTGCAGCCTCTCCATGGGGAGAAGTACACAGCTACACAGCTTCCACAAAGCCAGTATGCCTCTAGCAGTAAAAGCATCCCAGAGCACCTATAGAAGGCTTACACAGGAGAGATTACAGTGCATGCAATTGCACTCACAGCCAGCTCAGTCTGCTGGCCGATGGGGAAGGACAAGCAACCTGTCAACTTGTCTTCCAAGCAGTTTGTAATTAGCGATTACCCAGACTCTAGAGGGAGTTCATGCTTTCTGCTGCCTCCTCTCCATTGTGCAAAGAGAAGAGAGAAGGATGAAGGTTCCTATCTCTCTTGCTGAGCCAAGCCTAGTAAATACCCTGGATCCCTCTCAGCAACTGTGCAAGAGCAAGCATTCCCAAAGGCTTTGTTCAGACGTCTCTTTGTCACAGAACTGAGCAGTTTAGTGCTTTTGATACAAAATGAATTAACTTCAGCACAACACACTCAGGCAGGACACTTGCCAGAAAATGATTAGGTTCAACAGTATGCAAGGTAGTGTTACAGCTTTCAACTGACTATTACCCAAGGTTTGAAGTAGCATACTTTTCTATCTCACTGTTAAAGAAAGGAACATGAGACCCATTTCAGCTGCTCCCTCCACCCATCTTTTTACCACCTATACTGATTTAAAATGATTGAGACAAGCAAAGCTCTTCACACCAGCAGAAAGAGCTCTCTACCAGCCTCAAAGAACACAGCATGATCTGGATGACCACAAAGGAGAGATATGGCAATAAGAAGTCTTTGCCCTGAGGACTCAATTTCTCACACCCATAGCAATTCAACCATAAATTTAATCTTGCACATGCAGAAGGTAGGTTTCACAGGTACCACTCTAATTGAGTAGAAATACTAAAACTAATTAGCCTCCTTCCTCTGCACATAAAGATAAAATAGTAGGACTTTCTGAGATTGTAGGTGGATGTATTTGGGATCGTTATCCTCCTAAATTGCAGAAACAGAAATAAAAAGAGCAACCGCAATAGTTCCCATGGGGCAGCCTCTTATCCATCACATCAGGTCAAACTAGGTTTTGCAACAACATGGTCAGCTCTGCCATGGCGTAAGGGTACAAGATGAGTTCAGGGGCTTTTGTCACTACGTAAGATGGTCTTAAGCAGCACAAGAGACACTCAGCAATGGGAAAATATGGTTAAAATACTCTTCCCTTGCTCAGGGAGCTCTACCATTGGAAATCAGCTCAGGCAAAACAAGAAAGGAACTGCAGGGTTGGAGTTGGCCTTACCTGACAGAACAACAGAAAAAATGTCAAGGAGACAATCAAGAGTGAGGTGTCAGAATTTGGTATAACATGCCTTTGACTGGCACTGATTTTTCTGGAGAAGAGAAAATTGTATATTCAACCTATCTGTACTTCAGAAAAGCATTTGATGTGGTGCCACATGAGATAAGCTAAAAATATAGAAGAGGGGAGTGTGGTGGAGCAGGGACTGACTAAAAGGAGTTGTGCTGAAAAGCAGAAGTAAAGGACTGGAAAGGGATTAGCAGTGGACTTTTCTCAGGCTCAATCTTGGGACTGATACTGCTCACTATACTCACTAGCAACCTTACAGAAGCAATCTTGCCACGACCCACACACTTTTATTTCTCAAGCAAATGCTTGGATGAACAAATGAGCTTTCCTGTGTGCCCCAAAACTCAGCAAAATTTCCCTTCAGAAAACCTAAAAAGAGAGCAATACTAAAAATTATGTGTTCCTATCACTATCTAAAAATCTATCACTTGTTCTGGTTATTTTTGAAAGCAAACTTTTTACAGAGAAGTTAGAAATAACATGGTTAAAATGTTTATATAGTACAGGAGGAGATCACAACAAACTCTGAACCACCCAAGGTCTTCAAGACTAAAGCTAACTGAACATTAACAGTTAAATTAAAACTAAAAGCATTTAGAATTAAAACTGAAAAACTGTTTTAGATCTTAAAAGTTCAACACATTTTCACAAGTTAAAAAAACTGTTTGTGGTAACTTATAAATGAAATACAAGTTCCAATGTTATTGAAAAAACTTTCCTGCTTGAAACACCTGAAAACTAAGGTTTATGACAAAAATGTCAACAAAATTTTAAGGTAATTGAACAATCCTAATCACTACAATGATAAACAAATTCATACAACTATCACTTGTCATTTCACAGGAAACAGCTTTCAAATAGATATATTTTGTTTTCATGCTTAGAAGCAAATAGGAAAACAGATAAAAATGCAGACAGAGTTGTATCAGATATCAAGGATGCCAAAACAAGCTGTTAAAAGCTATGAAAAGAGCAAAGCTGGAGTAGTTCGAACTGTTCTGCAGCACATAAGCTCTGCAGAGAAAAAATTGCAGACTAAATTCAGTTGATTTATTTCTCTTCTTATACATCAAGTGAACAAAGGAAAAGTGAACTGTTAATCCCCCAGCATATTCTTATTTTTCCTTATTGTTCCAAACTGTACATGTCAACCTCACAGGTAAGCCTGAATCATTAATTCATGACCAGAAAAATGATCACAAAGAACTGTTATACCATTTATACAAGTAAAATCAATTTATTATGAAAGACATGAAAAGTAGGAATAATAGATAAGGAAGAAGTTGTTAAAGTCAAAGCTTTGCCTGCTCTCCCGATACTATTTTAAAGAATAAGTTTCAACTCAGATTTACTGACAAATCATGTGTTAAAGACAATTATCTCTTTTTCATCCTCTATATTTACTTATAACTTTTAAGCTGACTTGACCTTTTCCTTTTCCCACAGAATAAATAAAACACATTTTTCCTATCACTTAGCAAAATAATTAAGTAATCAGAAACTCAGCAGTATGTTTTTTCTGGCAAACGTGGCTGTTGACACAAGGAGCTAAGTTATCGTTAAGTGCATGGACAGAGCATTATGGGACAAGTTCTCACATCTCTTCTCAGACCCAGGACTCTGCAAGGAGGATTTATAGGTATATCTCTCCTGGCTGGCATACTCTGCTTAAGACCACGGGGTTCCAGAATAATTAATTCATGCACTGGTATGGTGGCATTATAGATTTGATGCAGATCCTGATCAGGCAAGTACATGCAGTTGCTTTTTTGGTGAGCAAGTTGGAGTATATGCTTCCTTTACTCCAGGAGCTGAAAATACAGACTCAGTAAAGTTCAAGTGATGCACACAGACAATATCTAATTCAGAAGTCCTGGTACATATTACAGACTTACCCCATTAAAACTTTTGAATAGTTGAATTGGCAGAGCAAGTTAATAACATAAGTGCTTTTCATTATGTAGCTCCACAGTTTTGATCCTTAGTAGGTACCCTTAATCCAGACTTAATATATCTGGGAAAGACAGTCTTGGGACCATATCCCACAGAATTTGCAATGATCTTAGGCAAGTTGAATTTTAGCCAAAAACCCTGCAACAGCACTTTTCTCCATCAAACATGCTTTTTCTTTTCTATCCCAGCTAGGCTTTGAGGAAGCCAGAATAGAACTTTCAATCAGTGCAAGAAACCTCAAAATTCTTCCCCAAAACCTAAATCTCCTATCCGCTCCCCCACTCAGTATCTCAACTGCCCAGTTGTATAGGTTTTGCTTCCTAGGAAATGTTCTATAAAAGGCTTGGTTTCACAACAAGACAAAACCAGATCTTAAATCTTTCTGATTTTTGTCAAAAATTGCTGTTTCAGAGCATCCCCCAGTTTTGAGTCCTGCCATGCTGCACATATGATAACCAGCTCCTACCATGTCCAGCACATTTGGGATCAGAGCAGAACTGAACTATTAGGAGCACAAAATAAATGGAAACTGTTCAAAGCTGATCAGTGAAGAATTCCCATTACCCTGGGAATTCTCCTATGCCAGGCTGGGAGAGCCATTTTTGCCATCCTGCCCCACAGTTAGTCTGCAGGAAGAAAGACCGGAGCACAATAAAAGTGAGAACCCTTGCGCATCTGCATGCCAGCGATGTACGGTCATGAGGTGCCCTGGCAACATGGACTCAGTGGGCTACAGCCAGTTCCTCTGACTTCCTCCAACCTCCTCCACTTCAGACCACAGTGTAGACTGGCAGGATAGCCCTGGGTTGTTTGTCTGACTTGAGCTATACCAAAAGATTTTCCATTGGAAACACAAGAATTTATCTTTCATTTTCAAATTCAGAAGTTTCCAATGCAAAGAAGCTCTTAAGGTTTAGTGATATTCCAGATTATGCATCTCGAACATCCTTATATATAATGAACTACTCGTTGTCTGCTAGTTAAAAATAAATTGGCCATACATTCCACTTAAAGTAGTTTAGTAGCTGTGTAATTTACATAATTTTAAATTATACAACCAATGAAGTACTAATTATTGTACTTTTCTGTTATATTTGAATTTGCAATAAAAAGGTCTAAGGCTTTAATTAGTATAAAATCAAGTCATTCAATTGCTATTTTGAACATGGTATAATTACAATAACAAAATCAAACTACAAAGTATTTTCAATAGGTGGTTAGGATACATTAAAGTAGATCTTTAAGCGCTATGCTGATTTAATTGCAAATGAACAGAACCTTTTATTAATACAGGCATATTAAGAATCCATGTACTGTCTGGAGGGAGAAATATATTTTATGGTTTAATAGAAGTGTGAAACTTTTGGCTACAATATCTCAAGCAGTATGTTTTTAAAAGAAATTGATTTGGCCCAGGTCCAGGAAAAGATTTGCTGTCTGAAAGCCTGATTTTGCTTTGCTCAACTCCTGGATGTGTAGACCCAGAGCAGAATCCAGGATTGGCACAATCAGCTGGTCTTTTTGTACGATATATATCCTTGGCATCTCTTCTTAAAGCTCTCACTTCCAGGGTTAGGTACAGCTTAGCAAAGGATTTTCATAATGACAATTCTGGTGACAATACTCCCTCTCACCCCTACTTTCCATCTAAGTTTATGTATTTAAAAAAAAAAAAAAAAAAAAAAAAAATCAGCGAGTGCTCTGCACTAGTTCATGCTTCAACAGACCCACAAGAGAAGCCTAGCAGAAAGGTCAGCCTCTCAGCCAGCCATATCTCTCAGTACACCTTACATAAGCAGAGAACGCCAATGAATGACACACAGGGCAGGACCCCCAGAGAAAAGGGCTCCCATGATTTGGGCAGAGTTCTCCACGTTGAACAGGGAGTTTTCCTTACACTGTCATTGCTGGATTTATACAAGTTTAAGACCATGCCATTTACACTCTGAATTCTGGCATTACCCAGATTTCCAGCTGGCTGATTACTTAGCTTACATTTGTTACTTCTAATTTCTGTCTTTTCACCACTTCTTTGAAGTTCTACTATATCTACGCATCAAAAACACACAGAATAGTTGTGCCTCTCTCTCTGTAGATAAACACTGTTATATTTGGTTGGTAAGCCTTGCAAAGATGTTAGCCTGTGCAGCAATAGCCATAGCCATTTTTCCTAAAAGTGGTGAAACCAACCACCCCCCAAACATGTTTAAAAGCTCAGAGGGAAGGCAGGAAGGTTATTCACATAGCAACAATCTAACAGTTCAGTAGATTTTATTTATTTATTTTTGAAGCAAGAAGGTTTATTAGTGCCGCACTGACACAGGTATTTTTATTCATTCGTAAGCCACTTCTCAGCAGTAGCAATTAATGCTATTGCATATGCAGTCTGCTGTGAAGTACATTCTGAAATGGTTTCTAAAAACAGTCTAGCTAATTTTCCTAGCAAAATCTTGGAACAGCCCTGCCAAAACACCCACCAGACATAAAGCAATCTTGTTCAGACAGGTCTTAAATATTTGTCCCCTCACTCTGAAGTATTCCTTTCAGCCACATTGTTACGTTTGGATTGTGCAGATGAACACAGATTGCAGTGCCGTTTACAGTTCTGTAACCATAATGATGTAATTCTAATTTAGAAAAAGATATTTATCTGTAAATTGAATTGCTTTTCTTGTTAGCAAGCTTTATCCTAGTCTGATGGCTGATTATAAAATAGTAGTATAGGCTGAAATTAAGCTCCGTTGTCAACTGCAGAGTCATTTACCTAGGCGAAACGTCCAGCCAGGACTGATGAGTTTTTTATTTTCCAAATTTCCTTCTGCAGCACAAAAGGGAACACAAAGTGTGCATTCCCTATGCATCCAAGCATCCCAATAACCATGAACACTTAACTTCCTAAGGAGAACCTTGCTCTCAGTAGTAAAAGACCAAAACTACAAATATTATGAACCACGGAAAGAGATTTAGAGAAAAGCACCACTAGTGTCCCTAGTCTGGTCCCATGTAATAGCAGAGAATTTATTAGGTAAGTATCCCAGCTATCCCAAGTGGTCTACTGTCATTAATAGGGCTACTCGTAGCAGTTTTAATGAGCTTAAGCAGAGCTTTAAGAGCTTAAGATACAAAATCAGGTCATATTCAAACTGTTCAAAACAGTTTGCTTATTTGACAAAATTTTTTATGTCGTATATAAAGCATACTCACACATAGCAGAGGAGAAAATGCATGCAGGTGACAGGAGACTGCAYAGACTGACAACTGGTAAGCTGATGTTCTCTGGTGCAATGCAGGAAATTAGAATCATAGAATCATTAAGGTTGGAAAAGACCTCTAAGATCATCAAGTCCAACCATCAACCCAACACCACCATGCCCACTAAACCATGTCCCTAAGCGCCTCATCTACACGTCTTTTAAATACTTCCAGGGATGGTGACTCCACCACTTCCCTGGGCAGCCT
>JAYKAV010003169.1:303255-314730 GCA_035582835.1 Phoebastria nigripes
CACCAGCTGCGTCAGGAAGTTGTCTTCCACACACTCCAGGAACCTCCTGGACTGTTTCCTCTCTGCCATGTTGTATTTCCAGCAGACGTCCGTGAAGTTGAAATCCCCCACGAGAACAAGGGCTAGCGATCGTGAGACTTCTGCCAGCCGCTTGTAGAATGCTTCATCGGCCTCTTCATCCTRGTTGGGTGGCCWATAACAGACTCCCAGCAGGATCTCTGCCTTGTTGGCCTTCCCCTTCATCCTTACCCATAAGCACTCGACTTTGTCATCACCACAGTCATTAAGCTCTAGACAGTCGAAACACTCCCTGACATACAGAGCTACCCCACTGCCTCTCCTTCCTCGCCTGTCCCTTCTGAAGAGCTTAACTTGAGGACAAAGCCTGTAGTGAGTGCAAGTGTTGTGTTCATAACTCACTTTCTACAATAGATTTGCAGGCTAGTTTTTCTGAGGGCTTGATTTTAAATGATACTTCATATATTTGTATACATTTGACTTCTGTTTTGAAAGGACAACTAGGAGAACTCAGGAGTTTACTGTGGAGATAGGTGGAGGTAAGTGAATTGTTAGCACTAGGATGTCACCTGATGCCTGAATGGGACTACTGCACACTGTAGTAGAAGATTTGGGCAGAGATTCACCATACTTGAGCCTCAGGCTTGAGTTCAATTGCTTGAAGGCATGCATAGACATTGTCATGCTACTCTATGCTATTTTGTGGAGGCTGGTCTAAAATGCCTGAATACTTATTCTGATAGAGGACTCGGAAAGTGAGGTTAAGGACAAAGAAAAGTCTGGCGGAGGTAAAGTGTATGAATTCCTATGAATCCCTGTCCAGACTTGTCTTTAAACCAAATCTGACCTTATAACAGCAGCTTTGTGCACTACTAAGCAACTTAGGTGAGAATAATGGGATTCTGCTAGAAGTGACTAACTTCATGGTTTAACAACATGGATTTCAAAAGTAGGTTTTTAAAAGCTTTGAAGGAACTTAAATGTTTAGGCCCCATTGAAAGTCAGTGATATGTAGTTGCCTGCCATCAAAAATACTACCCTGAGAAATTAGCCTCACAAAGTGTAGATATTGAAAAGTGAATTCAAGCATTTCTGCATGGTTACGATTTCAAAATTAAAATGAGCGTCTCAGCTGTTCATTGTGAAGATATTTTTTCCCATTTCTCTAAGGCTCCAAAAGAAAACAAAAATCCAAATGGTTTAATGAAAATAATTTCATGAAATTAATTTCAGTCATGTCTGACTGGGTCTTTGCTTCAACATTGTTTAATGATTTACAGGGAGGATGTGAGAGGGGTTTTGTGTCAGCTGCACATATAATTTTAATGCATAAACTTGTGTCCTGCCACTGACAAGTGTCCTGGACAGCAGAACAGTCTTTCTCATGAGAATTAATCTGAAGAAGGGGAAACATTTAAAGAAATGAAGCTAAGCTCTCTACTGTTTTTTAAAAACTTAGAGTAATTTCAGAATTTATTCTTCGTAGGTGCCAGTGGGAACTGCTATACTTTCAAGCCAGTAACTGTTGACACTAGATATGGTCATAACCCCTGAGTTTTCACAAATTCTGTTTATTTTTATTATTTTTTTTTTTTAAACAAATCTGTGTTGATCTCTGTTCCCTGTATGCATGTCAGTTTGATTTGCAGAGTGGTTTTGGTACTTGCTGGTCAAAGCGGTTGCCCCAGTGCTCCCCTCTGAGAGTACCCCGTGTGCTCCCTATGCTTAATTGAGAGCTTCGGTGCTGAACCAGTGCATGGGCTACCTTGCCCACGGGGTCCTCAAACAAGTATTGAAGAGGGGTTTTAGCACTGACTGCTTCCATCTACTAATTTGCTTCTGTTGTGCTGAGTTTCTCAGTAATACAGATGTAGCCAATGAAGATTTGTATTTGGGTCCAGGTTTGCATTTCCTTCTTAGTCTTAGCAGCTTACACTTCGCTCTCAACCATAATACATCCAACAGTAGGCTTATGCAGCTCTGGAATTTCAGTGCTAGTTTCCAGACTGTTGGCTGAGCCTGCAGAAAAGTTAGGAGACCTAGTCTGCGTCTAGAGTTTCTGCTTATGGTGTCTATTTTTAAATGTAGGCCACTAGGGAAAACACTTGCAGAAACTCAGTGATACTGAAAGTTGTCTGGTAATTGCCTTCTTAAGCTATATTCTGCGTTACTGGGCTTTCTCTAACACCAATGCTGAGAGCTAGGATTAGTCTTTCTAATAATTTTCCACTTCATGTAATCTGCCCTTGGTATAAGTTTTCCACTTGAGGGACGTTGCTTGAGATTATATTTTGTTTGCTATGGAGTACTACCCAGTTCCTCAGCTGAGTCTTGAAATCTGTGGTCCTAAGGTTCCTGTTAAAGCAGATCAAGGTATAAGATCAGGAGGCTGCAGAACTGTTGTCTTTAATCTTCTTATTCATCCCTTCATCTCTTATCGAGCGTTGTAATCTTTCACCTGCAAAACAGACAAGAAATCCTGTGATGAAAAAGAGCATGTTAACATTTTGAAGCTCATGGTCTGACTTATTGTGAGTTTGCTCTTTGAATTTTCTAGCTAATGGTGTGGAAGGGGGGAAAAAAAAAAAAATCTTTTTAGGTTTAAGTGAATAAGTGGCTGAATGATCTTTTCTATCAACTATATAATGCAAGGTATAAGATTTGCACTGAGAAACGTCTTTATCTGATGCCTTTTGCTAATTGGAGGGGCAGTGCATGATTAGGTCAAGCTTGCCTTTCAGGACTAAAAAGAGCAACACAATCCTTCAAATATCTAGGCTGTGATCAGAAGGTGTTACAGCAAAGCTATAATGGAGTGTGAAACAGCCGGGGGAGCAGAGTGAAGCTTACCAGGATGGCAAAAAAATGTATTATGAGAGGCCCTTATAATGAAGACGGAAGGAGCTGAAGTTACAGTCTTTGTTGTCTCCGTCTTCTAATATTGTTTTAGAGAAGATGCCAGCCCAGCTGGGAATTCATAGTGGAACTGTAATCTGAAGTGGTGCATTCCTCCCGTAGCTTACCTAGTGCTACAGACAATTCTGTCAGCTTGACATTTGCTCTTGAATTGTCTGTGCTGATTAAAACAGCTCAACAGAACTCCTTCCTGAATTGAAGAATAATCTTTCGATAAAGCCAGCTTAAAATGGAGGAGAAGTTAGCCCTTTTGCATTCTTGCAGTTGGGTATCAACATTTTGGAAGGGAGTGAAAAAGCAGCCCATCTGAAAGTGTATATAGGGCAACGGTAAAGCTGTTAGAAGCAGAAACTCTGTAGAAAACAGAAGTTTGATGGAAGTCACCCATTTGATGGGTGCCTGCCCGAGTCAGGAAAAAAATCTGTAGTGTAGTAGAGGGGGAGGCCTTTGCCGAAACCTGCCACTTCTCCCATGACACTTACTGCTTTTGTGTGTGGCTCAGTTTTTACTTCTCTATTTATATGAACGATATAAATTGCCTGATGTTCTTTGCAGGGTGCATCGCCTGCATGTTTTCCATAGCCTGCCTGCACAGCATGGTGGGAGCTCTTGCTCTACAGGCTTCAGTGGCACAGCTTGATGAGAAGGACAGGAGGATCTACCTGCTTTTGAAGCAATTCTGTGTCTGGTCTAGCTAGAAAGATTTCCCAATGAATTTATGAGCTGTGTTTTAAATTTCAAAAAGGACTGACAAATGGTTGGTTTTCTTTAGAAAAAGGAAATGGATAGAGATTGGGATGTAGGCTAAATGTGATTAAGAAGCTTCTCGCCCTAACTGAGGTTATAGAGAGAGTTTGGGTGTTGAGCTGAATTTACTCAAATTGAGCGCACTGATGGGTAGAAAAGCACAATATTTGAGTTGAGTCTATTGTAATTTCAAGAGAAAATGAGATAATTTTACTTCCTTTTCACTGCCCACCATTTGTTATACGTGTTTGTTGTCTCACACAAAATGGCATTTTAATATACTGGTAGTGGATAACACTTTTGAAAAGTGCTTATGACTGAAACCATTTGGAAAATTACGTTTTAACTACATAAATAGATGTATGGATCTCRTAGTAGGAAACTTGTTTTAATGTAGTAGTTAGAATTCTGATAGAAATCTGTGGTAAATGCCTAACAGAAGCAAGTAAACATAATCTTCCTGACCTGAAGAACGGAACTTGCATAGTTAACACAAAAGATTAGGGACACGAAGAAAAATTAAAAAAGAATTTATTGGATCGGATGTAAGTTGATACTACTTTCAGGCACATATTTGCATTTTTCTTCACTCAAAGAGGTCAGCAAGATTTATAAAGGGAAACATCACAGAAATTTTTATTGCTGTCATGTGAGACAAAACAAATGGAGTCCAGTTAGCTGCACTAAATGGGTTGGTACACTGAAGTGTGAGTATTCCATCTGATAAAAGGAAAGTTAGCAACAGCAGTGTCAAGTAAGAGGTGGATGTGCTCTAATAATGGAATTCTTGAAGGAAGAATTTGGAATGGAAGATGCTTCCCTTGTACAATAGTATTTTTGGTGCAGATATCCTATTAAAAGGGCAGCTTCATCTATTTCTTCTAAAGGAATGCACTTAGTACCATCAGCTTATATGTGGAACCGATGCATTTATAATTTTTAGAATGACAACTGTATTTGTCTTTTTCTCTATACATACAAACTACAACTAATTCAACAGCTGAGATTAAAAAACTAAGTACTCAAAAATTGTGACTGAAAGTAAAAATACAAGAAAAAGCGGTTAATACAGTACAACTGTATCATGGGAAATTCATGGCTGGCCTAAATGATTGTAGTCCCATTGATGTCAAAGGTTGCCTGATAAAGGTTTGTTCAGCATAACCTTGGGAATAGTCTTATTACATACCTAAAAGCGGGTAAAGGCCCAAAGGATTTAGGCAAGTAGAGCCTGACAAGTAACCATAAAAGCTTTCTGTCACATCACACATCGTGTATTCTATATATGCTATGTGTGAAAAGCTTTTTATAGAGATAGATATTGGGGGCGAAAGTATATAGCTCTGGGACCACAGTATGAAACCTAGGCTCCTTAGTCACCATGAACATAAAGGTACTGAGCGTCAGTAAAGAAATTAATACCTTTAGAAGTAGCTCAACACAACACTTCCTTCCAAAAAATGTCATAGTTTTAAAGTACCATATCTCAGATCTCTTTCGGGCTGGGAGCATGAGCATTACGCCATTGGAAATGGATTCATTCATGTGTTCTTTCCAGCGGACCACAAAACAGTTGTGTGCAGCCCAAGCTGCTCCCATTGTCTTTTAAGGTGTGTGAGATTTTTATGTGTAGAAAACCCTTTTTAGGACTGTTTGACTTGTTGTGGTTTAACCCCAGCCAGCAACTAAGCCCCACACAGCTGCTCGCTCACTCCCCCCTGGTGGGATGGGRGAGAGAATCGGAAGGGTAAAAGCGAGAAAACTCATGGGTTGAGATAAAGACAGTTTAATAGGCAAAGCAAAAGCCGTGCACGCAAGCAAAGCAAAACGAGGAACAACATTCACTACTTCCCATCAGCAGGCAGGTGTTCAGCCATCTCCAGGAAAGCAGGGCTCCATCACGCGTAACAGTGACTTGGGAAGACTAAYGCCATCACTCTGTACGTCCCCCMTTCCTCTTTCTTCCCCCAGCTTTATATGCTGAGAATGACGTCATATGGTATGGAATACCCCRTTGGCCAGTTGGGCTAGCTGTCCTGGCCATGCTCCCTCCCAGCTTCTTGTGCACCTGGCAGAGCATGGGAAGCTGAAAAGTCCTTGACTAGTAGACTACTTAGCAATAACTAAAAACATCAGTGTGTTATCATAATTCTTCTCATACTAAATCTAAAACACAGTACTATACCAGCTACTAGGAAGAAAACTAACTCTATCCCAGCTGAAACCAGGACACTCATGAAAAGTCAAAAAGRAAAGGAGGTATCTGCTGATAGTCTTCATAATTTTTGTTATAAAGTAATATATAAGGTATTATAAAAGCAATAGGAGCAGGAATTAGGAATAGGCTAATATTTAAAATATTTAACGGTGATTTAGAAATTGGACTGCATTTAAAAAAGAAATTGTATATCCAGTAGTCCCTCCAGGGACCTAGCTCCAGACAGTAGAAAGCGGCTTACTGCAAACTCTGGCCTGATGTGTTTGTGAACATGTTTTTCTACCTTCGTAACCTGTCATCCATCTTTGTAGCCTGTCACCTCTCCCTTCCTGGCCTGGAGGCTTTCGTGCAGTTGCACTACTTGATCTCCTTTCTGCACCTTCCTTTCTCCCAGTGGCTCTAATCCAAGGGGCACCAGGAGTCTCAAGATGTATACAGATATGCTTACAATGAGGAATGCGATGGGTATCCAAATGAACAAGCCTAGGTACCAACAGGTACTGGGCCTCTGCACAGGTTAGCGTGTCTTGCCTGGACATCTGGGTTTGTTTTCTCTCAACAAACAAAAGTCTCCCTTTGGAGGGAAGACTTTCTGCTCCACTCTTTGTTTGCTGGTGTTATTTTCAGTTGTGAACTGTTAGTGGCTTGTTAGTACAGTTTTCCCATGGCTGTAAGTGTAGTAGAGAGGGGAAGAATGGGAAGGTTGATGTGGATTTAAGTGACGATGGGAATCTGGGAAATGTTAATAGGGCTATAGGGAGAAAGAGGAGCATGGAGGATCCAATGGTGGGTAGGTTACCTGGGAGTCTGGATGGACTTATTGGTGATTTGAAGGACTTCAGAAAACTAGGAATTGTCAGTAAAAATTTGAGAATCTGGGAAAGTGTGTGGTGTTTTGTTTTTCTTTTTTTTTTTTTTTTTGAGTTTTAGAGGAGATTGAGTGGAGTAGGAGCCTATACCTTGAGCCAGCTATGGTTCTGAAAAATAGTGGCAAAAATTGTTATTAATACTAAATATTTCTGTTAAAAAAAAAAATCTTTCCAGGCAGAGATGGAGAGAAACTGTTCAGTCTAGCTGTGTTTACAGGCTCTAATTCTTTGTAATTCTTCTGAAACACCAAATGAATGCATGAATTGTATGTTGGTAGTTCCCCTGACTGACCTACTAGTAATTGGCTCTATTCATCTCCCACAGCTGCAAAATCTGGAAAGGGTTAACAAACGGCCTAATTACCTTTCTCATCTGTGCTCATGAGGCAGAAATAGCTGCTTTTAAAACAAACAAACAAACAAAAAAACCCAAACAAAACAAAACAAAAACCCCCAAAACAACAACAAAAAACCCCAAAACAAAACCAAACAAAAAAACCCCCAACCAAACAAAAAACCAACCAACCAACCCCACCCCCCCCAAACCAACCAACCAACCAAAAAAAGCCAAAAAAAACCCCCAAGAGTAAAACCTGAAACTAAAGCAGAGTGTAAGCTAATTCCAGAAAGAGGGAGCATGACGTTGAAGAGACTGCTGTGCAGGTGAGAGGCAACAAGAGAGAAAGGAACAGTTTTCCCTCTGGCCATGCAAAACATTTGCTTGACTTTGACCCACATGATCTAGAAATCAGTGGTGTTTAGAGGTCCTGTGTCTATTTGCTAACAAAATGTTAATTTGATAGGTGTTCCACTTTATTCTAATCGTATTTGGGGTAAGGCATAGCTGGGAATGTCTTCAGCAGTGAATGGTAGGCCAGTAGTAGCAGAGAAACAGCTGTGCTGGACCTGACCCCATGTAACCCTGTGGAAGCTGATTGTAGATAGGTAGTGCTTGCTTTTTGCCCAGAACAGGGGAAACTCTATCATCTTCCAGACCATGTGTGACCTCTTGGGCCTGGTGGACAGGAAGCTGAACATGCAGCGGGCAAGGATTAAAGGAGACCAGCCACCTCATGGGTTGCAGTAGCAAGAGTGTAGGTAGCAGGCTAAGGAGAATGATTATTCTCCTCTGGCACTTGTGAGACTTTATTTGCAGTACTGCTTGCAGCCTGGGGCTCCCTAATACAAGGCAGGCATTGAACTGGAGCAAGTCCAGTGCAGGCCAAGCTGGTCAGAGGTCTGGAGATTACTACATATGGTGAGAGGCTGAGACCTGGGTTGGTTCAGCCTTGAGAAGGAGCGCAAAGATGAAACCTTAGGGCTGTATTCAGCTGCCTAATGGGAGGGTATGGAGGAGATAGAACCAGAAACTTCTTGTGGATATGCAGTAATAGGACAAGAGGCAATGGCGTTAAGTTGCAATGCAGGAAAATCCAATTAGATATTAAGAGGCATTTGTTGGTTTGAGATTTTTTTTATTAGCAGGTGTTGGTGAAACACTGGCACAGGTTGCCCAGAGAAGTGGTAGATGCCCCATCCCTGGAGACATTCAAGGTCAGGTTGGACGGGGCTCTGAGCAGCCTGCTCTAGTTGAAGATGTCCCTGCCTATGGCAGAGGGGTTGGACTAGAGGACCTTTAAAAGGTCCCTTCCAATCCAAAGTATTCTATGATTCTATGAGAGTGGTCAAAACACTTGGAACAAGGGCCCGGAGAAGTTGTGCAGTCTCTACACTGGGAAATTTTAAAACTTGCCTTGACAAGACTGTGAGTGACTTAATCTCGCTGGCCATTTGAGTCAGATGCTGGACCAGGAGACCTCCAGAGGTCATATTCTGTGATACTATGCATCAGTGCAAATCCTATCCTAGCATTGCATATACCGACAGTGAGTCTTTCCCTGACTTGGTGGCATTTCATAAACAAGTCTGTTCCAGAGGATAGCGGAGCTATTAGTGACAATCAGTGTCTCTTATAAAGAACTAACATTGCCAGGCAAACTAGGTTATACTCCTAGATAAAACCATAAAAAGGGAAGCTGAAGGGAAGGCAAGGAACGATATATTGTAGCTATTATAATATTTGGATTTTAGTGCAGCATTTGATACAATGTCTCATAAAGTGATATTTGCTTGATTAATGTAAATTAGGGTGGATATCTGATGGAGATCTGAACACTCAGACCAAAAACTTCCTCAGAGATTGGGAATAAAGGTAAGGATTGATTTCTCCAYAGCTAGGCCTTTATACGATGCATAAAGTTAGTTCTGTTCTTATATAACTTCCCTGTTAAGATAAGAAGAGATGATGTAATAGTTACAATAATAATTATTGTGATGAAACCTGGCCCTGGAGCAGACTTGGACTTTTTCCCCTTCAATCACTGATGTATATGTTTTGTGTGTGTTCCTGGTGTCTTAATGTTTTCAGGAAGTTATCTTCGCTAATTACCTCAGAGTGGGTGTAAACACACACTAATGACATTAACAGATAATATCAAATTGAAGTGAATTGCATGCATCACTGAAAGTAGGAAGAGAAGGACAAAGCGAGCTAATAAAGACATAAATTAACAATATGATACTCCACTAAAAAGTATGTGAAGGTTTGAGGAAATATAATCCAAAGCTCAGATAATCATAAGGGAGGTAAAGTGTGAGAGGCTGAAAGTACTTCTGGTCTTAACAGAAAGGAAATACATTTTTGCTGTGTATTGGAGTGTTGCTTTTAGACTACAAATGTGTGCTCATGCACAGATGAATAGATGGCAGAAGAATATGCTTGTTCTGAACAGCATAACTACGGTGTGAATGCTCCTCTGTTTCTGGAGAGCACGCAGTCGTGACCTCTTACTGATTTTTCTTCATCAAATGTTCTTGTGTTCTTAGTTTTGCATTTCTCCTTTAAGTTCTTTCTTACATATTGATAATTCTCTAGGGCTGAGCTGAACTTATGTCTGTTAGAGATGGACAACCATGATACAGACTAAAATTGGATTTGAGAAAGGTAGGTGAGTCTTTAATTGGGAATGTCCAGGCATGCAAATTACAAGTCAGTGTAAGAAGTGCTATGTGAAACCCAATAGACTTTGTTTACTTAGAAACTTTGATTAGGAGAGTGATGTGTTGGTTTTGCTGAACTATTAAGATAGAGTGACAAATTGAGGCAGGGAGAGAGAGAAAGTGATTACTACATATCTCTGTAGTCTCACATGCCACCTAAATAGTCAGTGTCTCAAACTAATTAAACAAAAGTTCTTATTTGTTTTAATGAGACCCAGGTTGCTGCTATCTGTCACAAGGCTTGCTTTCTCACTGTGGTTTTGTGGGTAGGGTGTCTTCTGTGCCTACTGACTGTGGGCTGATGTTAAATTCCCAGAATGCCCTTGAATGCATCAGTGCAGGTTAGGGAAGAGACCTTCTTGCAAAGGATTGCCTTAGCTATAAGATAAGTGCAGCTGTGAAAGAAATGAAGATAAAATTTTCTGTGTTCCTTTCAAAAGGACCCTTTAAAGTTCATGGAGGTTGTGATTCATGCTTCTGCACTTCTCTGCCCAAGTAGCTGGGAGACTGAAGATGTTCTCAGTGGTGTACTATCCATCCCTAAGACTAGGCAGCTTTTGAAAAAGGATCGCATTGCCCTTGATTGCTGCCACCTTCCCTCTTTCCTAAGCAAAAGTGTTCTGTGCATTATGTGGCAAATTCTCTTTGGAGTTGTCAGGGACGTCTAATGAAAATGTCTACTTTGGTAGTTAGGGTGGTACGTCTGCAACTTGTAGAGAAACAAGGGTGTCAGTATTTACCAGAAGAATTGTTTTCTTTATAAAGAAGATGCCTGGTGACCAATGGAGATGCCTTGGAGATTTCTTTCTTTCTTTCTTTCTTCCCTGCCCCCCCGCCCCCGTGGACTTTTTTGGCCTTGGCTCTTCAATAACTTCAAAGAGAATTTCTTTTCTCTGTCTTTCTTTCAGAAACTGTTGCTGTGCAGCTTGGATGAGGTACTGTCATTATTTTGCAGTAAGGAGTGCAAATGCTCCAGGAGAGATGAAAAAAAGAAGCCATGAAGGTAAAAGGTGTTACTTTCCCTTGTCAGATTATTGAGGTTAAGAATGTTGAGTATTAATTGTGCTGTATTATTGAAGAGATGCTCCTGCGCTCTGAAGAGGTTAGTCAGCTCTGCAGTGTTTCTCCACAGAGGGCTCTTCAGTGTTTGAGAATCTTTACTTTCAGCCTTTAGGATGATTAAACTTTCTTTGTACCTCTTGAAGAGGAAAAGATGAAGTGTAATACAGAGCAAAAAAGAGCTTTTATTTTTGGGAAGCTAATTATGTGGATAGCAGCCTGACACAATACCATTCAGTCTGTACTTGTTTGGCCCCTATTAAGATAATATTTAGGCCCTCATAATTTGTAATTTATCTCCTTATGCCTCAGGGGCACAGCAGAATCACTCAGAAAAGTAACATATGAAATTTCTTGTGAGGCATAGTCTCCAAAGATGAGGCTGAGTTCTTAATTTAGTCGCCACAGAAACATGGTGGGACGACTCTCACGACTGGAGTGCTGCAATGGATGGCTATAAGCTCTTCAGAAGGGACAGGCGAGGAAGGAGAGGCGGTGGGGTGGCTCTGTATGTCAGAGAGTGTTTCGACTGTCTAGAGCTTAATGACTGTGGTGATGACAAAGTCGAGTGCTTATGGGTAAGGATGA
>JAYKAV010003169.1:317041-361847 GCA_035582835.1 Phoebastria nigripes
AATGTCTTCACTGGCAGAGTGGTTAAGCATTGGAACAGGCTGCCCAGGGAAGTGGTGGAGTCACCATCCCTGGAAGTATTTAAAAGACGTGTAGATGAGGCGCTTAGGGACACGGTTTAGCGAGCATGGTGGTGTTGGGTTGAYGGTTGGACTTGATGATCTTAGAGGTCTTTTCCAACCTTAATGATTCTATGAAGTTTTGGAGCAGGAGGGATGAGGTCTCCCTATAAGCACTTAACCCACTGCTCATGAGAAATGAAACAATAGTCATTATGTCTTTAATCAGCTTTCTTGTGAATAAAAGCATGATTAGGAGATACAACTGCCTGGCTGCTGCTTGTTTTCTATGTCCACAAGGTGCTGCACGGTATGTCAGGTCCTTATGGCTGAGTAGCTATTCCAATAATCCAAAGAGGCTAGAGCTCAAGCACCTCATTTCAACGCTCAGATGACATGCAGTTTTAAGGAGATTTAAACCACATCCTGCAGGGTAAGCATAGCAAGTAGCTAAGGCAGAAAGCAACACTCACCAGGGGCCGAGTCCAGAGCCCACCTTATGTTCCATCCTAGCTGCACAGCTTTACTTTTCCGACATCTGCTCTGGCTGGGACAGCTCTGCCTGCCATTTACCTCTCCGTTATTACTCTCCAGTATTATATGACTTTTTCTTCACTGCCTTTTCTGCAAGGCATGCATGTACCCCATCTTGTCTTCCAGCTGCCAATCCCCATTTTTTTTTTTCAAGCCTATCTACATCAACCTACTTTCTAGCTTCCAACTCACTTTATCTTATCTTTAGTGTGACTTGTCTTCTACTTGTCAAAATCTCTTCCTCAGATCCCAGACAGCTAGCCACATCCATCACGTCTACTTCCCTTAACCCCCATTGCAGTCCACTTCCCCTTTAGAAGCTACGTACTGGGTTTAATTAATGTACAATGATGAAACTACAAAATTTGACACCATAAGTATTGACTACTTGCTAAAACAATTGCAAACCAATGAAAATAATCAACTAGTGATGAAATGTATTTACACACTAGGGAATCAATGCAACTGGCAGCTTGAAAAACATCATGCCAGTTTTTCTGTGGTTGTTTCCCTTAGAACCAACTCAGTGCAATGCATTCAAGTACCCTACAGATGGGATTACTGATGTGCAACTGCTTCTGGCTGCTACTACCTGTCAACTTACTCATAGATGTTACGAGATAGAAATGTCTATTAGCATAAGTTTCCCACTAATGCACACTTCTGTTCTTTTCATGCTGCCTTCCCACTCTCTGGTGGCAAATAAATTGGCCAGGTTTATTTTTTAGTTTCTGTAGGTGTTTTAAAACTATGGTTAAGTTAGCTAAGCTCTCATGAGGATGAGCATATAACAGGAACATATATGGTTCTGACAATGTGTCAATGGACACAGCGTTTTTGTAATAACATTTTGGAGAGGTCAGTCTTGCTACTTTATGAACAAGGTTGTTTTCAAAATTTCCATGAATAGAATGTTCTAGACTCAATTGTCTTCTGTGATACATGGAAACAAAATGGAACTACAAAAATTTTGGTTGTAGTCTGTTTAATATGATGACAGTATTGAGAATAGTTCACCAATAGTATAAACTTTTAAAATTTAAAAGATAACCTGTTACTTCAGACACAACACTGAGTATCACCTTCTTTCTTACTCTTGTTAAAACTTCAGCTGTGAAATATTCATAAATACTTTTTAAATTTTATACACAAAACTGATGAAACAGAAACTTAGGACTTGATCCAGACACCACTAGCTGCAGTGAAGGCTCRATCAGATTCTTTGTTAAAACCAGACTTAAGCACATACTGAAGATCTCTATTGGCTAGAATATGTAGAATCATAGAATCGTTTAGGTGGGAAAAGACCTTTAAGATCATTGAGTCCAACCGTTAACCTAACATATTCACATTTAGCATCCACTAAAGCTAGAGGATTTTTTTTCTGATCATGTAAGTTTGAATAAAGAAGAAAAGGTTACCTTTCAAGTTTTGGTATGTATAACCCTATGTCCTAGGACCTTTGGGATAACAATAGCTTTTTTAATATCTTTTTGCATGCTGTCTTCATCTTTTCTTAACATCAGGAAGGCTGCTGTAGTCCTATTAAGATGTGTTCAGAGCAGGGTGGAGTTCATAGAAAACTGACAGGGAAAGGGAAAAAAAGCTAATATAGTCTCTGAAATAGAGGAAAAAAGACCCACCATCATCTGTGAACTCCTAATCAATAATCTCAACTGTGACTAAAGAAGTTGAAGAAATCAAATTCAGCAGTTTGTACTGCCTAAGCACAAGCCTGAAGCAGGAGTGGTGTGGGCAGTCCACACTCCCACAGCCAGGCCAGGCTGGAAGATACAGTGTCTCAGGGACAGCCTTGAGCAGCACAATTCCAATTTCTCTCCTTATCCCACTGGCCTGTGTAACAGAGTAAGCAGTGCACTGACCCTCACCGGTATCCCTATGCCCCAATCCAGGTAATGGCATAATGAGAGTACAGAGGAAGACCTTTATTTTTGCTTGACTCATTCTTACTCAAATTCCAGCTTTTTCTGTTACCACACACCTTTGAAGAAGTTCTCAAGATTCTTTAGCATTAAAGATGTTTAATTATATTTTTCCCCATTAACATTTTAGTTCTCACAAGGCTTTGATGTATTTGATATTTGCCAACTAGCAACATAAACAACAGAGGACCAATGCTTTGTTGAATAGATACTGCACTGTGTCATGAAAATTATATTGAAATTCATCCATGTTGTTTTATTCTTTCAAATATGTAACCTCACATCTGCAGAGCCAACCTTTGCCTTCATCCAAATGAAAAGGAGAGTCTCCAAGTGTTTCTTGATTCTGATTAAGTCTTCTGAATTAAATAGTAAGAACGGATGAAAACACAGAAAGATTATGATGGAAGCAATGAGGCAGTAAAGTAACTGCCTTTGCCAGATTTTCGTTAAGATGTATTTATTCTAGTACACTTGCTGTGGCATGTGCACCTAAGCATTCAAAGCAATTCTTCTGAAGGATTAAACAGAGAGAACATATCTCCACAATTACTAGGCCAAAAGGTGACTCAGGTATAGGTTTCCCCTAATTTCTCTCTAATACTGGCTGAAAGAGATGGTGAATGATTTCTTGAGTTTGTGTGCTGGAGGAAAGGGAACAGAGCAGGACTGAAGGGGAAGTAACACATAATGCCGCCAAGGCCACTGAAGAGTAACCTGGCTAGAGGCACATGCTATGTTTTAAATGGTACAGCCAAGCACCTGCAGCGGCATGCAGTTGCTTGGCATTAATCAAGGGTTTCAGTGAGGTGTGTGAAGCTATGAAACTAAATCATCTTGAAAACTTTATGTCTCCAGAGACTGTATGCACACACTCAGTCCACCAGCCATTTTGTTTCCAGAGAGTGCTTCTCATGACATAAAACCAGAGGTGTGTATAGCCTTCTCTTAACTGTCTGCTCTCGCAGAGATTTGCCTTCCCACTTCCTCTTCCTCCTTTTTCCTTAATCTAAGAATAATGTAATTTAGAGCCCAGGCTGATAGCTGTCCTTTGCACATCTTGTAGATGCTCTTTGTGTGAAATGTTTTCTATGTGAAAACGTAACAGTAAGGCCACAAGTTGGCATGAACCTGGAAGTTTATAGACCTAAAGCCACAGAACCTAACTTCTCCTCRCCGCGTGCCTCACACTGCTCAGCTGATGGTATCTACGTGCTCAGGGAAGTAGTGATGGGTATGTGTAAACTAAAAAGGGGAACTTACTTTCATCATCTAATGCATCCAATGAAAAGCCATAGCTTTGAATATAAGTGATCTTACCTTCTCCCACAGAGGCTACCCCTGCAGCCCTCCGCTACCAAAGCCTTGCCACATACACCTAATACAGGGTTCAAAGGTGTTCTAAAGGCAAATGACACCAAGTATTTGAAATGTGCTGTAATGATTCATTTCTCAGGGAAACTTTTTCACTGTGTTTGCTAATGAGCTTATTAAAGAGGGCACAGAAGTCCTATGAATGCAAAAGGAAAGTCATTCATGTAACAGATGAAAAAAATGACATAAAAATGATGAGATCCTGCGTATACTGCTGACTTAAAAGGATAAAGGTCAACATAAATTCACCTGAAAGCAAGGGTTTGTAGAAGTCACCACCACCCCCCAAAAAATAACCATACCAAGACACACATTATATTCTATCAATCTTCTCTCTTGCATGATAAGCAAATATCAAGACCACAAGTTTAACACCTGTAAGAAGAACACAGCTGTGTGCCATACAAAACAGTACCTGCAGAAAGGAAAGTCAATGCTCATTCAGCTTCAGAGAGTCCCCAGTTCTAATGCAGGGGCATGAACATTTTCTGATGGTTGGAGAACTGGACAGTCAGATGCTGCTACTTTTCTTTCTTTTTTCCAATAAAGGAACAATAGAAGCAAAAAAAAAAAGTAACGAAAGAAAGCAAAATAAGCAGCATAATGTAGCTATTTTTAAGACAGAATTTTTACCACACAATCTTATTTAGAAGTCTGTGACTGTTCTTTCTCTCTAGAAATAGTTTCTGTCCTGTCCACATTAAACTCAAAGGAGGAAGAGGTCAAGCAAGCTGTATGACTGTCACTGCAAGGAGATATACTCCTCAAAATATTCTTTGTTAATATGGGTAAAGCAGCACTGGGAAAAGCATTAATTCTTCCAAACACCTCCCACAGCGCTAGTTGCACTCATCCACTCACTGATGAAATGCTGCTCCAAGGCGCAATGCAGCTGTATATGAGAAGTCAGCAGTAACAGGTTTGGTCCCATAGTTGGGTTGAGGCCCACCATCCCCTCCTTGCTCCAGGGGTATCTGCATGGACTCCTCCATTCTAGCTTCTCATTTAGGACATAACCACTGAAAGGGTTTGGCTATCCAGACTCATGAAAGGCTAATTTGATTATAACAAGAATAGTTAAATGGTAAAAAAATAGAATAGAATAGACTTTCAGTTAGAAGGGACCTACAACGATCATCTAGTCCAACTGCCTGACCAATTCAGGGCTGACCAAGTTAAAGCATGTTATTAAGGGCATTGTCCAAATGCCTCAAACACGGACAGGCTTGGGGCATTGATCACCTCTCTAGGAAGCCTGTTCCAGTGTTTCGCCTCCCTCTCAGTAAAGAAAGGCTTCCTAATGTCCAGTCTAAACTTCCTGATGCAGCTTTGAACCGTTCCCACGCATCCTATCACTGGATACCAGGGAGAAGAGATCAGCACCTCCCTCTCCACTTCCCCTCCTCATGAAGCTGTAGAAAGCAATGAGGTCACCCCTCAGCATCCTTTTCTCCAAACTAGACAAGAACAAAGTCCTTAGCTGCTCCTCATAGGACATTCCTTCCAGCCCTTTCACCAACTTTGTTACCCTCCGCTRGACACATGGAAAAAAGCCCATGGGCTGACATGTGGGAAGACTTCATGATCTCAAACATACCCATATACCCTTTAACAAATTTTCTTAAACTGACAAAGCCCTGGAATGGAGCAACTGTCAGCTTTTAGACTCTTGTCCTGGAAAGCGTAAATCAAAAACTTACTTTGGAATTATAGTGTTAACCTGGGTTACACTGATTTTATCAGAGCTACACAATTAGATCAGTACAGTTTGCTGATAAGTTTCCCTCCTCTCAGAGCTCTGGTTCTACTGAAAGCTCATTTTGTATCCAGCATGAGGGTTTCGGGTTTTTTACATCTATCTTCTGGCTGTACTAAATCTTTCTTTCAAGGACAATTTGCTTTCCCAACAATAACTGATTTAGCATCGTGATATCATAGTGAGGTAGGCAAAAATTATCTTCTCCATGCTGCAGATGTCCAGTCTAACATACAGGACACAGAAGCACAAAACAACTTTCCCATATTCATATAGGGAGCCATCAGGGAACACAAACCATACCTCCTCAGCTCCATCAGCTGCAAGACCACACTTAATCCATTTTACAGTCAAGAATACTACTGCATTCGTTTCACCAATAAAACATATTTAATTATTATGGTATTTTTAATAATCTGATTCTTTCTTGATCTCTATCACTTAATTTCTAATCTTATTACCGTCAAGTAGGATTTTTTTTTTTAATTAAAGATGTTCCATGATCAAAGTATTTTTATTGATTTGATTCTCTATTGTCTAAAAGGGCTCAAGTACCTCTCCAGACTTTTATTTTCATATTTGGAAATTGCAAGATTTCTTTCCCATTGCTTTATGTCCAATAGCGTTGATGAATGCTGTGGCCTTTCTTTCAGGAGAAAGACTAATGGAACCAACTTAGTTATCTGATTTTTACAAAACTCCTGGTAGCTTCATATTTTATTTCTCAAAATTTGACAGGGCTGGAGGGTTCAAAAGTTGCTAGGTGGGGTTCACATCTACATACCTACAAAGAGTAGTCATAAACCCCTTTGCTTTAGAAAACCTAATAAAACAGGTTTTCAATGAAGTTACTCCTCTGTCCACCACAGTATTTTCTCCAATACCGACACCAGTGTTCATTCATTTCTACAAACGCCCAAGGTCAAAGTTTCTAAATATAATGCAAACTTGCACTTCCTACTCTTCTTAAAGGAAGGGAATGTCTCCTCTTCTCCAGTTTTTTGCTTAACTATCCTAAATGGACTTGCATCTTTGCAAAGAGTTTGTTGAATAATCTTAGGAGACAGTTAAGTATTAGCTGTCCAGGCTTTCCTGGATACTAGATACCTAATACTAGAAATCCATAGGAGCAACATCACCTTTTCACTTATTATTTGAAAGTACTTGGGGGGGGGGGGGGGGGAGAAAAGCCACATACTACCCACATAACACACCACAATGAATCCCTTAAAACTATAACAACTCAATGCCCACTTCCCTAGAACTACTCTAAGATGGTTAATGACTCATATGCATAATTACTTTTAATTGAAACCTGCTGCTAAAAGGGAAGCAGATTTAGCCCAGAAAAAGCCTTCCCTTTCTCTTTTGTACCATTAGTTCATTTTTCACATCATAAAAAGCAACAGTTCCATGTTCCTGGGAACTGTAGGAGAAAAAGCAGTGCTAGAGAAACTCCTGATGTTTGCAGTGCCCTTGTGATTTTGATGTTGCAAGAGTAACTGCCTATGCATGCATGTTAGGACCACACTGCAAAGGTCATAAGGATAGGGTTTCCATTTAAGTTTTCCAGGTACATCCTATTTTCCCACTGAAAAATTTGTCCTGTATTGATAGTCAGAGCCAGCTACCAGCTACCCTAAGAACTAGGACACTACCAACACTGCACAAGCTGCAGAGCTATTGCACACACACACATTATAGTCTTCTCACCATCACTAGATGGTCACAGAATACACAAAGAAAAGGAGATGCATGCTTAGAGGAAGCATCTGTTGGACTAATCATGCATGCTATTCCCAATGGTCCTGCACATGCAGAGGGAATCAGACACTTCCAGGACATATGAGACTTACTGTACACACAGTTTTTGTGTAGGTACCCTGTAAAGTCCCTGAACCATTTCTAATAGTGTTACATTTATTATGCATCTGTGAAGCAAGCATGCAGCAAAGGCACAAAAATTCTGACAGTCACCATAAGTGTTGGAGCCATTCACCACTCCATTGCAACACAAGGTCAGAGAGCTGGAAAGGGACAACATGCAAACTTTCTGGCTCGATAAGCTAAAAGTGTCTACCCCCATTTTAACAAATTATCGTATCTCTTGCAGACAGCTACACAACTGTGCATTTATAGTGCTTGGTGGTACTTATTGCTTTTCCATTTGCCCATCATGGACGTTCAGATGACCCCTGTTGCAGTCAGTGGGAGTTCCGTACCTTGAGATTTTTCAAGACTAGCCTTCCGAAGTGAGATGAAATGAAAGACTAGGATTTGAGTGAGCTTGCATCTGATCCTGGAACAGAACAAAGTCTGTTATTTGACTGCCCCAGAAGTCTAGAATATTTGGGATCTGAATTCTTAGTATGTGACCCATGCTTATGTTTTCTCAAAACAGAATTTAAAGATGATGGGGGGGGGGGGGAGACATCCATATGATGTAGGATGAAAAAGAGCCAAGGAAAGAAAAACATACAGCAAAAAGGGTGACTTCAGACAACAGACATCTGACAGCTATCAAGTTTGAACTGTTTAAGAAGAATGCTGTCCTCTCACCTACAAAGTACCCAACAGTATTTGCAGAATAGGCTTTTGTGTATCGGGTAAGGAGCAATAACTTGCACTGTTCCAATACGACTGCATGAGACTGTCAGAGCCCACTGTCATGATTGCAAATGTTATCACTTTCTCAAGGCAAAACACCACTAAAATTATTAGAATAGTTTAATAAAAGAAATAAAACTAAAACAATAATTTGATAACAATAATTTGATATCAATGTTATTTATTGCCATCAGTTCCCCCCCCCCCCAATTTATGGAGCCAGTATGTTCTCTCCTCTAAAACATTCTTACCCTTATCCCTCTCAGTGAAAACTCTTATCCAGCTAGCTGCATACTCATGTGTGTGTATATATGTAAAATAATGGGTTGCCTTCATGCCCATATTTTTATCATAAATGTTAAGAGCTGTCACATTGAAATGTTGTTCTAAATCAAAAGACAGTATATTTCTGACAACCCTTGGCTGACATATATCACCCTTTATCACATTACAACGGACAAGAACATAGCAGGACATGATTCATTACTGCCAGGCTTGGCATTCTGAAGAATGGCTCAATGAAAACTTTTGAAAGCATCACTATGTTGATGGCCTTTGCTTCCAGTGGTTTTTTTTTTCCCTCCCAATCTGAAACAAGGTAAGTACCAAGAAACCCGAGCCTCTACCAGTAAATCAACTGTCACAAGTATCCACAGCTTCAGATGCATCTAAATTTCCCAAGGGTATGCTTAATAAGAAAAAGCCTATTGAGACGTAGGAATGTTTCACACCTGAAGCCCAGTTATTAAAAAGTTTCATTTTCAAGAAGTTGTATCAAATGCACAACTACCAACATCACTAATAGCTCAGAAGAATTAATAAACAGCCACCAAAGCTTTCTACATGTGTGGCCTTATTTTCTACACACACACACCCTGCCTCTCCTTCCAGGTCAAGAGTGAATTATGAAACAGATAACCTGGACCACTGTGATCTTCTAGAAAGACAGAAAAAGAACATGGGAATAAATCAAACGTCCCACAGGGTATCACAGTGGTGAGGATAAAAACCTGCTGATTTTGAAGAGTTCTGCCAGCATGGATGAAAAAGTCCCTGAAGCTGTAAAGCACTGATGCTGACTAAAGCAAACCGAAATGTCTTCTTCATATGCTCTTTTTCCACCCTTCAAAATAACGCATTCTCTTTTCTATTTTGGTTCCTTTTAATTTAATATTTGGTTTGTTTTGGTACAGAACAGCAATATATTGCTACATATAAACAAGGTAAATTGTCTGCTGAACAAACATATTTACGTTCACAGGCTCACCTAAACAGAAGACTGGAATTTGACATGCTCCTGCTTTATACAAAGCTATGGTGTCTTCTGGGAGAAATTCTTGGTGTAAAAGCTAATGTAATTTGCTAACCTGGATATTCTCACTTAGACATTTACTTCTACTGGGTGGATTCAAGTCTCTATCTTTGTAATTGTATACTATGAAAAATGAGTAGAGAACGACTTCAGCTACATATGAATAGCCAAACTGATATTGGCCAAAATCCATCTAACACAGTACTTTGACAACAGCCAGTAGTAGATGTGTAGGAAACAGTGTAAGAACTGGATAGGTAGAGAGATACTTCCCTGGGTAAGCACTTAATTCAAGAAAGTAAAAAAAACTTGAAGCTTGTGGACTTTCTAAATCATAGAAGTGCTAACGTTGCATTTAATTATAAGTTTGTCATCATGGGTTTTCTTATATTTAKGTAGTTACCTTTGAACCCATGTAGAGATTTAGGATCAACAACATCCCCTACAACATCTTGTGGCAAGCAGTTCCTCGTGGTAGCACTTATCTTAAATCTGACACTGTTTTAATCCGATGCTCATTCTTATAAAAGATGGAGTAAGCAGGCTTACTTCCTCCATGTCTCCCATGATTAGATAGACTTCTATCTGATCTTATCTCTATAATTTCTTTCTGAAGGCAGAAGGAATCCTCCATTTAACCATTCCTTTAGCAAAGCCATTCCACATAGATCTGAGTATCCATAAGGAGCTGAATATTCACGTATGGAAAAAGCCAATGCCTGTGAGACCTTTTCACCCCTAATTTGTTGCAGGACAGTTTCCATTCTCTCCTGGTCACGCTTGATCTTCACACAGGAATCTGAAAAGGAATAGGTAATCTTGCACAAGACATCTCTCTCTGTTTCAAAGGTGATGGGTTATGCCAGCCTCAACTTCTACTGTCCTAGMAATGACCCCTCAACAGCTACAAATGTGGTGAAAGCAGTTTCTCTGGGGACAGAGGGAAAGAGCATACTATAAAATTTTGGCCCCTTCCTTCCAGTAAGCTGTGGTCCATTTAGGCAAAGTGGACATTACTTTCAGTCCCTACCCAGGAAATATCTGATGGCATGTTATGGCCCAATGAAAGGAACTGAAAGGAAAATACTTAGCACACTGTTAAGCTGTCCCACAAAAGTGTCAACACATTAGACTTCCTTTATTCCTAAGGAATTTCCCTAATTTGTAAAGAACAAACATTCTCTTGCTGTTATTTTTTGCACTCGTTTATATGTTCTGGGGATAGTCTGTGAACAGGTACAATRATTCTGGTTGTTTCAGATCATATTTCCAAGTACAAATTTGATAGGTGTTTTCAAAGCCATTTTGGCCCATCGATGTCCAAATATATTTCATAAGTGCAAAATCTCACACCTGCAAAATGTAATTGCCTATTTCCCCAAATTGCTGACAGATATTCAACTGTATTGAAAACATGTACATGTGAATCAAGTCTGCCAGGACCCAAAATCTGCTATTTCAGTAAATTCCATTAACTGATTCAAAACACATTGGAAATTTCAATTTTTCTGAATCCTTTCATAATAGGTTGTTGCTGTAAGAAACCAGTCAAGGACTTAAAGCTGCCTCCCACAGAGGAGGGCAGAAGCCAGTAGCCTAATTCAGCAAGGCTGATCATCCACAGATTGCTAGCTTTTCCTCTGCTCTAAGAGGACTCCATGGATATATCAAGAGCAGATAGAAAGGATACAGCTAGACAGAAATCAGTTTCCATCCTGCATGAAATCTTGGCATCTTTTAATGCTAGCTAAACAAGCTTCCAACTGTGAACATCCCCCCAGAAAAGATTCAAAACTCTTTCTGTGCAAAAATGCAGAATCTGTGTTTCAATGAAGTGGGGACAAGAAGGTATACATGAATGAGCCGTGAGGTCTGCTTCACATCAGCATGCTCCATAGGACACATTTCCTACTCTTCACATGGAAGCAGAAAGCCTAGTACCACTGTTTGGACCATCACGGAGAATCTTATCAATGCATATAAATACCCGATGGGAGGGAATGAAGAAGAATGAGCCAGACTCTTGCCTGTGATGCCCGCTGACAGAACAAGAGGCAATGGGCACAGACTGAAACACACGAAGTTCCATCTGAACAGAAGAAAACACTTTTTGTAGTGTGTGGGTGGTCAAAAACTTGAACAGGTTGCCCATAGAGGTTGAGAGGTCCCCATCTACACATACACTCTAAAGTCAATTGGTCTAGCTGGACTAGACTATCTCCAGAGGTCCCTTCCAGTCTCAACCATTCTGTTTTTCTGTAGTGAAAAGACAGGAAAACAAAGATGCCTCTGCTGTTGTGCTCAATCGTGTAGAAGCCAGATCTGGTCTCAGTCCCCATCCCTGGTCAGCACCAGTTAAGCTGCACTGGCAGCATTTAGCTGTGTTCAGTGATGTTCACTGCCCACTCTGAGCCAACCAAAGATTTCAGTGGTAGGACAGACCCRGCACTCAGTTTGATTTGATAATTCTTGCTGCAAAGCAGGGCCATTCTAAGCAGGACTCAGTGCCACATCAGTGTCACTACACAGCCTTGAGTCAGCACAGTTTGGTTAGAGCTCACCTGCATCTGTCTATAAAAGATCAGAGAAATACACCTCTAAAAGAAGCCAGCTAAGAAAAACTCCTTTTTCCCCCCTCCCCTTTGTTTTTTGTTGTAGAGAGAGGGGGGTTGTTTGGGGTTTTTTTGTTTGTGGTTTTTTTTAATGTATCTGCCAGTAGAGCCAACAAGCCCTGCTGCATTCCCCCAGGAGTTTCACTGAAAGGGTGCTCCTGGTTCAAGACTTCTCAATGCAAAGGCTATCTTGCCCAGCTAGCCGTAAACCTCCTCAGGGGCTTCTGCTGCTGCAGAGCTTTATTGCATTTTGTCTGTCCTTCTGCAGTCTGCTGAAGAGAATCAGCAATACAGTCAATGACTTAAAATAAGAACAAGCTAGAGCTAATTTATAGCCTGTTTCACTCCTCCCCAGAGACATGAAATGGAGAAAAGCAGCTTATAATACCATATAATTTCTTAATATCCCAGACAGAAAATGAGGTTTTGTTTTCTTAGTCTGAAAATGTATCCCTTTCAAATAGAAAGGAATAAATTAAAAAAAAAAATATTAAAAGAGTATTCCATTGATCTCTTTGATACAATCAGTTAAAACAGACATCTTTAACTATTTAGGTATATTATTGTTCTTCTGCACTTAAGGTTTCATTCTCTGTTACTCAAGAATTAGTCTCCAAACAGTTTTTGACCAAAAATAAAGTGATCCCATACCCTTCCCTTTCCCCAGTGCCCTGCTGATCGCAGCAGCTGGTAAGGTGGTGGCCACAATTAGAATTGTTATACCCTGCAGATCACTCAAAAATATACAGCAAGTGTAGTCCCCACTCAAAGAAAATCATAGCTGTAAACATTTTAGGCCCACGCGTAATTGTTCCATTCTGCCTGTAATGTTTCTCAACACAAACATTTTTTCAAGCAAATGTAAAATAAAATTTGCATGTGAGTATCTGTCAGAAGAAAGTAAAAATCAGCAGCATCTACACAAATAAAGAATGTCATCATTCTTCTTTCTGGGCGACTTCAGAGCAGCAACATTTTTTCCTTTAAAAATCTATTTTTACAAAACAATTTGAAGATCTGAGGTGCACCTAGATTTACAAACTATTGCAGCATGGCTGTTATGATAAACTGGTTTGGCATAATATGGGCTACACAGAGATTTCACTCTGGGATTCCACACCTGGCCCTACAGCCACTGACCTCTGCTTTAAGCCTGTCATGCCTCAGAGCACTGTGTGTGTTACTTGGTCTTGCTACAAGGGAGAGAGAGGGATGAAGACCCCACAACTTCCCATTCTAAGCTGTCATCGACCCCTGCTTGAGCCTCCATTATGCTTAGGTCTGAGAAGTTCAGCACCAATCTCTTTCCTTTCGGAGTCTGTGGCAAGGGAAGGTGGCGGTGACCAGGCAGCGTTCTGAAAACTTCAAGAGCACAGCATGATTGAAAAAGCTTCTGTGCTTTCTCTAAGACTATCATCTGGTCTAATTAAATGGATCCTACAAATCTCATTTCCTTTAAAACCTTAGCTCACCCCACGCTACCCCATCTACCTGCAACACCAATATTGCTACAGTAGAAAGTAAAAATTTACAGTAAGCAGCAGTGCACATGCCCACATGACCTGACAGTCTGCTGTTCCCAGTGATAGCCCAGCAGACTGTCCAGAAGTCCCATCCAAGAGAGCCCCAGGTAAGTCTAAACATCTTCCCTGTAACTGCTGTGTCAAGAGGGAGAAGCAATGGGAATGAAGAAGTCTTGCTCAACTGTTACAGTTATTTTGATGCCCAGATTGCAAAAGCAACACTAGTTTTAAATTGGCTAAAACTTAGAGCTAGAGTCTATTTACAGCTAATAAATTGGGTGTTGTCCCTTAACAACCTTGAAGAGCTTTTCAGCTAATTCCTTACAAATTCCCCTACGTCCTGCTACTATTCAGGAAATAAGAAAGGATTCTCCTTGACTGCCGTTTGCTGTTTACATTTGTTTGCATCACATTTATTATTACATGTACTAATTACATACTCTAAGGATGCTGATGCAGGAAGAGTTTTCCTACCCCTCGAGATATAATTTGGCAACCAGAGAGAGGTTAACAGGGTTAACCTTCCTCTGAAACACTGGAAACTGGCCAAGGCTAAAAACATGACAGAGGCGAGGTACACTAATCCTACCAGAGGCATTGAACCCTGTCAAGCATTAAACTAATCATCAGCTTTGGTATCAAGATAGGATTTGGGATCAAGAATGGGAGAGTTTGAGACAAGGCAACTAAATAGCCATTGAGCTCCAGATAGAGGCAGCAGGCAAAAAGCTTGATGAGCAGCTGAAGGAGGAGGAGACACAAGGGACTGAGGACTATGTAACTTCTGAAAACCTAGCAAAAGATCAGAGAAGGTACTAGGAGAGGAAGAAGGCTTTCAACCAGAATAACGATAAGGCAAAGATAATTCCATAGCTCACACTACTTGCCAACAAGGCCAGTTCCCTCAACAGTGTTAAAACCATAAGCTCTCAGCTCTGACATTATAAGTTCAGTTTTTCTTCTTTCTGGAATACTATTTTACCACAAATTGTCTCTGGACTTGAAAGGCAAAAACCTTCCTCCTAGATACCCTACAACTGACCAAAAGTGAAGAGATTTTCTGAGCGCCTGTGCAACTATAGACAGAATTGGCTTAGTTGCACCTATTACAGAAACTGAGCATGYGAGTTTTTACGTACACCAACATGCATAAACACATTGCCTTGAAATGCTTGGTTGTTTCATATAACATGAAGACCTTACTTACAGTATACAGGGTTTTTTAATAGGGGAGAAACAGGTACCGGGTGATACAGCTTCTAGAATCAAGATTATATCATAAGCTCAACTTTCATGTAAAAAACAGCATTCTGGACAGGCATTCCTTATTTTGTAGGATCTCTTATGTCTCAGTCAGTCAATATTAAAAAAAGTTAAGAAGGTTCCCTCCTGATTTTCCATGTGTTGGGGTGCCAGCACTGTGTCTTACAACATACACTGTTCTAAAACTTCATGCCACAAGTGAGCTATGCATGTAATTTAAACAGCTGCCTACTGTATTACATATCATCACCATGAGAATCTCCCCTCTAGTGAAGGTGCTTTTCTGTATTCAGGTGCACAGATACTTAAACACACCCACACATATAGGTTCTCAGAACATTTGTATGCTTTTTATGCTCCATGCTTCTCCTTGGATGGCTGAGTCAAGCATGATGGATTAGAGTTGCTGTGCAAATACAAAGCCATTCAATGATAGTCTGACAAAGGGCACCTGCTTAAAAAATATTCTGTGAACTGGCATTTTGGGCATTACTGCTTCAAATAAATCAACTAAAGCGTTTTGTGTTGCTTTTCTCAATAATATTTTCTTAAAACTTCTATGTACCATCTTAAATGTCATCTTGATTAAATGCTGTACCTGATGCCTGAAATTGAGCAGCAGCTGAGAAAAAGTAGCACAGAAGAGTGCTATGTATACCACAGCCAAGATCTTGAATGTTATTTGTCCTAGTTAGCTATAAGCCCAGTGTAACTACATCCTTCTTTATATGCTTAGCTAATAGAAGTAACACATGAAAAACCCTGACCATGACAGCTGTTAGCACTATTAGAAAACTCACTGTGTTTTGTACTACCAAGATAATGGCTTGAGGAAGCAAGCTGAACTGCCAGCTAGAAGTTATACCACTATCTGATGAGGCTTTTAGTGATTGTCTTCATTCCTTTTAGCTGTTTCCAAGAAGATGGAAGTGCTCTTCCATTTGCATAGATGTTCTTTTCCATTATGTTTCAGACAAATAGCTACTAAAAATAACAGTTACTCACTTACTGCTTTTGGAATCAGGTCCTCAGATGTGAAGCAGGTCTTCAGCAACGTTAACTCTGACAAGAACCATTCAAAATATTTTTATCTGAAACACAATGTGCCTTGTGGAATCCACAATAGTATGCCAACATGCACCTTCATTATTGTCATTTACGTAAGCCACAGTTTGTCTGATTTTTGAGAGAAGTATAGAAGAAAAAAAAAAATCCCTCAATGCAGCAGTAGCACAAGTTATTAAGATAGAGGAATAATAAAAGGAGCTTACTCCAGAGTCTCTCTTTTTTTAGTAGCCTACTCCCTTGCCATTACTCATTCTGAATTTTGGCGAGTTTCCTAAAAGTATGTATTTTAAAATCATTGTTCCTCAAAACACAGTATGGGCCATGTTTATGAAATCATGGTAATCTTCAAAACACTCCCAATACTAACCAGTAAAGAACTCAAGACTACCACTTAAGTTCTAATCTTTCACTTTTTACAAAACAGCCATTGATTACAGTTGGGCTAAGCAAATAGTACATCACTACAGTGAAACTATTCAATAAGAATTTGAGTTTAAAAAGTTTAATTCAAATATCAGGAATATCCTTATTACAAAAAAAAAATTAATATCTAGCTTAGACAAAGGCAGCTATTCTCCTCTCAATTACTCAAGGACAGCCACATTTATGTTACTTTAATTTGTGTCCATATAACTGAGAGCTTAATGTAGACTGCTCTTTGCAAACCAGCCTAGGGTAGGGAGGTACACGTATGCAGATTATGTGCACCTAATGAAAGCTAGCTCAGAAAGCCTAAACGGTGGACATAGCCTAAGGGGCAGGTGCACACAGCCTATCTTTTGGAGTGGGAGAGAAAGGAGAACCTTCAGTTAAGTGTGTAAGCACTGGAGCTGTGACATCCTGACCATCCAAGAGGTACCTATGAAGGCTATTCATCCTATATCGCTACATGAACCACTTGAGACAGACAGACCATGTGAGATGTAGTCATATGATTTAGAGCAACACAAACCCCTTTTTGCCATGGCACAGGACTGACTCCATGAATGGAAAGTGTGTCTTGCCCTGCCCGTCAAGTGCAACTGTCCAAGGCCTAGAGGCAATCAAGGAAAATACAGCCAACTACAATGCAGGAGGCTCCTGACCCACCAAGTGCCTGCTGGAGACTTGGTCTACTTGAAGCAGCAGAGGAGCAGAACATGTCCTGTCCTTGAAGCAAAATGTTTCTCCCCATGAGACACTGCAATGTGTAATGTGCCATTTCAACAGTTTTGTTGTGGCTTTACCTGAGCTAAGATAGTGTGTTATATTCTGCCAAAGTGTGATAGGTCACTGTGATCAGTTCATCATCTGAGGTGGTGATGGTGGATTTCATGGCCAGCTAAAAGCTGCTCAGAAATCTTCCTGATAGTCTGTGGAGAAGTGTTTCTGTTTCTCACAGGAATCAAAGCTTTGCAACAGCCACTGATGCACCTGGTTGTTGTTAATATTAGTTACTGGTGCCACTTTATTGTGTGTTTTCCTTTTCATACTATCAGTAATTCTGTCTTTCTTCCACTGAGCTCCAGATGCTGTTGTACACCCAGCTGCTGCTTTTCCCCAGGCCCTCAATGATCTTGGTAGAGAAGAGGCTGGAATAGAAGACAAAGCAGTCATGGAACACCTATAAGCCCTTTGTATTTGAACCTGAAGTGACTATTGATTTCTTCAAGTAATGATAGCATATATTAGAAATTTCAGCATACCTAGGTATATAATGGTAATTTTTTTTTGTTCACTAGACATTTTTAACATTCAAAAATGTCCATTCCCAAATGTTGCAAGAATTAATGAGTTTTACTAACACTGAAAAACAGAAGAAGTTAGTGAAAACATTTTGGTTTAAAGTGTTACATTTTGACAGAAAAATCTGGCTAAAATGCTCAGACAGACATTAAATGGTTTTAATTTTTTCAATACAGAAAGAAAAGCTTAAATGAAAATTAAAAGCTTCTTATGACTGGGGAAAAAAAAAATCTAAATATTTCAATTAAAAGTAACAAAATTAAGATAATTTTTTATATTAGTGTTTACCCCCAGCCCACCCTGCCAAAAAAAACAATTTGGAGAAGTAACCACATATTTGTAAAGCAATCCTGCATTGTCAATTTTTTTGTGGTGAAAAAGGTTGTCAATGAAAAAAATACATTCAGCCCTAAATATTATAATTTGAAACTGTTTCTTGCAAACGTTCTAGCCTCACTAAAATGTGATTTAGGGTGAATATATTAGAATCAGAAAGGCTGTAGGAATGTGGGATTTGCAATGATATAATTCTTTTCATGGCATCTCATCTCCCAGAAAAAAAAAAAACAAACACACACACACTCCCAGGAATCTAACAACAGTTGTCAGCATGGTCCTCCCCCACCCCAAGTCAAATGTTTCCCTTTCTTGAAAAGGATCCAGGCAATTGCTAACCACTGAAGTAATGAACAGTTAACTTGAAGATGCATAAGCAAATTCTGTGATTTGAGGTGAGATTAATGACATCTTTTAAAATACACTTTACTAAATACTTACAAAAAATATCTTGGGTCAATTTTGAGGCCACTGAGGTAAAGACTGCAATTCAGCGCTGCACAGATATGGCTCCTGATTCGATTGCCAGGAAGCCAAAGTGCCAGGCTTCATAYGGTTTAATAGCCTTCACTGACAGCAGCTTAGTCACCGAGCTGCTTGTGGCAGCGATGAGTTTTCTAAGTGCCCCTAGCAGGAAATTCAGCTCCACATATTCAGTGTATGAAATATGAATATCCACTGTGATGAAGGAACACTCACAGCAATTCAAAGAAAATGTTCTTCCCCTTTTATGTCCCCAATTGGCTAAACGGGGATCATTCCTCCCTGCATGAACAATTACTGGCTATCTGACAAAGCCTCTGAGATGAACTCAGCTAAAGAAACTGCCTTTATATTCTTACAGACTGAAAGGTAGGAATATGTGGGGCAGCCAGGCCAATGGAACTTAAACTGGCAATTTAGCAAGGAAGACAAGATCACCAAGCAACCAGCAGTGCTACAAGAATAACCAGCACTTGCCATGCATCCTAACTACCTCTTTGCTATTGAAAAAATACAGAAAACAAATGCATGATTGATAACTGCCCTGATATCTTGAATGGAGTAAGCAATGAACAAGTGTCTGTTGAATCTGACACCTGAAGAAGCCACGTGACAAAAACATCTCCTCCAGCTTCAAATATGTAGATCACATTCTGGCTGTGCTTATTTGGGCAGATATTAGAGATTTCATTCTGCTATTAGAGATCACATTCTGGCCACACTTATTTGTACAGAAGTTACAGAAGCTCTTGTACCTTTTCAAAAGGGATTGTTAGAGTAGTAAGCAGTACTACATCATCCCTTCAACAAGGGCAATGGATAAATGCTTCCTACTTTCTCTCCGGGAATGAGAGGAATACACACTTTCCCCTCCTTACCGATTTATTAATATTAGAGATTTCTAGCCTACATCTACTAGCCCTAAAGGTCTAGCAATCAGGTCTTCAGGGCAGGCAAGCAGAATTCACAGTAACAGAAGAGGCAATGGTCTGATGTTCTTTGCTCAGCTACAGTCTCTAAAGACTTGACTTTGACTCTCCCTGGGCTCATGTGAAAGAGATATTCCTGCTGCCTTCTTCATGTCCTGGCTTAGCCACAAGGCAATATACAAAACACAGAAATCAGACTTCTTACTGGTGTCATGCAACCCATCTGTTTTCCTCTCTCTGAGAGGACAGATGAGACTATAGCATCCACCTGTTGGTCAGCACTTGGGTGACCACAGACAAGCCAGCCCCATGGGCTGTTCAAGCAGTGGCAAATAGACACAGCTTGAAATACATCAATGCCTGATAGTTCCAGTTTGGAACAAGGCTGCCAATACAAATGGAAAGCGTCACAGCATCTTTCAGATTTGACCAGTGATCATTTAATACATTTCAGTTACTTAAAGGCAGGATGTCCTGTTAGCATTATATAACAAGGTACCAGTATCATAGAAGTACTCACTATTTAATCAGCTGTAAGTAATTTGGAGTTTTCCAGAGAAAACTAGCCCTCAGTTCAAAATTACTTTGCAGACTGCACTCAAGGGAGATGTCCAGTTCACATGTTGCACTCTGCATCTCATAACATGGCATAGGAGATTGCAGAAGGGTATAATTTAGGGATTGCATTTCTTTTCCCTCTATTTAAAAAATATTTTACAGTTTCAATTTTATGCTAATACAAGTGTCATTACTACAGGCCCAGGAACTTTTACTGTTGAGTCTGGGCAAATGTAATGGGCTGAAACAAAGTATCATGGAAAAACTATGCAAATCACCATGTACAGTAAATCAAGCTAATAGGCAGACTTCAGCTTTCTTCCACAAAGGTCAAACATAGCCTGCAGTCAGGAGGAAAATAAAAGGGACACTAGTGCCCAGCAAGGAAATTTAGTGGCAATCCATTCACAGAATGCAAGTACAGAAATACTGAATATTGGTGGTAGATTTGCCTTTGTAGATGGCACAACTAAGAATCTTACAAAAAGTCTCCTTTGTATCCTCCTCCTCCACAGTATCTCATGCACCTAGTCTGCCCATTTCTGGTGTCTCCACTTTGGCATGCTGACATAAGTAAGAGTTTAAAGAAGGGAAAAATAGAATCATGCAAAACAGCCAAAAAGGTTCAATGCAACATATGTATCAAAAGGAGACCAAAAGGCAACTCAATCAAGATCTGTCAGTACCTACACCATGAAGTGATTTCTGACAATGGATGGCCCTTTACTACAGACAAGATTAAGACAACAAAACACCATGTCTGGAAGCTGAAGCTAGACCGATTCAGACTAGAAATAAGTTTTCACTGAAGAGTACAAAAAAAGAGCATGAACTCTGAATTACTCGAACTTTTTTTTTTTTTAAAGAAAAAGGACACCTTTCCAAGAAGACATGTTACATCTGATTTAGACACTGAAGACTTTATTTATTAGATTACCAAATGAAATTCAAGATAGGTACTAAATTATAATAGTCTCTTATAGTTCTAAAATATAAGACTCCTCATTATTTTCAATGTTTCACACCAGTTAACGTAAACACCACTCCTGCACCACATAAGGAGAACATTTTCTTAAGAGTGTGATCCTTTTCCCATTTGCCTAGACTAAAGCTTTGGCCTGTCTCTTTCCTTTGCCTTCAGCACTACAAATCCCCATCCAAAGTCCAGCTTTCTCTATAGCTGCACAGCAGAAATCCATAGGTATCCTTGAGTTCCATTAGGCAATCGTTCATATACAGACTTCCACGGAGTATCAACATGAGACTAATACTGGCTCCCTGGAATCAGTTGCTCAGGGCCTCCCCCATTTTGCCTTGGGCAGCATTCCTTTCTCTTACTTTACAGAAAAAAAGCCTTTTGTTTAGGTCAGACTTCTCTCCTCCTTTAGGCTTGGCTGCCCATCAGCTGCCTTCAAATGCAGGAAGCTTCCACACGCTCACTACTCCAAACCTCCTCAACTCAATGTCTACTTAAAAAAAAAAAAAAAAGAAAAAAGAAAAAAGATACCTCTTTAGAGTAGATTGCAATCTACTTGGACTGAGTGTGTAGGTTCAGCTTTTTTAGGACTTGGTTATCTGCCCTGGTGCACTCATACCTGGCTAGCCTACAGTCATATGTCACTAAAGTATGTAGGTTAAAATAATTATATAACCCTCTCCCATTATTTTAAAATCCTATAATATACAGGCCTCATCTATTGGGACTACAAAGAAGTTAAGTCATTGAGTGCAGTTACCAAAACATAGTGGATTTTAGAAATGTATACCAACAATTTCASTCACTTAGAAAGACTAAATGGTATAAATACTGTATAACTTTTTATTCCAAAAGAATCATAACAATATGGATGTCACTAGGTAATTTGTCAAGGTGAAGACAGTTTTGAAAGGTAGGAATTCCATTCAGTTTTCACTAAGTCAGTGGTAGTTGGGGAGAAAAAGCTACACACCTCACAAAACCAGATTATACTTGAATTCTCCTCTTAGCTCTGTTCATATTTTCTGTTGAAAAAATGTAATATCGTGCTATTGTTCAGGGATCAATTTTAAAATTAAGATAAAAGAAAAGCATTAAAGTGATCTATCCCACCTATTTCTAAGCACCAGCTATAACAATGCTAGATAAAACACACCTGCTTCTGTATAATACTTTCTTAAAGCTGGCATTGCTTAGGCTTAGCCTTCTCAGACCACAGGTTTTCACCTTGAGCAATACTATCTCCCAGTTGCCTTGTGCTTCCTTCCCCCACAATGTTAGTCTTTCTCTAGTCCCTTGGATTAAGAGCTTTCAAGCAAGGGATAATCTTTGTTCTGTGTGGCACAGTTCACAGTACAATATGGTTCAAGCTTTTCTCCAAAAATCAATGTAATTTCTCATAGACATGTTTTTCCTGCTTTTTCCCCTCTGAATACTTTCGACAGGGCAGAAGGAATGCTCCGTCCATGTTGGAATGAAAAGGAAAATACTGTTCCCTGTTCTGTCTCATTTTTTGAGTCTTTACGCAATAAAAATCTAACATCAATGAGATTTTATAGCCAGTTTTAGGAGCCATTGAACTCTGAGAAATAATTTAATCAAATTCCCAATAACAGGAAGAATAATCATCTCATAAAACACTTTCGCAAACTCTACTATTCTCCTAGAAGTTGTACTTAGTTGTTAAATCAAGATTCAAAATGTAAAGAATAACATAAGATTCCAATCACTGTTTCCCACAGAAATTTAGAAAGGCTATAGATTGCTCCTTATCTTCATTATATGGAAGCAGACACAGCAGATTACTAGAAGATGAATATTAGCCTAAATAAGTATATCTGTGCCTCAGAGGGAAAGTGAACATTATTTTAGTAAATATACTACAGGACAGGTGTTTTACAACATTCAACATTGATTTTATTTTCATGGCTCCATGGAAGTTAGTAGAATTTTTTTTTTACCCACTAAAACTTAAGACAACATTAAGTGCTTCTAAAAATTCTCTTTAAGTATACACGAAGAATTTCAAAAGATCATTGGGAGAGTCAGATGCATTATGGTGAAGTACACAGCTGTACAGAAGTCTCATACTCTACAAGTTTTTCAGGTTTTGCATGGAATACTACATCATCCTTTTGTTCACTTTTTTTTTTTTTTAAAGCTTTCTGAGCTGAGCTACAATGTAAGCACCACAGTGCCCTAAATCTCCTGGCTCCCCAGAAGCCTGGTTTTCCCTTTCCTCAATTAAATTGTATTCTAACTACTCTGGGCTGTCAAAGTACTTTAGGGGCAGTTACAACCAGAGTGTAAACTACAGCAGACCTTGGAGATATGATGTGGTCACACCACACTTTCTGTCTTCATGGACAAAGCCTCAAAGAGATTAACAGGAGGCAGGCTCCAATACATCCCATCGACAACCAAGAACTTAGATGTCTATGAATACCTCCTCCACCTACCACAGCCACTCATAACAAGATATATGTTCATCAGTGCTGCTCTTCCTGCTCAAAGATGTTTAAGTACATAGGTATAATCCTTTAAGCAGATGTGTTTACAATAGCTTAGCACCTGCTTAATTCAGTTCATCTGACTTAATAACTTACTAAGTTTTACAGATTTAAAGCATGTTTAGAAGAACCTACCCTTAAGGGTTTGCACCTGTATAGGTAGATTAGTGGTGGACACATACCAAAGCTTTCACACAGCAGAGGATTAAATTACATGCTTCATATCTGGTATTCAGAAAAAGCACCATATTCCTGCCCTGTTCTTCCCCCTTCTGATGTAYCCAGTTATGACCACTCTAAGACAGGCAGCTGAGCTACAGAGACCTTCATGTTTTCAGCACAGCCACTTTCATGAGGAGAAGCTGGGCACACATTTTGTTCCAAACCCGTGAGTGTTTGTATTGGCAGTCTGAGTTAGCTTGTTTGTTGGGATTTGATCTACCCAGCATCCCCCACATAACTCCCGTGCCAGTCCCATACTGTGGCCCCAGTAGGGAGTTTTACTTGAACAGCTCAAATACCACAGGCTGGACACTGCAAACCTAATTCATTCTAAAATCCATTGTGTGACTTCTGCTAAAAAAAAAAAACCACCAAAAACAAAAAAACAACAACAACAACAACGCACACACTAAAACACAGCACCACCCACAAAACAAGACAATTAAGCCTTTCTGATGTTCATAAGCCAGCATTACCCTCACAAGAGCTCTAAGCTAATATCTAGTTCTGGCTCTCCTCCCCTAGGCTTGTGATGGCTTGTACTGTTGCCTCACTTCACAATTACTCCGATTGATCCTGCCTAAGACCAACTTTGCAGGTCCAAAAATGATCCACAAATACAGCAGGGAAAACAGCTGAATGAACATTATCAATTCATACAGGCTACACATTACTTACACCCTTATCTCTCTCTCTCTGCTGTAGCTGCTTTACTCCATCAGCCAGCACATTTGGTGAAGCTTCTGCATAAAGAACGAGTTGTGACCATAACTTCTGAAACATCTAACAATGATGTGCAGGTGAGAAGGCAAGAAATACACACTGCAGATGAGCAACAGGGTAGATAAGTACAGTTCACACAATCAATGAATATCATTTGCTTCCCTCATCTATAGCTTCCTGCAAGCTCCATCCTAAAACTGGTGAAGCCAAAGGAGTTTGCAATTGACTTCAAAGGCCTGCATCCAAGACCTACTCCTCTTTTCATGTTTGACACCTAGCACAAGGAGATTAGGAAGAGGTCCTACTAATAATCAGGTTGTTAGAAGTAATCCTAAAATAATGGACAAGCCTCAATCAGCAGCCATGAAGCAACAGCACAAACATTGTGTAAACACAGCCGCTGAGCCAGATCCATCACACAAGTCACATAGGCATGGATTTACCTGGGGTTCTCCTCATTTAGTTCTCTGTGATATGGCTCAAAGACATCCTGCCGCAGCCACGACTAGCCAGCCCTACCATGTACCAGGATTTTCCTCTGTCTGAAATCAGAACTATTTCTCTATTTAACAGTGTCATTCATTATTAGTTAACATTGCCAACAGCTAAAAAAGATTAAGAAGTTAAAGAACATGCAGAAGCGAACTGTACACAGTATTATAAAAACGAAGAAAGGAAAAGAGTCTTGCAATTAAAGGGAGAGAGTTCAGAAGCTGACTCGGGCTTTTCAAATGACTTTGAGAAGCAAGCAAGGAACTACCTTCATATGTTTAAAAATATTTTCCTATTTCACATAAATATATAAGTAAAGTCTATAGTGGCTCAGATATTATGCTGACTGGGGAATTATAAACGCCTAAATAAATATAACCGTATTCACTAACATTGAGGACGATGAAGAGTTTGGTTCCATTGTATTGTGAAGCACAAGCTATGGAGCAACACTGAAACATTACTTTATTTACTAAGAATGAGTCTTAAACTAAAATATCATTCCCACTTGGAAGCACTAGGTCAGTAGTATACATTTATAGAACTGTAGCCTAATTAAATACTAGTAATTAAATCTATAAATAAATGGAAAAAGAATAGATCACATTTTGTTTAATTGCCTTAATTAAAGCTGGAAGTTAGCAAGTGAGACATATTGCCTGTTTTCAGTGAGTGAACATTGATAAAGCTTGCTATGATGTTAATGTTCTTGATCCTGGCACATTACCACACTGTTACTATTCGTGAGGAAGAGACGCCCTTCAACCAACTATCATGACATTATTCATAATACATTAATCTTCTTCTAGGTGCTTAACAGAAATTGCTGATTCAACAGAGAAAGACTAAATACAGTTTATTTAGGTAGGCTGGAACAGAGCTGGGGGAGGGACGGGAGGGGGAAAAAAAAAATCACAGCATTTGGGTTTCAGTGATTTGAATGCCACAACCTTTCCCTTTAATCTGCTCCCTCCAGCTATATTCCAGGCAAAAATTTTAAAACACACACTTGCATTCCTGACCAGTAACCCAAAAACACAAGTCGTGTCCAAGCCAATTTCTAATGTCTTGGACAATCAACATTCAGTCAGTCTTAAAGAAAGATAAAGGAACCTCCAATTAACTTAAGGTTTCTGGTATAATTTAAAGTTGTTTGGGTTTTTTGTTTGTTTGTTTTAAATGGAACAGTTATGCTAGATAAGGTTAGACACCACAGCAAAGCTACTCCACACCATAGCCTTGTCAGACACGCACAAAAGTAGCAAGATTATTTTTATGACTTAGTGTTCAGGCTGGAATAAGGCCCCCGAGACACTCAGCTGTCATGAAAGTTCTGCATGCCATTATAAGAAGAGTGAAAAGCAAATGAACCAGTCATCTGAAGGGTAGATACAGTGAGAAATAATTGAACATTCACTAAACAAAGGAAGAGAAAGGATCTAATGAGGTTTTGGTAGTAACAGCCACCGCAGAAGTTCATAAGATAATGAGGAGAGACAACCACAGGTCAAGAAAAACAGGAGGGCAACTTGTTCAGCTGGCAGGAGCTCTCAGGTGCTATGGCTGCAAGACAGAGCAGCTAGAGAGACAGAGAGAAGCGTGTGTTTATTTTCCTTGCAAAATGAAAACATCTGAATTAGGATACAGCTTAAAAATAAAAGCAACCAACCTATTAATTGTAAAGCACAGCCCCACACAGTGAATAATCTGTGCTTGTCATGAACATAGTCAGGAGTCAAAGGAATATGCTGTTTTCCGTGACTCATCAGCAGTGGGCACAGAGACTCTTGTAAACATCATCAAGCAGAGTTTTACTCATTCTGAACTATGCATTAGGGAGTTTAGTGGACGCTGTTAAAATTCTTCAAGCAGCAGTCTGGAAAATCATGCTAACAAATAACCTACCTTTGTAATCTGCTGTGCATTGAACATAACAATAAGTCACAACAGGCTGTGCATCAATAGGCTATTGGCACATGCTTTGGAAGCATTCTGAGGATCAAAGCAGAAGGCTGAATGCCTCCATCCATCCGAGGCCAGCACCAGCAGCCTACTAATGCACACCCTGGCCTAGCTAATTGTTATAGCAACACGGTTTATAAACTTCAAATTTCGGGTTTTCGAAAATATTTCTCAAAACATTTAGAGGTAACATTCATCTCTTTAAAAACAGTAGATAAGAGGTACCTTTTGGGTTTTTTGGTTTTGGTGTTTGGTGGTTTTGTTTGTTTGGTTTTTGTTTTGTTTGGGTTTTTATTTGGTTTTTGTTTGTTTGKTTTTTAAAAATGTATGACTTGTCTTGAGGGCTGATTTTCAAAAGGTAAACACTTCAGAGTCTATGACTTACAGCCCCTGAGACTGGTAAGGGCCATTATTGGGGTGGAAGTTTGTTTTATTTGGGTTTTTTCCCACAGATAGGGAACACAACATGAAGAGCTGAGCTGCCTTGCCCAAGGTCACAGAAGAATCTAGCAACAGGACAGAGATGAACCTGGTTCCCTACATTTCAAACTGGCCACATAACCAGTGAAAAATGTAACGAGGATTTATCATCAAAGGTTTCCTAAACCTTTTATAACCCCTGTCTCTTCTCCATACAGCTGATCTCCTACTAAAACGGAACACTAAGAAAATAATTTCTGGTGACAAAACAGGGACAGCTTGGTGAGGAGGGGGTACTTCTGGCAGAGGCAGGAGCTGCCTACGCTGCAGAAACTCTTTATTCGTTTTCTTCATCCTTAAATTCTGACTAAAAAGCTGTATTTCGATGGGAACATAGAAGCAGAAGCAAAGAGCTCTTTAAGGAATGCTATGGAAGAACAAGATTAAAGGCAGAGAATTACAGAAAATGCAAAAGATCAAGCTACTTGCTCCAAAGAGATTCATGCACAAGCAAGCAACAACCAGCATCCAGTTACCATTGTAACATCAGAGAGTTACTGCATGTATAGACTGATGAAGCACATTTGAAACAGGGAATTTTCTGGGTCCTCAACCATTCTCAATTTTCCCACAACAGGCTGGAACAGGCACAAAAATTCTGTGACATACAGGCTTGGTCCAGAACTGGTAACGATTTACCCATCTTACCTTCCAACTGGCTACCTGAAATCTGTTAGGTATCCTTTCTTTGGAGAAAAGAGGGTTTCCACAGAAAATAATCTCCACAAGCAAATTTACTTAGAGAAGAGAGAGGTGGGGGAATTCAAGAAGGGGGTGCATCTCAGAGGCCTTTATATTCCTGGCATTGTTAAATGGGAAAGTTCATGGAAACAGCTGAGCTGACATTTGTTTAATAAAATCATCTATGGTAATAAGACAATTACTCTTTTCTGGACTTGCTAGCTCTCAGAGGAGTGCTTGGTTTTACTTTAGGATATTGTACTTAAAAGAACCTGAAGAAATATTACAGGATGAAAAATATAATTAGCCAAAGAAAATCTTAATACCAAAACAGAAACAAGAAACTAGCACATTGTATAAATACATCAGATGATGTTATAAAGAAGATTAAAGCAACTCTAGCCATTAATCACAAGACTTGAAAAAGAAACAGAGGCCTTAAAAGTATCAGGGAAAGTTTAGTTTAAGTATTAGGAAACTCTCACAACCACAAGCAGCAGACAATAAGACAAGCTACTAAGGAAAATGCTGGAATCACAGTTATGAGCAACAGACTGGACACTTGTTCATCTTGGAGAGCTTAAGAATAATTAGTTCTGCTTTGCCACAACCACAGAGAGCTGACCACATGGCCTCTCTCCATCTCAACAACAGTACACAGAATTGCCTTCCCCAGAGCTCATCTGTGGGAGAATTCTTTTACAAAACACTGGGTTCCCCTGTAGAAAAAAAAAAACACCACACACACAGAAAAGTTGCACAGTGCCACCATCTGCACAGAAGCCTGCGCTCAAGCAGAGCAATGCCAGGTTTCAGTAAGACCTTTCAAGCCAAAACACAAAGCAGTATAATTATGCTGACACTTTATACACAGCTTTCTTAGAAAACTGTTCTTTTACACCAAGGAACACTTCAAAAGACACTCACAAGTGAAAAGCAGTCACCACTAGGCAATAACATTATGTTAATGTCATTCCATGTCTCAGGCCACCTCTCCTACCACACAAGAGTGTTCCCGTACAAGATGAAGCACAATGCTACCGTTACAGCTGAATATATTCATTGAGCTCTCAGAAAGAGTAAGTGCCCCTCAGTTAGGCAGAGCTTCTGTGGTTCTATGAACTGAGCTTATTAAACTTTGTTTTTTATTTATCGCAGTCTGACAACTGGGCAACTGCCTACAGCGGTGAAGAGGGAATCTCCAATGTAATAAATTTTCTAAAATCTGGAATATATTATGCATACCACATCTGCTTTCCAAAACCAACCAGTTTCAACTGGTTTTAGCTTCCACCCATGACTTCCAAACATGTCAATGCTCAGTAGTATTAAGTTCCTTGATTTTGTCCAGATTTTTAACTAAAAAAACCACCAAGTTAACTGCAAATCTAGCTTCACATCTAGAATTAGATGCTACAGTCTTTCAAAAGTAAGGGTGGTTTAGGTCAGGGAGGAGATTTGGGTCTACCTTGAATGTACCCTGAAACAAGGACTTCCCAAAAGTTCTTCTTGATGTCTTTTACTACATTTCAACTTTAATTATTTATATTGGCATGATGCAAGACATCTAATCTCATTTCTTGGCATAGGATCTTGGCCCTGTACTTGTGGCAAGATGTTGTTTCTCATACTGTTGAGAATCAGAAGAAAGGCTTTAGGCCACCTTCATAGTTCCTAGACAYGGAGATTAACAAGAGCATAGTGTCCAGCCCAAACTAGAGCAGGCCAAAAGATATTTCAATTTATTTCAGCCACACATGGACCTAAAGAGCCCACACAAAGTGCAAGAAGAGCTGTAGCTTAGATGAATGTGAGCCACACCTCCTCCAAGCACATGGTACCACAGCACTGCTGGTGGCCCTCTGCCACCCACAGGGAATTCCCATGCAGCTGCCTAAGATGGAAGCTGTGGGATGGACTGAAGAGATGCCAAATCTTCACTAAAATATAGAAACTATGCTTCTGTCTCTCAGCCTAAAGTCTTCCAGATTTCCTTCTAACAACACTTCAGACTACCAGTTTGCTATTTGCTCATCCAACCATACACACTCTTCTCTTCAGTTAGTTTTCTGGCTGTCTACTTTTTAGGGCATTTCCCTTATTTGTCTCCATGACAGAGTACATAGTCCCTTTAGGTGGTGTATCAAGCTACAAGATCTGTGAAAAATTGTCCACAAAAGTTGTAGAAATAAAATGTGTTCAGTTCCTCTGACTGGACCAGTTGGATCACCACTGCCATTCACAGAATCTGATCAGATGCTCCCCTCCATCATCACTAGTGTATTTTATTGCTAGCACAAGCTCAGATCTACATCAAGGAAACTGGTGAGGCAGCTAACTCTCCTCCTGACCTTGCCCATTTTACAAAACAATCACTCCAGAGGTTGAGCAAGCTAACCACAGGTGCTAGGAAATAAAACCACGAGGTAGATGCGAACCACTTTCATGGCTCAGTATCACTAGCTTTACATAGGTAACAGGAAAAGGAATAAGGAGGAGACATTAAGGTCTCTCCTTTACCCCATTTCCCTCATCTTCTCTTTGCCTTTCTCTTCTTTCCCTCTCAGTTAATTTCTCATTCTCTTTTTTGCTTGTTGCGTCTTCCAGGTGTCCTGGAAGGGTTTGGTCTTAAACAGCAAATTAAAGCTATACTGAAAGTTTTAGATGCTTCTGTGTTTATACTAATTGTTGAACAACTACTAAGCTGTTGAATCTTCTACCTTGGTGTCTTTTAGTTGCAGTAGGAAGTTTCTCCAGCATAAACAAATGCCACTTCTGGGGGAGATGGCGGGAGTGCAAGAGAAATTATTTTCTCCTGTGAGCCAGCAGCTTCACAGGCAGGGTGGAGAGGGCTACAAATCGGGGCAACCACAAGCAGCCTTTGTAAGAATAGATACTACCTCTTTAATGCTGCTGTGGCTTCATTCAGCATGACATGAGGAAGGAGGTATTTGATGGAATAGAGGTCTGCCTCTCCCTGCACCAGGCATAAAGTCACCCAGACCCTTTGCTGGGAGAAAGCAAGATATGGGAGTTGGCTCTTACTTCAGAATTAATTCCGAACTGCTCGTTACCTTGAAACACACAGAGGATTGGAAATTGGGTAACAATAGCACCTTGGAGCATGACTAGAGATGATTATCCTTCATAATTATGCTTATCCATCTAGCTTATTCTCTTTTGGATAAAAAAAATGCTAAGCATCTTTGAAAATATTCCCAGTAAAGTGCCCCAAATATCCATTAGCTACTTCTGAAAATACACACAGCAAGAACATCTTCCAGGAGAAAACTTTCACTAGTGTACAGGGCAAACCTTTCTCCTCAGTGTAACAGGGTCCATGATGCAAAAGAAGTCAGCCCTGTAGTGAAGAGATTATGAGGATTTAATCCCAGGCAGCTGCTGTGATTCTGAAATTACAAAAGCAGACACTTCTGGATTGATTCCCTCATTCCTTCATCTGGCAGCATGAGGAAGTTTCATTCAAACGTGTTAGAAAGCACTGGGAAGCCTGGAGCCATCTAAAATAGCACTTCTTCCTAATCTCTTGAGTTTTAAAACCCAACAGCCTCCCTCTCAGCCTAGGGAGCCTGAGTCAGGTGCAAAGTAGTCTTGATTTTGCTTTAAGGCAACATCATTCTATTCTTTGTCATAATATGCTAGCATTCATTATGCATTCACCCACTACATATGAAAGGGCAATGGGATTACTGCCTGTGAACCTTAAGGGCATAAAAGAGCAATACAAATTTAACTGTCATTAAGCTATAAGTAGCTCTTGTACCAAAAGAAGTTCAGACTTCCTCCACCAATTAGCCTTCTCTCCTCACAGCCTGCACACAAGCATACACATATCTTATTTTGACTGTGTACTGGAAAGAAAAAGATTGTTTTGGAAGACCTGATGCTCCTGAGTTGAGGGCAGAAGGTCACCAGACTATGTCTCTGCTCATTCTACTGACTTGTCTACCTTCAGAAAAACAGTAAAGATGCTGGCTTCTAGGCCAGATGAAAGCACTTACAATCCTCATTTGCTGCAGGTTGATTTGTTTAAGATCTCTAGCTGCAATTCTCATACTCATAAGGAATTCATTGTTTCATGAAACGGGAACTGTTCTTGCCCATTGCTCCCTACTTATGCTGCATTTGAGGGCAATCAAGTCTGGGCCCAGTGTTGACAAGTCCTGAACATAAATAAGCTCTGCAGTCACACATCACAGGATACAACAAGCAGGCAGGGAAGCACAAGTGACAGGGAAAGCATCCAGTCAGAATCAACCTGTGCTACTACCAAGTAGACTCACCCACAAGCTGTTGCACATACAGTACTCGCTCACAGCAGCAGTCCCATGTGGTTAAATGGTACTAAGGGCACAAGCAATGTTCTCATACAAGCCTGCCTAACTGTTGCCCCCTTGTTCACATTTCAAATAATTCCTCTTGTATGTTTCTTCCAGCACCAACCCTTTACTCACAGAAAATTAATGTGTTTATAGATGCAGTACTACTAACCACTGCAAAAATGACTCTACAAACTCTGAGTCTGTGTTGAAGGTGAATTACAGCACACAGATGAGCCACAAGCATGGACAAGGTGGACAAGGACGAGACCTCACCCAGCCACCAAGTTCTGTCACAGTTACTAAAACAGGGACAGACAAGGATTACACCTATGTAATGCTGATACTTGTCACCAGCAAGGAGGTGTCTTCCTGCAACTTTGCTGTCGCCTCACCTAAGGGAAGAGGGAACAGAAAACTTTTTATCAAACTGATCAACTGTCAGATCATCCGCTACACAGGCCTTTTATTTGAGCTCCAAGTTGGGCACTTGAACAGTTCTGTTCTTATACAATCTCTTTTTTCTGGCCATAAGCATCATCCTGACAGAGGTGGACCTTGCATGTAACCAAAATGTCACATTGGCTATTTCTGAGGCCACTTCAATATCTCCCAGTAGGTGCCCTAAGAAATGGATACCACGCAAGTGCCTTTTGTCCTACTTCTCCCATATCCTCTGCTCCCACCCCCTTATTTTTATCATAGAGTTTAGACATACTAAAAAAAATACCCTATTTTAAAGTAAACTTCTAAATATGCAATGCTCTAAGCTGCAGTTTAATCTTACTAAGGAAGGTTATTATTCTCAGTAATTCAACTTACAAAGTTTTGCCCTTGCCAGAGAACTGAATGGCAGGTTTTTTCTTTCTCACCAAAGACCAATTACAGCAAGGTTTTACTAATACAATTTAAACCTCCATGCCCCCTTTACATTTTTCATGCTGGGAATATCATATGTTTTGATAGCTTTGTATTCTGCAGTTTTTCACAGCTGGAGATTTCAAACACTGTGATTGTCCTGCCAGGAATCACATAGGGGGCTTTCCTTTAGAAATTCAGCTGCTACGATTCTCCTGCCAGGACTCATATAGCTGTGTCCTGATGTGGAATGCCCTACAATTTTACTGTGCTAAGAATTTAACTCATGTTTACCTTGAGGGGAATATGGGAACACCAGCAGTGAACTATTGCACTCTGACTTGTCCGAGTTCCAGGATGATTTCACCTCACTTTGCAGGATTTGTACCAATTAGCAGCCACTGAGGGACCTCCTTTCTGAACGGGCACATAACAGCTCAGAGGGGATTCACTTTGTTTTTCTAAGCGAGTTATTTATGTGAAATTCTCTTACAGTACCTCAAGCTTCAGCTCCCTTCTCAGAGCAGCCAAGGTGTTTGAGTGAAGATCCTGAGTACACGTCTGAATCGCGTTTCTCCTGCTTCTCTGACTGTAGGTGCCACCACACTGGGACATAAGGAACACATCCCAAGCAAGCTGGATCGCAGAAGAGAGTGCCTGCATTGAGGGCCCTTTTGCAACAAGTCAACATGTCAACAGGCTTGGCCCAACTCTCTCGTTCCAGTGCAGAGCAGCATTATACTAAACAGCTGCAATTAGGAGAGTTAGATGAAGTGCCTTTGCCATAGGGGACAAAGATAAGCAGGAGCCAAGGGAACAGCAGTTATTGTTGCAATGTACACAAGTTTCTGGTTACTATGGGAAGGGAAACATTCTCCTGAATGGAAATAGATGTACTGTTAGGAAACTCACTTTTCAGTTCCTTGCATTTTGGGAGTAAGACAGACATCTCACATCTACAGCTCCTATGACCAAAAAGTAACTTGAAAGTTTTTGTGTTTTCTTTCTACCTAGCAACTCAGTTACATTGTAAAAAGGGACTGTAATTCCTCTGGCTGTATCCACACCATGGGATGCCTCTCTACCATCTGCTCTTTGAAGAGAGTGCTGATTTGAGCCAGCTAGAGGGAATTCGCCATCTAGAAAAGACACCTGCCCAACAGTTACTATACTGTCCCTTTGTACAGTCTGCTTCACACAGACTGGACACATCTGATTTTTTCTGACACAGTGCATCCATGGGAACAGAAAATTCTAAGATTTTTCTGTTTCAAATGGATTCATTAGGTCCGTACAACACAAAGCATACTCAACGGTGAAGCAGCAAAAGTTTATTCTGCAAGACAAAAATTAGACTTGCTGCTGCAAGCCACAAGTAAAACAAATGTAAAACATAACCTTAAGTTAGACTTATCAGCAGGAATCATTCCCAGCTTTCAGTGCCCTTCCTCTAGCTCTTCTACAATGAGAGCTCAGAGCACCACATCCCACCAGGCTGTGCACTCAGTTTCCCTGGACAGCCCCTCAGGACGACTGGGGAGTTAGATTTTTGCATTCAAATCCAAATGTCCAAGACAACCTTCTGGAACCACACATAATAGATCCCTGAAGCTGACTTCCTAGGCCTGGCCCAGCCTCTGGGTACTGGAAGGGTCAGCCATCAATGGCTCTTTTGGAACTCGGTCACAGCTGACTGTTTAGAAAGATCTTCTTTTTGCTACTGGTTGTCCCACTGGTAGCTGCCTACATTATTCACATGGAGTTGTGGCTACAAATACATTCATATAAAAATATTATACAACACATATACAACTAGATTGTCAACCTCATGATTTCAGAGGTGCTGGCCGATTTTTAGGGGGACTACACACAACACCACAACCAGCATAGAGACTCAAGTTACTTTGCCAGAGGCAGTTGCCCACTTCCTTATCTTCCTATAAAATTCAAAATCGTGAGCTTGGCTACAGCTTTTACTGTAAACATAGCAAACTCACGCTTCATCTTCTGCATCTCCTCGTTTTTGAACGTAGCTCTACCTGACAGACAGCTACTTGCTCTGCCTGGTGGTGTCTGAGCACTACGTTCCACAAGCAACTGGGAGTGTAGAACCTCAAGAGGAGCTTACATGTGTGGGAGATAAAGCTTGTCAAGAAAGAGAATATAAATCATGAAAATTTTTGCAATCATTAAAGGCAACTGCAGACACCATGATTTTCATAGTTTTTAAAGTATTTTTTAACTCCAATTCCCCCCCCCCAAAGATTTATTCTTCCCTTGTCAGAAAAGGTCATAAATTATGAAGCAGACTTAAAACCAAACTTCTGTCTGCTTTTATAGCTTGTTCAAAGTAGTAACGGATTTTCTGGCATACGACCACCAGCTCAGCATACATCTTTGTTACTGACTAGAGCTGTTGAGAAATCTTGCCTATTATGGCAGTATCGTCAATTTATTGATAGTTTATTGATTTATATATAGATAGTTTATTGATAGTATACATGCATAAACAGGACATTTGAGTATGGGATAAGATAATCAAAGATGTTATTAGTAGTCTTTTCAAATGTTTGGGATTTTTTTTCCCCCTCCAGCATACAGAAACAAGCGATAATGCTTTATCCTAAACAGCAGTACTTTCAAAATTCCTTCAGCAATATTTTCCTCTGCAGATTTACTCATCTACAATGCAGATTCATGCAGATCCTGCCATCCTCAAGAGTTTGCCAGTTCTAAGTGAGGTAATATATTTTTCTAAGCTGGGTTACACCAAGACTTTTGCTTTCAAGACACCCTTCAGTGTTTCCAGAATGGAAAGTTTAAGGTTTCCTGAATAAATCTTAAAGTGTGGAACCTTAGCAGCAAACATTTTGGCTAAGAACCTTCAGACCTCTCACCTACAGAATTACATTTGCATTTTATTCACAAAAATGCCTCTAAGTGAAAAATGCAATTGAATGCCATCCACCTCACTTCTAGGTATTGTACTGCATGTTAGAGACTGGAAGCAGATAATCTAATCTTATTTAGTAGAGGTATGCATGTCATAAAATGCCTGCTAGCTGCTCTTCAACCCAAGCCTTTTTACTCAGCAATGAAATAACATCTTAAGAAGGACTTCCAGAAATACCACTTCAGCCCCAATTAATCAAGCCTTGCTCTAAAGCACTGTATGTCTTTCAGAGGGGCAGAGCTCCCAGAATGTCAGGACGTGTAGAGAAGGACCATGCACAGGCACTGTGGGCAAGGAAACTATTCCTTCAGGGCAGCAAAAAAGTGCTCTTATGAAATAACATCAGGGTGCTGATATGCTTAAGATTTGTAGTCGGTGTCACTGTACTGTCTCACATCCCTGGGCACATGGTAACCTTCATAGGCACACAACCCATTGCGTTGCTGTTTGTGCACATATTATAAGGATATGTAACTCAGTTCAGAGTTATTCAAAGACCAATTTCACAATTATGCACAGCAGATTCAGGGTGTACCTGCTATTATTTGTAATAAGAACACACATGCTTGCTTGCAGCACTGAACATTCGCCTCTTTCAATTATTTGTCAAATTACAAGGACATAGCTCATCACTAAGCTTAATGATTGAAAGGGACTATTTGTACTGCTTTTCATGTAGTATATTTTGCAGCATCATGCTGTCTAGCTTCTTCTATAAAGACCCGAGTGGAAATCTCTCCTACTACAGGGATGTGTGATACCTTGTATCTTCATTTCTGATCACACAGGAACACCTTTATGTAGAGCTATGAGCACAAGTTTATTTAGACTCTAAACAAAATGAAACTGTTTTGAGAACTTCAGTGAAGAATGGTGTGGACTTCAGTGAAGACCTACGTTTGAGCTCCCCAGCTTTGAATTTCCTCTCAACTGTGCTATAGCAGGTGCTATGCTAAATAAAGCATTCAGGAGCTTTTGCACCCAAATCACCTTGTAAAGCATTAGCTCCCCCCAACATCTCTGAGCTATCACTAAACTACAATGGGGGAGTAACGAAGGAGCAGATAAACACTCTCATGCATTGCAAATACTATCTTACTTTGCAACAGCCCAAAGCAACACAGGGTCCATGGTCCGCCGGTAAGATAGAAGGAACAATTGGAAATAAGTTAAATAATTACTTCTAATTTTATAGTCCATAAGATAAGTAAGCAGCATAACACMCAAATAACCCCATGAAGTACATAGTCAGCCAGAATTATCAGCAAATATTAAGTTTTTGAAAGACAGCTATTGATCTCAAATAGTCTTTATGTCAGAAATGGCCTATCTCACAGAAAATACAGTATATACACTAGAAATTACTACTTTTGTATATTGCTAACATTATTATTTGATAATAAACAGCAGTACTGCAATATTATAAATACATACATGCTAGCACTTGCTCAAAAGTGGATAGAAGAAAAACTATAACCTTTGAGTCAGCTTTCTCATTTTCAGAGGAAGTTTTTTTACATTAGTACTACGAGAAGTCAAATTCACTGCCTTCATAATAACACAGACAAAGCCACACTCCTCTTTTTATCTGCCTGAAGGCACAAGAACATTCCTAGGGGCATAAATTATGGGACGGCTGTGTTCTTTCATCCATCTTTCATCACAGTGTTATCAGTTGAAACCTTCACCATTACCCTTTTATGCTCCAACTTTTCTTCAATTCCCTTCTCCTTTTCACAAGGCAGAGTGCTTGACTTTTTTTTTTAAACCTAATAATGGTTAAATACTTTTTTCTGCTGCTATAATTACAACCTGCATCTCTTCCAATCTGTTATTTATCTATATGTTTATTTTACATACTCATTTGCTGAACATGGCCAACATTGCCTCTTCAATCTCAGATCTGCCCCAGCCTTTTCTTAGACATTGTTTTCTTTTGTGCTGTGTTGGGGGTGGGGAATGCATTGCTCATTTACCTAACTGTTCCAGTGCTTAGGGCTCTTCCCTCAGTGCTGACATCACTATTTCTAGCACAGGGGCTTGTGCCCAAATTAAAAGGAATGAACATGGGTCCAGATTAATTGCATCCAGGCTGGCAGTCTGCTCATCATCTTTATCAGAGCAACAGATGAGAAATCGAAATGCTCTGGCATGGAGAACATCATCCCCTTTGTCCTTGCTATGCACTCTGACCTAGTGCTCAGAAGCTACGACAACGTGATAGCATTTGTTGTGGTTTTCCATGTTATTGTCTGGCCTGGTCTTATCTGCCACAATACACATTGCTGAGTTTCAGATGCTTCTCTTTTCTGCCTCTGGACTCTTATCCTGTGCTATTTAGGATTCTCTGCAACTTCATGTTATCAAAAAAACTGTCTCCATGATCTTCAGTGTAGACTAAATTACTCTTCTGCTTGATTAGTGCCAAGTAATAACAATGGTACCTGCTAGTTCTTGGTCTTTTGGTAGGTGCATTTGAGTAGGTGGCCCCAAAACCCTGCCATGATCTAATTTCTTTCCATGGTTCAGGCAATCCAAGTATTTCTCAGTAGACACAGATACGGTTCGCTTTGCGTACTCAGCCACTAAAGCAGATGCCATAATTTGAAAAGGTGTGCAATAAGATATCAATGCTATTTATTCACAGCAAATAGCATCTGGCCCTGAGGACTGAAGATCCCCACGTACGACTTCGGGGATAGGGAGACAAGGAGGATTTTTAGTCCAAAATTCAAATGCCAGTGTAATCTTCCAACAAGCATCTAAAGGTGGCATACTTCTGCCTTGAATCTAAAGTTTTACAGCTCTCTACAACTATTTTCTTCTCTCCAGATACTGGCAAAACTCACTCCCCTATTTAGTAGATCTTCTAGAACAATTAAGGTCTTGTAATTAAACTCACTGGGCCATGATTCCCATGTCCCTTTTTTCTTTCCTGCAAGTAAGTATATTTGTCCTTTTGAAACCTCACCTGTCCTCTATGAGTTCTCCAAATTAACTGAAAGTGGATCCAATTAACCAGTTCACTGAGCACATTATGTTAAATTTCATCTGTCTGCTGATTTGAATATGCTCAGATTCTCCAGAAATTCTTTAACAAACATTTCCCTGATCTGCGACTTTCCCTTCTTTCCTGTCAGCTTCAGCAGAGCTCCTGCTGCATTCATTTCTAAAGTGAATGCTGAGGCAAAAATAACTGTTAAGCACTTCAACCTCCAGAAGTTACTCCCAAAGGACAAACTGGACATGCACTTCCATCATCCCAAAAGTCAGCCTGTTGCTTACATGAAAATACATGTACAATACATTCCTCACCCCTGCCCCTCCACAAATGGCAGCTGGTGACTGATGAGGAACAAATATGACTCTTCTGTACAGCCATAAGTTTTTGTTTAGTCGCATTACCGGCTTTCATAGCCTAGTTCTCCACTACAGTGGACCCTTCAGTGAAATACAATGCACATGCCCATCTATAACCAATATCATAGACTTAAAGCTGCTACTGGTTAGCTGACACTTAGACTTGTTAGTTGTATGAGGTCCTCAGATGGTTTCCTGGAGTTATTAATGTGTTTAGCTCTGGACAAGTGATTAAATACAGCTGAGATCTGTATCTTTTTCAGTTTCCTTTTTATGTACTCCTTCCCAGTTTATACCTGTTCTTAGTCCAAAGGACTCCAATGGACCATTATTAAGCTTAATTGTAAAAATACCATCAGTTTACCAAAATGCTTCACTGTTGTGATCTTATCGGCACTTTCTCTCTCAAGAATGTCTTTCTGATATATTTATCTTTGAAATAAATTTGAATACAAACACAGCCATAATCTCAGTAAAGCACCATACATCAAGAGAACAGCACTATCCTGTCAAACAAACAATCTCATCAAAATTCTGTCAAACCATTTTGATAAAGGAGAAAAAAAAAGTACATCAAGCATATCAAAGCGCGAGTACATTTGTACGTCAAACGACAACACACATCCTGAACAGTATAAACAGAACTACAATAAACAATATTTCTGTTGCACAAAAAATCCTCTCATACTGCTTACTGAAAGTTGGACAACACAGAAACCAACAGCCCTGCGTCTGAAATAATTTCTCATTTAAGGGGAAAATTTTGCTAATAGCTTCCTCAGAATTCAAATACGTTTACAGTCATGTAATCATAAAGTAGATAGTCCAAAACTGATGGTAATTAAGTGAACAAGACTCTGCTGCAGTAAATGGAGGTATGACTAAATGCCATAAGCACCAGCAAAGTATTTCAGCCGCACAACTATTTTTCTGTGAAAAGCTTTATTTTTGTAGACAAGTGAACAGGAATAGCAATGCTAATGAAAAAAGTCAGCATGAAATATTGACAAACTTTTGGTTTGAGTAGTTTTGGAAATGTCTGGGAAATTATACAAATTGTACTTCTCTAACTTTTATTTTCTTTTCCCAGAATACCTGCATTGCACTCCCATCTTTTTCCTCTTTTTTTGATAGTTGGAAGGTATAATGAAAGCAACAGCTGAAGATTGCTAGACTAACTTAACTGAACGCAAAGTTTGAGATTTTCATTAAGAAACTGATTAAAAAAAAAAAAAACAAATCAAAACTTTTCCATGAATTTATGAAAAACTGAGTGAAACCACAAAGCCCACCACCAAGTAGGAAATGCTGCCACTGGATTTCCAGAATTTGTCATTCCATGCACAGTGTTCCTGTTAATGAGAAGATAATGTTTCATTGCATTGTTCCTATAGAGCAAATGCTTCAGCACAAACTACTGTTTTTGTAGCCATTACCTCACGACAGGATCTACATAGCCACCTACTCAGCCTGCATTTCAGGACTACAACATAGAGATTGGTCTCCTTGGAGAAAATCCTATTAAAATCAATAGCAAACCCCTACCAACTGCAGCAGAGAAGAATTTATTTCTTATTTTACAAAACAGCGCCAACATTTTTTTTATAATGCCAGATTCCATCCTGATGCAACACATTGTTCCAACTTTGCAATTTATTAACAACAATATACTCAGATTCCCATTTCCCCAACCAATGGCCAAGCCAAGTCACAGGACACAGTTATGCTTCATTAAAATGGCAGAATATTTAACAAAAAATATTTTCATATTATTTATTCTCACTCTCTGTGTGCACTTATATCCTTTCTAGCCCAGGATTTTATTAAACTTCGGGGGGGGGGGTGGGGGGGGGGGGGTGTAGTGGTGTTCAAGGAAAAATTACAAATCCCTATTAAATGAAGTCCCTACCTTATCTGGATATTTAGAAACTACTGTTTAAAGACACTACAGTCATATTGTCATTATTGATTCTTAATGGTCCTTCTTTATGCTTATATTTAAAAACAAAGTCTATAATCCTCACTGCAGGTAAAGGCAAACAGAATGTTCAAAGGTGATGGAAATATTTGTGGATAATTAATTGTAAACAAAGTTGAGGATGTACATCAGTTCCTTATTTCTTTAAATACCACTTATGGCACAGAAATTACTACTCAACTGAGCTTTGATGCAGTGACTAACTACTAGTCCTAACTCTGCACTGTACTCATTAAGATATATGCATATAATAATCCCTTTTCAGGTTCCTTAGAGAGGTTTGTTAGCTAACTCATGTTAAACTAAGCACTGCCTTTTCTCTGTTAGGCTTTTACCATGTGTTAAGAGTCCACATATTTGCTCACATGATAAAAACATGTTTTTATTTCCTATTATTTCTTGCATATTAGCCCTCACATTTTGTCATTATCAAGATACCATTTTACTATATTAATAAGGGACCTGAAATTCCCCTTCCTTATAACAGAGTTCTTTTTTCCCTTTGTGTATTAGTTAACTAAACAGCCTGTTAGCCAACTGCTAATCTCCTGTGACAGCGTGGCAGTCTCCCATGAGCTGGATAGGTGTGCATACAGTATGACTAATTACAGTACAGTGTTAACATGATGGAGAGAAAGTAAACAGACATCAGAGGCTGAGCAATCTCTGAAGCTGATTCGTTGCGATTCCTAGAGCCCTGCTGTACAAAACACTAAGTACGCAGGGCATTAGGCAGACATCAGATAATCTTTTCTGCCATATAGCCACTTGTATGAATTTAAGATTGGGAAGTCAGAGCTGCAGCAGTCATGCACAAATTGCAGAGAGCTACAGTGACTTGCTTATTATCAGAGATCACCTTTCTAAAGCTCTCTGGAGAGTTTTCCTAGGTCAAGAGTTTCATTACAAAGGACAACAGTGCCCTAACTGGCACTGCCTCTGCGTGAATATGGATAAATGCTCTCAGGAAAAGGGCGAGTTGCTTATAAGCTCCCGTTATTCATGGGTGCTTTACCAGCTGGCAGCAATGGATTAACATGTATTCACTGCTAACGCTGATCTTTAGGATTCACTGAGGTGAAAACAAAGGGATCAGCCATGGATTTCTGACTCCCCTGCATCTAAAAGTTAAAAATATTTAATAGCAGCTGTGCTAACATACTGAGCCCAGCTACAGCCTCCCCCATTACACTTGATCATGATCAGTCATTCAGCTGCAATAACTGAAAGGTTTAATTGGCAAGAACAATGGCTAACGGGTTGTGGGTTTTTTTAATAGATAAAAGTTAAAGCACATGGGAGAAGCGTAACCAGTAGATCTCTGTATTTTATACTTATGTATTTTATACTATAACCCATTGTTTAAAAATAACAGTCCCTCTCTACCAACCCAGACAAAGGCCCTGAAATACCAAAGGGAGRACTGCATTTGTTCTTAAACTCTGCTTTGGGCTCAGTGGAAGGAAAAAGAAAAAACACCCCACACACTTCTAAACAAGCCATTACAGAACATAAACATTCAAATCGCCATAGACCAAGCTGGGACTTCAACACAGGTCAGTCCCATCTGGGATGGGAGCTCCAATTACTAACCCCCCCCATACACACACCCCAAACAAAAAACACACCACCAACCACAACAAAAAACCCAAACAGATTTGATAAGGTAGATCTTTTTACACTACTTCACAGAAAAATACTTAAAGCATAGGAAGCAATCTTTATGTAGTATATAAATTAGCCTGCTTTCAGGAAAGAATACTGTAAATTTTATTCTTTAATTATGTTCTTTGACAAGGTCAATCTCCAAGGAACATTTAAACATGGATCTGTGGTAGAAAGGCAACATACTGTAGGGGTAGCAAATTAATTAGGTTTTTCATTGCTAAACTACTAATTGACATGGGATAAGAATGGGAATTGAAATATAATTGACCATAGCAGTCTTGCAAAACAGCCACAGAATGTTTTAAATTCCTAGTTAATTAAGAATAACATAAATTACGTTTACAATAAAAGAAGCTACTACTTTATGCTATTCACATATGAGAGTCTGAACAGTAATGCCCCGTAAATGGAAGTATGCCAAAAATAGCAGTATAAACAAAGATAATTTCAGGCATTCACAAAATCATAAGTAGGCCCCACAAAACAATGAGATTAGCTTTAAACTCATGAGACTTTTCAACCTGCACAATTTAGGATATTTKTCATGGTGTGATGGCACAAAAGGACTTAGAGATTGAATTTTTAAAAGTTTTCAATACTAGAAATACTGTTTGTGAATAAGTCTAGGATCCCCTGGTCTTCACTAGAAGAAGTGTTTTTGCATTGCCCTAGTGGTATTGGGCTTGGGCCTTTCAGTTAAACCAAGACTCCCATAAGTATGACCAAATTTGCATCCCCAGTGGCCATTTCATTGGCTTCCATTTTAGCACTTTTAAAGAGCTGACCAGGCATATGACTTTCAGTTGCCATTAATCCTGCTGAGCTTCATCAGCAGTCACACAATGTTTTAGGCACTTACCCAGCATAACACCAGAAGTTGCTCTGCAGTTGGTGTGAGTTTTGCTATTAGTTGCAGTGGCAGGAGGCTCCTGCTCCACGCTCTCCAAATTCACAACAGCAGAGTCCCTCTTTTCATAGGCAAAATGCAGACATTTAAGTTCAGCAGTCTGCAACCCCATTTCAGGCCCTCCAAAAGTACCTCAGCAAGGCCTGAGCCTTCAGCTCTCCAAAGTCCATGGATCTGCAAGGTGCACAACCCTACAGCCCTTGTAGGCCAACCAACCACACATTCCCAGCAAGTCCTCACTTAGGCCCCAGGAGAGCTCCCTTCTGCCCTTTTTCAAATGCAGCCTTGTTTAATGTCAACAAAGGGAATCAAGGAGCAATAGGATACAGGTTATCACTCATCAAGCAGTACACATACATCTGTTTTACCTAATGCTCTATCAGGCTCAGCTGATACAAACACCTGTAGAACGCAGGGCAACTCACTGGCCACTGAGCCCCTTTGCTACCATACCAGCACCTCAACACAAATGCAACAAAACAAACAAATGAACCTGCAACATTCATAAAATAACATGTGGATCACACACTTCTCCCACATTTAACATATAGAATCATAGAATCATAGAATCATTAAGGTTGGAAAAGACCTCTAAGATCATCGAGTCCAACCATCA
>JAYKAV010003169.1:362367-377165 GCA_035582835.1 Phoebastria nigripes
GGCCTTCTTGGCCACCTGGGCACACTGCCGGCTCATCTTCAGCCGGCTGTCAACCAGCACCCCCAGGTCCTTTTCCGACAGGCAGCTTTCCAGCCACTCTTCCCCCAGCCTGTAGCGTTGCACGGGGTTGTTGTGGCCGAAGTGCAGGACCCGGCACTTGGCCTTGTTGAACCTCATATATCATCATCTATGAAAAAAATAAGCATTGAATCTTAACTGTAACTGCATGGAAGATTGAAGTGGACCAGGGAGAGCTGAGTAGTGGAGGGAATGAAAGCATTTGCATTTCATCTCCTCTCAACGAGTTTGTTAACAAAATAGAATATGAAGGTCTATACTCCACAGTTCGTAAGAGTCCCCATAATGAAATCTTCATAAATAACATTAACATAATTGCAAACTATTGACCAGAAGAAGTTTAGGATTAATCTGGCATGGGTGGATAAAGAAGTGCTTCTAATCTTCACAGGATGTAATTCCATCAGGTCACACTCCCTAAAACATTAATTGGATCATATGATATCAAGGACATAACAAGAAATTGTCTCCTCCCCCCTGGTGTCAATGCAGAATTATTTCTTACAGCATATTCTCAGTAGTTTTAAATTAATCTGGCAATGGGATCCAGAGCTTCACAGCCCTCACTGATAAAAAGAAAAATAACAGAAGTGGGCTTAAATTTCCCTTTGCTCAGTTTCATCTTTTAATAGCAGCCTTTCAATACCTATAAGGCAGTTATCAAGAAGATAGAGCCAAGACTCCTTCCAGAGATGTATGGCAGCGGGATGGCAGACAAAGGACATATATAGAAAGAAAAAAGGTTCAGAGTACATATAAGGAAAAGTTTTTCACCCTGAGGACAGCCAAGCAATGGAACAGGCTGCCCAGCAAGGCTGTGCAGTCTGCATCCTTGGAGGGCTTCAAGACCCAACTGAGCACACTGGTCTGACCCTGCCTTGAGTGGGGGAGTGGACTAGAGACCTCCTAAGGTCCCTCCCAGCCTGAATTATCCTATGTTGTCATTACAGCTTGTCACACTTGTGGACCACCTGAAATAATTGTGTCTACTTTCTTGTTTCTTGCATTTGTTAAGTGTTCTGTAGGCAGTGACAGGGAGAGAGCTCTGTGTGGACTCACAAGATTCACACAGGCAAATCCATCTGCTATGGGATGGCCCGTTTCACTTGCTCACCAGCCTGGTTTCTAGCTTCCCTACAGACAACTTTGTAGTAAGGCTGACATGTCCATTTCAGTAGTCATCCATGGCTGAAACTTTTCCTTGTCAGAAGTGAAGAGGACATGTTCAGTGTTACCAACTCTCACAGTATATTTGAAGCCTGAGCCCCTAAAGGTACTTGATTAAGTAAGAATCTCCATTTTCTTTTCTTTTTTTCCACACGGCTTGCTTGTAAGTCAACATAGCTTGAAACATGTCCCAGATATAACATACCAGCTCAGATCCCAGAAGACATATCCAGCATGCACTGATTTCTGTTTGCATCTTACAATTTTGGTGCCTGACTTGTAAACACCTAGGGTTAGCAGTAGTGACATTTCCCATACATTTTGGGCTAGTAGTCCCACCTAGCACAACATCTGCAGGTAGAAATGTAAAGGAGAACAGACAGAAGGGAAAGAAACCCAGGCAATAAGAGGTATGCATAACTGCAGATGGACAGGGGAGGCATAATTCATATGCAAAATGTAACATTATAGCAACTTCATTTGGCTTTGAGTTTATGAGGCAATAAACAAGCCCTGCAAAAGTCTTCTGAGAAGCACCACCACTCCCTTGAGCTGAGGACCTGGCATTTGTTTGCCAGAGGACTTTATTGTCTCATAAAGCAAAAGCCAAGTGAAGCACAAGCAAAGTATTTCTTGCTCTGTAAAACTGTAATATCACACACAGTTATTTACTGTATGGTAGCCCCATTATTTTTTGGTCTCGTCACAATGTTAGGTGTTTACATTTGAGGAAAAAAGCATCGCTGTCCCAATTAAAGAGAAACTGCCACTTTCTCTTTCCAAAAAAAAGTGTGCACTGGGAGCTTCTGGCTGCTACACAATTTTGGCATTCTGGACACTTCATTAGGTGCTGTGAATGGGCAACAGAGAAGACAACATTACCACCTTTCAAACTTTGACATAATCAGAAATCAAGCACTTTTAATATGATAGATTAATTCAAGAGCATGATCAAGCTAAGGAGCTGAAGTGCTCTGGACAGGTAGAGAAACTAGTTCTTAAGTCAAAATCACAGTTGCAGGCAAAGATATTAAGTTATGAGAATTACATCATCAGAATAAAATTTAATTGGCTGACTCTAGGACAGGACATGGTTGGCACGCAAGTTTGTATAAGGATTATTTTTTTATTTTTTTCCATTGGCACCATTGGGTTTGTATTTTTAAGTGTTAATGTATTAGTATTGGTGTATTAATAAATGTTTTATATTATTCTCTATAACTGATAATGTGGGAAAGATAAAGGATCCATCAGCAGAAGCAGGTAGGAGGGCTGTCTTTTAGTTTTAATAATGTAAATTTTCTCAAGTAAAGAATGAGGATTTTAGTTCCACCTTCCTCTCATTCTGTGCCTGTATGCATGCGCACATGAGGGAGAGGGATGGATGACTGTTCTGTCACATACAGCACATGCATTCTTTTCAACCAAATCTCAGATTTTGGAGGCCATACTAGGGAAAGAAAAGACAAGAATGGATGTGAAATTAAAGCAAAATCAGAAACAAGGGAAATAACAGAAGTCCTAGAGAAGGAATGACTGAAAGAGCGTGGATGACAAAGAGCGTGTCAAAGGCACAAACACCGTCATTAGGGAAGCCTGTGTTGCAAGCAATAGGCCATCCTGGGGCCAGGCTGGTTTCCCATATGTGCAGCGTCCATGAAAGAAGCCAGTTCTGTTTCAAAACAATTGAACTGAAGCAGTTTGCTGGACCTTTGTTCCCATAACAACAGCAATTCACTTCTCTCAAGTCGGCGGTTTTGGCACTGTGATGAGAAATACCCTATTCTTTCATTAAAATACTGGATGAAGCACAGTAAGATACTGAGAAACATCTGATCAGTTTACTGTACTTCAAAAATAGTCACTTTAATTTTGGGGGGGAGATACATTAAAGAGAACTTCTGCCTTGATTGATATCAGTGAATTCTTGTTGATATTATTATAAGTTCACACAAACAGATCGCTATAACACAGACTATATAATACATTATTACTAATAGTTGCTGGCCAGAAGAGACTAACAAAGAAAAGAAAGAAGAAGAGGAATGCTGTTGTCTCCATTTCACAGGTAGAAAGCCTTCCCTGAGAGAAGAGTTTCCAGTTTTCAGTGGTGAGGCCTGAGTTTTTCATCTCCCCTGGAGGTTTGCATTTTGCTTAAGCCTTTCAGCTTCCATAGTCATCCTACATACAGAATATTAATTTTGAAACTCCGGTTTAACATCTGGTCCTAACTACATATTTTTCCATTTGCAGTATCCCAGTGCCAGTAGTCTCTTAATAATTTATTCCTTTAGCTCATATCCCATCAACAAATCCTGTGGCATATTAACTGAGAAACCGTACACCTTTTTTTCAATAGGTACATACATAACTCTCTAGGCCTGCTTTCATGTGCAGCCATAGTAAAAAGTACATACCTTGCACTTTATGAACACAGAACAACTGTAAAATAAAAGGGATAAAATTTTAGCCTCATTGATGTCAGTGCCAAAACTTCTCACTGATTTCAATATGATCAGGATTTCATCTAGGTTCTCAAATTTTCCCAAGAGAATGTTTGCAGGTGAAGGCTTCCAAGCTGTGGTCGCTAGGCCACAGAGCCAGGTCTGTGGAGAAGACACTCTTCTTATTATTTCCACATGATAAACTGCTTGAAATTCTTACACCTTCCCTTTGTCTTCTTGCTCTGGAAAAACAGCGAATTGCCTCCTTTTCTATACAGTGTCATTTACTTCCCTGCGCAGCCAATGCCAGTAATGCTACTGCCAGGATGCTACCTGTCTTAGTAAAGTACAGATTTTATAACTCTTCAGAAATGAAATTTTAGTTCTGCAAGTTTTGAGAAGAAATAGATCATCTATTTTTCTCAAATTCTTTTCCCAAAACATCCCCAAGTTATCAGGTTAGCCTTTACTTGTGTCAGCAATGTGCAGTTTAAGGAGTCAGGGTGTTCTGGGTTTTTGCACTTTGGTATTCAGGACTGGAGAGAGGGAAGGAGAGAAAGGGACAGCAGCATTAAAAAGAAAATCATTCCAGATTTTACCAAGGACTAAAAAATATAAGTGAAAATCAATTTTATCTGTAAATATGGATTTTAAAATAACATTTCATTATGGTAAGTCAAAACAGTTTGAGTAGTTGTAATGGCAAGTAAATGGAGCCAGATCAGATTCCTCCTGCTCCTTTCCTTCCCCTTCTCCTCCCAGCCAATTTGTTCACAAAAGTGAGCAAAGTATTAGGCAAATGGCCTCCCTGTATGGGGCTCAGGGGAGGATTAAGAAATTTAGCTCAGGAAGAGATAGTGCAGTGTAACCTACTTCTTGGGGTGGCAAGTATGGAATGATTTATACAGAAGAGGATTAAGCCCTCCACAGAAATACAACACTGGAAAGGACCTCCAGAGTTACTGAGTCTAGTCTCCTGCTATTGTGTATCTTCTACAACTAAATTTATTAACATCCATCTCAAAGTGTTTTCCACTTTTACTCCCCCACATAGTAGGAAAATGTCCCAGAAACTTACTGCTTTGAAGGTTTGAAACATTCTCTCTGTTGGCACCAACAGTGTCTTTGAGATTAAATAGGGGGAGAGGGAGAAGAGCTGTAACGTCTGCTAACATGGTAATGGATTGTTACCCTATCACCGCCCAGTTTGCATTTTCTGGGCAAGCCAAGATTTTGGATCCCCTGCTTGTAAAGCAGTACTCCACTCCTCTGCTCCTCTTAAAGTCTCTTGTTCTGTTCATGCAGTTGGATGCGGGTGACCAACTCTATAGACAACATTACGGAAGAATCTCACTAGTGCCTCACACAGTGGTGCAAATCTATTGCAGCCACCTCATGAGCTGAAGTATATCAGAAACATGTCCTGCCCCCCCCGTTAAGATCAGATTATCTCAGAAAAGAAAGGGTAGTGAGAAGACAGACAACCCAGCCTTGAGTTTTAACTGTCTAAAGTAGTCAAATAGATAACAGGCTCACAATACTCGATAGTATCATTATATTTCTTTTGACATCTGTATTATGAAAGATTCAAGTGGTACTGCCCAACATCACTGCACTTTTACTAAGAGTTGGTCATAGAAATTTTCAGCAAATGCAAATGCAGTGTCCAGGCAGATAGACACACAAATACCTTTGAGATCTGATAATAAGAGCAGCATGTAAGACTTAGATCATATCATGAAAATGTTTTTGTCTGAAAAGACTGTCAGAGGAAACCAGCATGTTCATCTAGTTTGAAATTTCACAAAACACAGGAGATAGACTCTCAACCAGTAACCTGTATCAAGTCTGTAAGTAACCAGTCCTCTGCTAGATTATGCACAAAAAACAAGTTTAACATCACAGTTTTAATCAATAAGGAAAAAAAAGTCACTTACAGTTTTGATAATGGTGCATAGATAAATGGGACACGCTACAAGACCAAAGCAGTTTTTAACAGCAAAAAACTCCTGCAAGATTTATTCATGTACCCATGGCAGTATAAGGATATAAGCAAGGTTGATGAGCAGAGGTTACATCTTCTTTAGACCAGCTGATAAGGCAGAAATTAATAAACCATCAGGCACATAAACCCTTATATGGGTCTGAAAACACAATTTTAAAAGTATATAAAGTCTACATAGAGTTTATAAGTGGGAAAAATATATAAAGAAAATCAGGCCTACCAATCTTGGTAGCACCTCTTCAAAAGTGCAAGTAGCATCAGAAAGGAAATTCCAAAACAGCATCTCAGCTTGTTATGCAATTCCCTGTAAGGGTCTTCCTCAACAGATCTGGTCACTGTGGAATTCAAAAAGAAATGTAGGGGCCTGTCAGGCAGCCAAGTTTATTTCATTACTGGGATAAGGGAAAAAAGAATAGAAAACAAATTTCGTTAACTTTTCTTTTTTTGCATCTCAACAGCAATAGCGAAAGGCTCTGGGCTTGGCTGCAATTGTGCTGACGCTGCAAGAGGCAAAGTACAACATCTTTTGCCTTTCTACCATTGCATGAGCTCTGCAGCAGAAACCTCGTTTTCTCAGCAATTGTTCTAAGCAAATGGGAACTCAGAAAACACACTAGAGCATAGAATATAATAATGCATCGCACTCAGAGAGTCACTTTTCTGAATGCAGGCATGCTTTCGTGTTTCCCATTTCCCTCTCTCGAAATAAGGAAATTCCTGACCAACACAGGATATCAAAGGGTCCCTTCCTCATTGACACAAATTATAAGCAAGCAGTCCTCTTCATCTCTGCCAATCAATAGCATTATTTGATAATGCTGTTGCAGAGAGGAAATCAGAAAGGCAAAAGCCCAGCTAGAACGCAATCTGGCCACTGTCATTAGAGACAATAAAAAAATGTTTTTACAAATACATTAACGACAAAAAGAGAGCCAAGGAGAACCTCCATCCTTTATTGGATRYGGGGGGGAACGTTGCCACTGAGGATGAGGAAAAGGCTGAGGTACTTAATGCCTTCTTTGCCTCAGTCTTTAATAGTCAGACCAATCACCCTCAGGGTATTCAGCCCCCTGAGCTGGAAGACAGGGACAGCGAGCAGGATAAACCCCCCATAATCCAAGAGGAAGCAGTGAACGACCTGCTACKCCACCTGGACGCTCACAAGTCTATGGGGCCGGATGGGATCCACCGGAGAGTGCTGAGGGAGCTGGCGGAGGAGCTTGCCAAGCCACTCTCCATCATTTATCAGCAGTCCTGGTTAACGGGGGAGGTCCTGGACGACTGGAGGCTTGCCAATGTGAAGCCCATTTACAAGAAGGGCTGGAAGGAGGATCCGGGGAACTACAGGCCTGTCAGCCTGACCTCAGTGCCGGGGAAGATTATGGAGCGGCTCATCTTGAGCATTTCAGCTTTCTCCAGATGATGTGTTACAAGTTCCTCCTTTGACAAGAGACTGCATAAAAAGTGCATGGCTTTGCCTCCCCCACCGCAGTGAGAAGGCAGACAAGATTGCACACTGCCAAGACACCTTCAAAACACACTTTTGCAAAAAAGGGATTTCTAAAGTTGAAATTATTAGTATTTTTTATGACAGTGTACAAAAGCTCTCACTGTGCATAGAATCCCGCTGTGCTGAGTGTTGTACAAAGACAGTAATAGACACTTCCTTGAGGAAGAGCTGACGAAGAGCTGTTTGAAGTTCACCCAGCAAGGCAGTAACAGGGCCAAGTCCAGACCAGACTAGAATGACCTGTCCTTCACAAGCTTTAAAAATTTTTATGAGTCTTTAAAAGTTATCATTACGTTTTGTAAATGTAGGCTCAGTCCTATCTCACCTTACACAGACACTTAAATACCTCCATATTAAGGCAACTATTTAGGCACTCCAATAGCCTACAGAGGGAGAAAGGATCTTCCAGGAGACAGTTCATATCTTAGATGACCTGAATCAGATCAGATTGCTATCAACCCCTTAAGAGCTTTTCCCACCATTGGAAGACAAGTTTTTCCATCTTTAGCTAAGAATTCTGATTCAAGTGATAGATTATATTTCTGCCACGTTAACACCAAGTAACCATAGGACAGGTAAGGGCAGTGAGACACAGCTGATCCATATATTTTCCATCATCAGAAAATGCCCCCCAAAAATAAATACCCTGATGTATGCAAAAACGCACCTTATATACAGGTATATGTATATAGAAAGACAGAGAGGAGATTTTATATATTTAAAGATACATGTAAATTTTGGCTATACTTTTCTCCCTTGCTTACCTCAATGTTGTTTGCCTTTGCAAACTGCAACTTCTTAAGGAAAAATACTAAAAATTAAATCATAATTGCATAGATCTACTATGGACACATCGAGTGAGATCAAGATTCCTTTATTCCTGTACATTCCTTTATAGTCAGAAAAATCATTATTACTTGTACAAGGTCCATAGACCCTCTTTTTCATCTTTCATTGCATGAAGTTTGGGACCTGGTTGTGAGACCTGCCATCTATTCAGCCCTTTGGTACTATGTCAACACAAATAAACAGCTACCTTAATAGTGCTGGCATCAAAAGTGTATTCATTCTATTATGCTATACCACAGACATAACACAATCATGTCACAAACTGCCCTGTGAGAGAAGAAAACAAAACAGAATAGAAAATGGCTGAACTGATGGATGGATTTTGGACCATAGTGTGTATCAGTGATAAGAATGATGATTTTACTGCTGTATAAATATTTTAATATGCACAATCAATTAATAATTTCCAATATTTTCTTAGAGAGCTGATAAAAATTATTACACTTCAGGCTCATTTCAGCAATGTTTAAATGCAGGTGGAAACCTACAGCACGAATCAATCTACTGGCATAGTCACCTAGGATTTAGGAATATAACTCGAGTAATTTTTTCTTATCTTACAGAGAGCACTGTGAAAGGTATTTCAATTTATTGTGGATAACAATCTATCAAAATAAACCTGCTCAGGACATGCCCTGAATACAAATGAGGCAGCATGAAAATAAAAAGGAAAACATGAATTTTAATTAACCCTGTGATGGTTCRCAGATCTTGAAGTGCTCAGTCTGAAAACAAAGATCTTCTAAAGCTTATATTCAACTTACGTGCTTCTATAACACAAACTATCAAATCTATTAAAACAACACCACAGGACATTTGTAGATTAGGAAAGTATAGAGAAGAAACTCTTCTGGTACTGTATAGAGCTACAAACTGGATCAATAATACCAGCTCAAACCAGGCACTGCATGCCAGTCCCTCAAGTCATCACTCAAGGTACAACTCCAGCTGCTTCTTTACCAGATCAGGTTTAAATCTCCCACTCTGAACCTTATATTATAATCCTGCCACGAAGTAGCTTGGTGTGTGGCTATTTGATGTTTTACTTTCAGCTTCATGATTCATCTGATAACTTGAGGACCTCCAGCTCTGATATCCTAGGGTGGCAGAGACAACATATTCTGAAGAACCAAAAGGCAAAGAGAAGGAGAAACAATAAAGAAAACCCTTGGAATTTTTTAAGACACACTTGTATTTGGGCTGAGGAAGTAGGATCTAAGTAATGATTTTTTAATGCCTTGAATGCTAATAACATCAATGAATTTATTGAAGAGCATACAAGAGCTTGAACTTTAGGAACATTAGCATTGCCTCTTACCACATCATCTCCTTTAGTGGGCTGCCTGAGAGTGGGCAGTGTAAACACCACCCCTTGTCACGAGCCATGTTATTCCTATAACAGGAAAAACCTCCAGTTGGCCAAGGCTCAATGCACATAAGAAGTGAGCCAATGCACAATATGTGTTTATTCTTCAGATACCAAACTGCTACAGCTCTTGGTCCTCTTCACCCAATGTGTCCCTGGCTCATTCTGTCACAGTCAAAGGCAGCAGGTGGTATCTGCTTCCTTCAGTTCAACAGCAAAACTCCTGTGGACAAGAGCAGGATCCAGGATTGGGGCTTCATTCTGCGCCCAGCAGACTTCCTGAGAAGCACCTTGTGCCAGCCACGTGGGCTGCCCAAAGCTGGTCAGAGGCCTGATGTACACTGATCAGGACACAAAAAGCACACGACTGCTGCCTTTCTGTCTTGCTAGTGCTCACATCCCGAGCATACATCAACTTGTGAACAGCAGCATTTCCATCTTACAGCCACCAGTTTTCACATGTAAAAGGCTGAAGCCTACTGCCAGAGGTCAAGGAAATCAAGAATTTCTCAGTGCCTATGCTCTGAAGAAAGATTTCCATAAGCCAACCAAAAGAATTCATTAAAGCAGCAAAGCAAGGCATGACCTTAGGAGAAAGCAGAAGGCAGTGAAAAGGCTGCCAGAGAACTCAGAATAACTTTCTGCAGAGGGGTAGCTACAGAGCACTAAAGCCACTGATACAACAGCCATGATTACATTGCCTTTGTTCTTTATTTCCAAACAGAAACACCTTGGTAAGGGCCCTGAGATCATCCCCCTCCTGGAGGCTTGGCTGCCTGTGCTGAGGGCCAACCTGGAGACAGCGCAGCTGGGCTGCCCCTTCCTCCTGGCACCTACGGAGAGGCTCAGGACAGTGCTGCGGGGAGAACCCCTTCCCACATCCAGGCCTGGCCTCAGCCCAGCACCGTACCCAGGGAGGTGCCCAGTGCCCGGGGCGGGAGCTGCCCGTGACTGCCCTGCTCCTGGCTGGGGTGGTGGGAGAGGCCCTGGCTGCCCAGCCAGGCCCTGACAGAGCCCCTATAGCACCCGGCCCCTGGCCCCCCAACCCCAGGGAGACACCGGCCCTGCAGGACCCTGACACCGAGCGTTTTGTGAAGACTGGCAGAGAAACCTATTCAGAAAATACAGGGTATTTAGCCTAATAAAAACTCCAACACTGGTGTATTAAGCTACTGTTCCTCCTCTGTCCATTAGCAACAGTAATCCCCTGAAAAATGAAAGACTTTTAAACAGTAAAGTAATTAGCTGATAAATAGGTGGTTACAAACTATTATTTCTGGCTAAAATTAATGTAGCAGCAGTATTTTGATAAATTCTAATAGGAAAAACTTGGAAGCCTCCTCATAGTATTTAACATAAGGCAAATTAAAGTGCTGACATTTTTATGGTGTTTTAATTAATGAGAATCTGGAGTGGAATTCTCATGCAAATACTGTACGTAGTGTATGACAACCCTATTAATACCAGAGGAGTTAATTATGATTAGTGCTATTACACTGAGTACTAAATGAATTAACAATAATGAGGCACTCCTAATACTATCATCACATTTCCGCRTACATTTTAATGGATAGGTTTCACCCTAATTAGAGCTGATAAATTATTAGCAGCAAACAAAATTATCTCTTCCGTTTATCGCTTTTTCTCTCTGCCCTGTATTCAGAAATCAAAGCTCATTTCTGAGAAAGAACTGTTACTTGTGAATATCCAACATATTTCTAGCCTTTATCAAACTGTTCTCACAACTGTTAGTTAAAAGAAACTTCCATCACAGGGCATTATTTCTACTCCTAAACATTTTAAGCAGGGAATATCAACAACTTTGAGCTTATTTACTAGGGTGTCAGCTAACCAGAGGCTTCCTCTAAGTCACTGGGCAATAGATAACTGCATTGCCATCACTTAGCAACCTGAATTGCTAAAAGCAAAACCAAAGAACTGAACTTACTGGAAATCTTGAAAGATGAAGGGGTCCGTTTCAGACACTGTGGTGAGCGAGTAAATCCCAGATTAACAAGGCACCACAGCAGTCAGAAAGGACCCTGSCCGGACTTGCACACTTCTGTCCGTAGTTCCCAGTCAGAAGTACATATGCACATGCTTTGGGCTTTGAGCACAGCAAATCCAACATTGCCAGGGCATTTCAGATACAGAACATGTTCTGCATTCATGCAATAAATCCACTGTGTAGGGAGAAGGGAAAGGGGATGTGAACAGAGGCAATGAATTTACTGCAAAGGTGAGAACACATGGGCAGCACATACGCAGTAAGCGCAGTGCTTCCTGCACATCCTCAGCACAACCGCAGCATGCCAACCCATCCGTGCACAAGCGTGTGAGCACTGAGTGGCTGCAGTATACAACACACACGCTCTGGTCATTTCTGGAAGTTCAGCACGCAGGAGCAGTACCAGGCTTGGCCAGGCTAGAAGACATTCTCAAATCTTATACCAATATAAAATGTCCTCACAATCCACTTGTGCACCATTTCTGACTAGAAGATGAGACGTATCCAGGAAAACCCTGACAATTGTTACCCTTAACCTTTGACGGAGGAGTTGACTGGCACCATTTCTTACTTTGTCTTAGTCGATTCCTCTATTCCTGCCAACTAACGTGGTTTTCCCTCCCAAGAACTGGCTGTGATGCAGAGGCACACAACAAAATAGCAAGGAAAAAAATTAAAAACTGCTTTTAGACAGGTAGGAAGGGCTGGTGGGGAAAAAAGCAGGAAACCGTCAGAAACAGAAAACTGTATAGAACAAAGGAATAAATCTGAGCTTGAGAGGACTGTTTTTATAATGGCGGTCAGGTGAAAAATACTTCATAGAGAGGACAGCTTTTGCATGATTTATGCTCGTTCCTGATGTTCATTTCTGCTTATCTCTATCTATCTATATTATCCCTGGTTGCTGTATGTTGTTTCAATTGCTATCACAAAGTAAGCTAATTTCATGTGCTCATGAGATATCCTTTGGATCCTCTCACTGCTGTACTACTCTCAGAAACTCAATAGCCAAGCACAACTAAATGCTTCTTTAAAATCAGTTCAAAATCAATGTAACCAAGTGTTTTGTGATAATTTAGTGCATTGGTTTAGGGAAAACATCAAATTGTTTCTTATGATGAGCATTCAAAATCTACCTACTAACTCTGTGGAGACAGCCATAAATCCTCTTTGGGAAGAGGTTCTCTATCTTCCAAATCCTATTACAGCAAGGCAGTTACCAAAGCAATACTTGCATAGCAGTACCTAATATATAAAAGTATATAAAAATTCATGCACAGTAGTAATTTTTTTTTTTTTTAAACAGAGAAGGAGTCAGATAGTATTCTTTCACTGTTCATGTTTCTGATTTATATTGACAAAGGCACTCAGCACACAAATAGATTTTGCTGTTCACTGTGAAATACTGTTCTTGCTGACTTCTAATTTCAGGCATATTCATGCCTTACAAAACAGTGGAATACGATCTAATTAAAACTTGCAGTGTTTTCTTTTCATTTGCTAAGATATTAAAGGAAATAAATTTTAAAGTGTAATCAGGAAAGAGCAGAGCTGGTTTTCACCTCACTTTTGCTGGTAGCTCTGTGGAAATAATAGCGTTATGCTAGTGTAAAACCAACCGTTGAGGGAAAAACAAATTGTTCACAAGATCCGGCCCTGGATCACTAATTTCAAATAGTGCCTTACTTCTTGAGTAAACCTGCTGGTTTCATTGGCCTTCCCAGTAGAGAAAAAAACTCTTATATTAACATGAATAAAGCTAACAGAACATAGTCTTTAGACAGTATATTCTGCAATCAACATTTACTCATCTGTACCTACCTATTTCACTATGATGTCCACTTTTAACAGATGGCCAGTTAAATGTTCTGGTTTGCAATCCTGAGGCAGATCATTAAAGAGACCAGAAAGGATTTGTTTAATAGTTTGTCAGTACACATTGTGGTTACGGTCACAAATTTGGGATCAAATCTAGCAGCATAGTCTCAGGTAAAACTTATGTTTTTCCTTGCACTGGTAGGGAAGGCAGGATTAGAGCCCTGCTGGTCTGGGTTCATGTCCTACTCAGCATTCAGGCACAGCTTGAAACTAATGCATGATTTTAAACAGGCAGCAGCCACCAGAAGAAACAAATGAAGTATGTCTTTTCATAGCACACTTTCAGAGGGGAAGAGGAATTGTTACCCTGGAATATACATTTCTGTTTGTCTCCAACAGCACCTAACATTAAATTCTTGTGAAAACCCCTTCGCCAGCACACCTAGCTACTTAGTGCCTACTAGTGCACAATTCTTGTGAGGGAGTGATCTGCTGTTCTGCAGGCTGATGTCTGAGGTTTAGCCTTTCTTAAACACTCCTCCTGATGCTGTTTCTATCTTTCTTCACCTTGTTTCCTACTAAGTTAAACAGCAATTTGCAAGTACCTCCTCCAGTTATYCATTGCTTCTGAATACTTTCCAAAAGGAATTACCTTTGATAAAGAAACGCAGAAGCACAGGTAGCTAGAGGTATGGAGGAAGATAAGTAATTTAGGTGCACAGTTTTAAAATAGCATTAAAATTTTTCTTAAACACTAGAAAGATTTAATGTTTCTGCATGGAGAATTCCAACTGATAAGGGAATGTGGAAAAAATAAGGGCGGCAAGGTAGAAGATAAATGAAGAATAAACTGGAGAGGTGGGAAAATATGAAGGGAGGATAGAGGAAAAAGTTGTAGCAAAAGAATAGTTCAGCTCTTCTCTACATGCTTCAGCTTATCTCCTCTCCCTTTTTCCCAAATATGTTTGTCCTCCTGGTAACTCTTTCTTTTCTTCCTCCCTTTCACTAAAAAATTAGTTCTCTAGTGGACCTGCTAAGCTATTTGATATTTTTAACTGTTAAACTATATACAAGTAGCTATATTTGTCAAGCAAGGCAGATGCTGGAAAGCTCTAAAAGTCCCTCGCTATGACTTCTACAAATGATTAGCAAAAGTATGTAATACAGTAAAAAAAGATGTTATCAACATTGACTGATAACAACGGCATAAAGTCCACACTGGGAAAATCATGTACAGTTCAGTGTTTTAAGATTTCTGATTCTTAAACCCAAGCATTTATCAAGTTGATTACAGCATTATTCTTGCCAATGTGACACCCATTTACAAGAAGGGCTGGAAGGAGGATCCGGGGAACTACAGGCCTGTCAGCCTGACCTCGGTGCTGGGGAAGATTATGGAGCGGTTCATCTTGGGRGCGCTCGCAAGCCATGTGCGGGACAACCAGGGGATCAGGCCCAGCCAGCACGGGTTCATGAAAGGCAGGTCCTGCTTGACCAACCTGATCTCCTTCTATGACCAGGTGACCCGCCTAGTGGATGAGGGAAAGGCTGTG
>JAYKAV010003169.1:377825-441371 GCA_035582835.1 Phoebastria nigripes
AGGGCAACGAAGCTGGTGAAGGGTCTGGAGAGCAAGTCTTTTACAAGGAGCGGCTGAGGGAACTGGGACTGTTTAGCCTGGAGAAGAGGAGGCTGAGGGGAGACCTTATTGCTCTCTACAACTACCTGAAAGGAGGTTGCAGCAAGGTGGGTACAACCTTGCTACAGTCTTTTCTCCCAAGTAACTAGTGATAGGACGAGAGGAAATGGCCTCAAGTTGCACCAGGGGAGGTTTAGATTGGACATTAGGAAAAATTTCTTTACTGGAAGAGTGGTTAAGCATTGGAACAGGCTGCCCAGGGAAGTGGTGGAGTCACCATCCCTGGAAGTATTTAAAAGACATGTAGATGAGGCGCTTAGGGACATGGTTTAGTGGGCATGGTGGTGTTGGGTTGACGGTTGGACTCGATGATCTTAGAGGTCTTTTCCAACCTTAACGATTCTATGATTCTATGATTCTTGCTGGTTCAACCAAGCACATGCTGTTGAGACATTATGTCCAGTCTGGATGTCCAATTTTTAAGGTGGAGTTTGAGAAAGAGTTGTGGACTCTGGCCAAAACACAAAAGAATGATTCAAAGACTGTAAAACCTTTGAAAAGTGAGCAACTGACAGAAGCTTTGGCTGTTTCATTTTCCCCTGAGAAATGTAAAAACTTGATGAGATCACAGTCTTGCATGGTGACATAGTACATGGAGAGGAGTTTAGAACAGAGCTGTTAAGAACAGGGCTTGCTTTAATCTTTCACAAAAAGGCATGGCAGGATGCAGAGGTAACAAATTATTTTAACRGATTATTAACAAAACATCATTAACTCAGGTACCTTGTAGATTCTTCCATCATTTCAATCCCTTATATCAAGGTTGGATGCCTTTCCAAAATATGCTGTTGAACGTATGGATGAAGCAACATGCCCTGCACTGTACAGGAGGTCAGATTAGATTTTCCCAATGGTCCTTTCTAGCCTTCAAAACTAAGAGTAAAGTTAATGATTCAGTGGGAACAAGAGAAGCCCCCTTATAAGGAAAAATGTTATAAAGTCCCAATCCAGCACAGCAAATACATATGTACTTAACAGTACAGTTCCAACGATCTCAGTCAAAATACTTTCAAGCTGCTCTTCTAACAGCTCAATATCCTACACGCTGGACAGTCATATTGTAAGAGACCAAAATAGCTTACAATTTAAGCAGAAAAAACAGAAGAAGAGTGGCAGAAATAAAGTATGATCCTGTATCTCTCATCAGGAGGCACAGTGTGACATGGAAGCCAGATAGGGACCGCGCAGGAAACTAATAATGAGCTGGTAACGAAACATGGCTCTTAAGACATTCCTGTTCCCAGTCACAAAACCTCTTTCCCCATAGGACACACAGTAAGTACTGGAGAGAATCCCTAGTGCACACAGTGGCATGGTGGTAATGCCCTCATAGGGAAGATGTTGTTTTAAGCAATATGCTTCTCAGAAGAGTGTTTATATTCTGAACCTTATGAGAGAGAACAAACATTATATAAGAGAGAAAAAAAAATATCGGGGATCTCCTATTTCTTATTCAAAATGAACTGATTGTGATTTGTGCAGGAGACTTTCAGTTGGAAGAGGTTTATTTCACCTAAAAACAAAAGACAAATCAAAAGACAACAATTTGTATGGGGAGGGTGATACAGAATCACCTTCTCAGAAGTACAGAGTGCATACAGTATTCATCCAAATCTTTTAGACAAAATACTGAGTGTCTAGCTAGTGTGCTCCAGTTCTGAAAAATAAGTGTAGAGTATTTGAGCAGACAAGAATGGCAATGTCCCTCTCTTCAGTCACGTGCACAGGATACAGTCTAACACACCCATAAAACCCTTACTAAGTCTTTTTTGTGCAGAAGGTTCCTTTACATGCACACCTGGTACCAGACACAATATACATCTCCAATTGCATTTCACCCTAGCTTCAGCTCACATATGGGTCATGCTCAGTCTTATTACAACAGATTATCTCCTATGATGATGGCTTAAACCATGACAGAAATACTACTAATATGATTAGCTTTCATCACAGCATGAACGTAAGTCAGTATTGCCTTCTAGCTCTGCATTTATAAAAGCATGAATCTCAAGATGATGTTGAGGTACCTGTCAGAATATACCATTAAGTGGCAGCTACTGGAAAAGTATATTTAGGTGTATTTAGCCTACAAAAAATTTCAAGACATCATCAGTTTAGTGTATATGAAATGTAAATTAAGACATTAAGGCTCACGATGAAAAAATTAATGGCCAGTTATGTGTACACTGGTCCATCTGTAAAGACAGTACAGTTGCTTGTAGTTAGTTTAGTCCTTGTCCAGGTACTTACAAACGCATTGACTTGCAGAGACGCTGCATACGTTTGCTTCCCAATGAAATCATGGTGATTACACAGTTCTTGGTACACCAAGTGCTACACAGTTCCATTTGTATCAACCTTCCCTGCCTATTGAGATGATCAACATCTCAGCACGCAGACACCAAGAGTATATTTACTGTTCATTACAGAACTTTCTTTTTATGCATATCTTTGTAAATGGCCAATGCAATTCCTTTCTTAAGGACCAACAAACCATCAATATTCTTCCCAAGTTTATGGAAATTTTCTGAAACTGGAGATCCTGCTGGGAGAACTTACCAACTTGCTCGCCGCCTTCACTGACAGATACTGATTTACCAGTGAAGACGGGCCACCCATCTCTCGCTCGTGTTCTGTCCAATCTTGTATCTATCTAAGACATTGTTCAGGTAGTATCTTCAGCAATTCAAGCACCCTAAGTTTTTAGATACTTCTTATTCAGGATCTTTACCTGTGGCAATAAGGAGATACTGTGCAGCTGATTTTCTTTCTGGAGATTCTGAGTAGCAAGTCCCCTCCTCCATTAATAGCTGGACACTTCTAGTAGGCTATAATGGTAGATCAGTTTGATGTTCTAGTAGGACTGTGGATGACCTGGCCGCTGAAATAAGTTCTGTGAGGCTCTATCAATTCTTTGGTTCCTAATATTCCTGAAGTATTGTATTTGCAAATACATCAAGACTTTGATAAAGTCTTTTTAATGTAAAAAAAAAATCTATAAATTGCTAGAGAATATTGAAGAAATATAATCATTTTTGTCCATGAAACTGCATTACATTTTATAATTGTTGATCTATATTTAAAGTTCATTTCTTCATTTTCCAGTAACATGTATTCATTTCTTGGTCAAGGCATTCATTCATTGCTTTGCTTTTCTGGAATGAGTGAGTCTCCACAGCATCACAGTATTATTTTATCCACATGTTTAAAATCAAAGTTTAGGCAATTTCCCCTTTAACCTTTTACTGACTTATGAAATCACATTCTCTGTTGATAATGATAATTCTTTTAACATATCAAATACAACATGTATGCATTCCATTGTTCTGTATTTAAAATCAAGCACATGAAGGTAATTCTGTCTTGTTTCAACTTTTGACTTTTATAAAAGAACTAGCTCTTTATAAACTGTTTAACTCATTAAAATTTTACAAAAATCCATTAGAAGAGTTTCTCATTTTATCCAAATACTATTCATCAGCATTTCTAGTTTCATTTTAATAACTCCTCTTTTTAAGATTATAAGAGTAATGTCATACATATCTCTTACATTAACATTAAAAAAGCCTGAAATGGAGGATAGCTAGGGGCTTTTTTCTGTTCTATAAATATACCAGAAGAAAAAAAAACTCATTTTAGTGTAATATATTCCTCCACATTAAACAAGGAATTTTTCTTCCAAACACTTAACTTGTATATCAGTCAGTCTTAGTTTTAGATGATTAAAAAGAAGCAAAATGTATTATTCTCTTGCATTGTATATACTTTGAAATGTGCAATTTGGAAAATTAAAACTTCCTTCTCATCTTTACAGAAGAGAAAAAAAGAAAGATGAAACATATCTTTCTTGCAGGTGTTTCATTAAAAACAAGCTGTGACCTTGGAAACAACGCTTCAGTGAACCAACATAGTTATAACTCACTATTTCACATGTTGCGCCCTTTAAACATATGTTAATTCAAAATTACAGCCTCTGTTTCTCTTCACAGAAAAAGCTATTTAACTCACTGTAAGTCTTTGTTTGATATTTTTTTTTTTTTTTAGTTCTATCATAATATAGGCATCACAAGCACACAAAATCTTTGCAGATACAATTAGAACTATGTTATACTGTAGCATGTCCGTAGCAATCCTGAAATCAAGTGATCCTTCTAACTGTCTGGTAACAAATTTCACTGGACAATGTCAAGCAGTGCTGGATGTTAGAGAATTGTTTCTTGGAATGTGCAAACTACACTAAATGACAAAATACTGCATTGCTGTGGAAGATGCGCCACACCACATACCAAAAGTGCCTTGCATAACACCGCTGCTGAGTGAGAAGTAATAGACCAGTGCATAACACTTCAGCTGCACCAGGCTCTTGTGGTCATCCTGAATTGTTCTAATGTTAAAACAGGCTCATCTTTTTTTTTTTTTTTAAATAAGAAATTAACACTGTAAAAATTAAAGCCTGCAGTCAATTCCATGTAAACCATGACACCCATTTTTAAACTGCAGAAACAGATTTTTCCCTGTCAGATACTCAGACTCAGTTTTTTAAAATGTATGGGTTTGTTGCAATTTCTGGATTAGAATAAATGCATGATATGTCTTGTCATAAAACTTGAAGAGATTATACATGAATAAGGAATAATTTTGAACTTTAATATTAATAGACCACCAACATGCTTCTTGTTCCTCTTACAACTTCATGATTATAACACTATAGCTTCCTATAAATCCATTATTAATGAGAGCTATCACTATTATTTTTCATTTCTCCAGTAGCACCAGCATGTGTGTGATAATATTATACATGTAGCTAGTTAAACTTCCACCTCAGAAGTTCTTGCTTGGTTTTAGTGGAACATAAGAGAGCAATGTATACAGCTGTGTTTGAATAATTTTCATTACAAGATACAAAGAAAAAGTGACTGGATCCTCCAAGMTAAAAAGGAAGTTAATTGACTCAATAAATTTAAAAAAAGGAGCTCCAGTATTTTTTATTTAGAGACTGTTGAATAAGTATTTTGCTTATTGATTTTTACTGTTCAGTTTTAACTATTTTTGATTGTATTTTATAGTACCAAGATTTCTAAAGTTGATTTTGAAGCATAGTAAGGTCTTAATAGTATAAGACCTTTTACAGTATTGCATTGTAAAATCATAGCTAAGAAATGGTAGGATAGCACAGATATGTGTGTGTGAAAGAATTATACAGTAGTGAATTAATAAACTTCAGCTCTGTTTATTGGTTTAGTTCTGCTCAAGGACAGAGTAAAATGAAGTAAGAATGGGGGGAGTAGAAGATGGATAATTACTAGAGAAAGACTGCCTGTGACAATACAGTATCTCTCTGGAAAGAGAGAAAAACTGGGGAACAGTACAAATTCACATACTTCAACTATCCTGCAGCTGATGTCGAGCAAYAGATACAGATAGTCTCTCTGAACGCCATACACTACCCTCATCAAAGATCATTGTCTGAGTCAACAAGTAAAAGCAAAAAATAAGTAGCCATCAGAGGAAGTAACATAATCTTTCTGGATTACCTCTGTCAATAAGTGCTCTGCAGATTGCTTCCATCCTTATGTTTAATGGATCCACTACTTCAAAAATATGCTAAGCAAAAGCAAGCCTGTAATGAGGTATGCTCTGGGGTCTGCCGTCACAAAGGGCCAGCGCAGGGCTTGCATAGAAACTTTGGAGACAGCGGACCTGAGCAAGAAAATGCTCACTGGCAGAATATCGTAAATTCGGCTCAGAGAAAGTCACTCCTTAGAAAATGGATGTTTCTTACTTCTCTGAGACCTTGAGTCCTACCAACCACGTTTCTAACACCACTGACTTATTCAAGAATAGCTATGTTTGGTTGATGTTTTTCTCAATGACCTTGATAAACAAAATCTAGAGGTATTTTTGGTCATCATCTGTGTTCAAAATTAAACATTGCTGCAGTTCATTTCCTGATGTTTTCCATTTTTTGATAGTACAATATTGTTCTTCAAAGCAAGGTAAAAATTCCCTGGAGATACTTCCCACCTGAAGCAGTGTAGAATGGTAAGGTGGTAATGAAGAAGCAGTAAAAAAATAGATCTAACCAATTCTTACCATTTCATCTACTTCTAAACTTACATAGTTTGCACTCTCATCAGAGTATTTTCTCTTAAGGGTAAATCCTTGCATAGCAATATATACAACAAACATCAGAAATGGTTTAACAGGAGAATCACCTGTCAGATAATTCTAAACTGTATTCCTTCGATGATCAATATTTCATCAATTCTGCAGCAGTCAATATCATATTAACTATAAATCTTTTGGACTAGGTACTCAGGTGATATAARCCAGGGTTAACTGCATCACCTTCTTGTGGCACTTTATACAAATTGAATTGCTGCATCCTTGATGTTTTCTAGCTGTGGAATTAAGTGGAGCTTAGCAAATTTTCTTTTCCATTCTCTGGAATACTGGGAATACTCTAATACTCAGTAAGGCAAATTTCCTCTCAACAGCTGCACATGCCCAGCATTGTCCCTCTCTGTTTGGAATTCATGGGTGGATCAGACTCAATATTGTCTTTCCACTAGCAGAACTTTGATGATTCCCTACATACCTGTGAATGTCATGCTGCAAAAAAGATTGTGTGCAAGCAAAAACTGTAACTGTACAGTCATATTGACCAAGATCACTGACCCCTGGACAAATTCAGCATTCATTCAGTCAACAGAAGCAATTCCATTGACATTCAGTAGTTGTTAGAGGAGGCTTTTACAGGCAAGGGGGATGATCCTGATTTGGCTATTATCATTTGATTGGTTTCAGTAGAGCAAGCACTATTATTTTCAAAGATGCAAATAAGATCAGAATGAAACCTTACTAATTACATGACTTGCCTACCTTGCTTTATTAAGGAGTTCCAAATTAATTTAGCATTAGTTAATGAGCCTCTAAAAGAAACTATTATTTGGTAATTGTTTTCACTTGTTTCAGACACTTTTTCAGATTAGCTACATTCAGCAGTTATGCTGCTTTTTTTTTTTCTTACGACCCACTCATCTACTTTTCACAGCTTTTTGGTAAAATATTGCTATCAATTACTATGTGACTACTAAACCTTTTCCTTGTTGATTTGATAATTTAGTGAAAGAGAGAGCCAAATTCTGTTTTCAATGAAGCCATTGCAAAAAGCCTTATAGAGTTCAACAGGAGTAGGAATAGTCCCTCCAAAGGTGAGGGGTATTCAGACTTGAAGTTGTTGAGTAGGTATGTAGCTAGTTAACCAGCAATCTTCTTAAAAGCCAGGATGAAGAAGGGAGGCTCAAGTTCTTCACCACAAGCTCTGTGCAGGTCTCAATGAGCAGTTCTGACTGAAGTTTTCTTAGTCCTTGTATTCCAAAGCGTAGCATCGCTGTAGGATGAGAGTCGTCTTATTTGATAAGGCTTATTTATGAAAAGAAAACCAATTTCACCAAGATCAGATGTTCGCATGATGTATGCACTGAGAATGTCCAGAGCCTATCAGAGGAGTCAGTAACCATTGGTCACTCTGACACAATTAACTGGAAAGCAGCCTGTCCACACCATGCCATTCAGCACGCTGCACCCTCCTGTTCTGTATCCAGCCCCTCATCCATTTCTGAACAAGACTCTTCATGGTAGGAAGTGTTGACTTCATTAAGGCTCTGTATACCGCAGGCAGAAAAATCTGAATGCTAGGTGCCCCACTTAATTAGGAGTTTTGCTACTTGGCATTGCAAAATGAATTATGGGCAGGAGCATCCATGGGGTAGTTTGGTTTTGACTCAGAATGCATTATCCCAGTCTGTATTAACTGGAAAATAGGGACTGATTTTGTATTAACTGAGGTAGAGAATATAAAGCCATGATCATCAGATTTATTAGGTAGAAAAATGTATAGAGTTATGAGATTTTTTTTTTACCTGAGGTTAAACTGTAATAGTAATAATGTAACCATGATAAAGCTGTTACTGCAGAAGTGATATAAATGTAAATGAGACAATGTTTAATCAACAGAATAAACCCCCCAATGCAATACTTAACAAACAACCATATATGGTTTATAGGAGTATGTAAAATATTCGACTTACTTAAAGTAAAAAAAATGGCATGGTCTCTGGAGCTTCTTTTTAAATTTCTTCTACATGGATCATTCTGTCCAGCTACAAAAAGAAGGTTGAGTTTGCAAAAGATAGCAAAGTGCTAACAGACTTCTCTTCTTCAAGGTGTTTATTTTGATGTTGGCAACAATAAGTGTTAATTAGTGTTTTGTTTGGCTCCTGGTTGGGATCCCCAAACACACAGGCACTGGAGCAAAGCTGACCCATCCCTACCCTTCCAGAAGTACGTTTTGACAGCTCTTACAGCGGGTTTGGAACTGTCGGGTTTAAACATTATGGGAACAGATTTCAGCCAGATCAAAAGTATCACGGTCTCCATCTACCATCAATGCTCATATCTGCAAATTTCCACTAATTCTTATTGTAAAAATCTGGCCCAGTAGCTACTACCCAAGAGATGGGCAGCAGCGTTTCAGTTTCAGTATGGTACTTTAAGTACAGTAATGCAGGGTAGGTACAATTAAGAGCTCAGTCCTGCAAACACTTCCCATCAGATACAGTTACCACTGGCATAGTCAGGGACAAATCCAAATGGACAGCATTTGCCCATTAAACTTGGGCAATATAGAGCTTTCCTCGCTATTACTGGAACACCAAACAGGTGAGTTTTCTCCCTTGTTGTTTAGTAATTTTATAATTAGAAATACAGTAAGTACAATAAGTACAGTGTAGACATTGCACCTAGGGACATGGTTTAGTGGTGGACTTGGCAGTGTTACGTTTACGGTTGGACTCAATGATCTTAAAGGTCTTTTCCAGCCTAAACGATTGTATGATTCTATGATTCTACATGACACGCTCATACAATAGCACTCAATTCTGCTAACATGTTCAGTTACTGTCTAGCACGAGGGAGGGATTACTAGCTAGCTAGCATTACAGGGCCCCATAGGGAGTGTTTTCAGGATCAGACCCTTTTCTTCCTAAGTCATCTTCCTGCCCAAGGCGACAATCAACACATAGTCACAACAAAAATTACTTTGGAACTGAATAGAAATTTCACATGGCTTGTCAGTACTGCTGTGCAGGGAAGTGTGCATATTATCACACTAGTAGGAATAGGACTAGCAAGGATGAAGAAATCATAAAATAATGAAATAACTGGTATTCCAATAGATAAATTCCAGTCCTACATCTCATATCTCCATTGTTTTACAATGCTGCAATAGATTTTTCCTATATGCAAATCTCTTTGTTTAATTATTGCTTCTAAATGAATGGCAAAAAGACTCTGTGGGTTTTAAAAATATTTCATCATCCTTCCAGCAGTATCAGAACTAGAATTTGTAGCAGTCATGCAGGTTTGATACTATTCGAGCGCCAGCGGAACAACACTGGGAGAAGAAATGGGCAGAAGAATGAGGATGTCAATTTAATTTAGAGTTCAGCTCTGCCAACACTGTTCATACTGAGTGCTACCTCAGTCAGGGAGAAATCCTACTGATTTTAATGTGATTATTCCTTAGGCAAAGTACTTCTGGAGAGGAGGAGGAGGCAGGAAGGTTCATTCCTAGGTTATGAGGCAATGAACAATAACCATTCCATACTGGATGGCCATGAGGCCCAAATTTGAAAATAAACAACGATGAACTAAGCGTGAACTGGACTTTGCATTAATAATAATATGCACTTTAAAAGAAAAGACCATTAACTACCCTTTCTGAGTGTTTTCTGCTTTATTGGCATTTTAACACCTGGAGTCATTGTCTTAGTTTGAACTATGACAGTTTTGTCATCAAGTTCAAAAGAATCAGGATTCTACCCCTAAATTTTTATTGAATGATGATAATTATACAGTAAGCTGCTGTATATCTTATGAATGTAGTATTTTTTTCTACACAATTCTTTACGCTATGTTCTTCACAGAAAATAGACCTTAGCTGTAAATCCTAAGTTGTACTGTCTTTCAACACCGCTGTTGCATGTTGAAAGTGAGAATTTGCTGTGAAGCTGAGAAATCTATAAATGCACTTGGAAATTACAGTACTTGAATTTATAATTTCCCGATTTTTTTTTTTTATTGGAATCCTATCAGTTAGATTTATTGCATGAGAAATTGGGTGTTATTACACTACTTGCCAGAAGACTCTCCTTGTGAATGTCTCTCACATTTTGGAAGAGATCAGAATCCCACAGATGAGAGGGGTAAATAGTTAGGTCTGTGGTGTATGCATAGCTGTAAACATGGCTATTTTACTTCTTTGTGCTGCTCTGCTTCACAGCACAAATAAAAATCAGAAAGTTCAACAGTGCTACTGGAAAATGCAAGTCAGCAATCCCAAATTTTAAAAGTGTTTTTTGGGTGCAGGGAGGGTAAGTGGTAAGCTTTCAAAAGGATTTAATGTCAACATCAACATATTTTAACAAGGGAATGTGATCCAAGAAATTCTGCTGGGCTTTCATATTTTGTTTTCTACAGAGTAAAGGAATAAATAATTGTGATTGATATAGTTCTGCAACCTAGCAAGTTTTTTTTCTTCAGAACGGGTTTATAGCGGGTTTTGTCTTCCAATCTTAGTAAATTAACATTGATTATAAGAAGCAATGTTCAAGCAAGACATCCATAAGAATCTCTCTTTGTATATGCTCTGTAAGATGAAGGTATCCATCATCTTCATGCGATGAAAAGTTGCTCACAAAATTGAAATGGATCTACTAGAGCATTTGTGAGGCATTTTAGATGCAGGTTGTTGACTGTCTTTGATAAACTAACTTAGGAAGCAGCAATCTTTTTCCAAACTAAAAGCCTATTAATCAAGTAGAAATCCCTATTTATTTTAAAATGAACATATTTCTTTGCATTGGCATCTTCTCTTCCACTCACTTTGATTTTAGAGATCAGAGTAAACTGTTGTCAGTGTAGTTTATTTCTAACAGTGAGCTTTCAGTTTATCTTTGCCTTGAAGCAGGAAGGAGGAATCTCAGAACAGTACTCTAGGTAATTCCAATTATTCTGGGATACTTGAGACCTGGTGAAGCATTAAGTGACACTGCTCAGATGTGAGAAGGGACACAGAAATGGAGAGCTGTATAGACCATCTTTTTGTGTAAGGCTCAGGATTACCTGGTTTGCTCTGCCTGTGCACTTGTCTGGGTCATTTCTGCAAATTCAGAGAACCTGCAATTTCCTTCTACTGTTTGAGATGGAATCTGTGCAAAGATATGTAATTAAATTTAATGACAATTATCTTTCTGAGGAAATAAAACATGCTCTGCTTAGACTCTGTTTTGAAGCCAAAGCTCAGTATATGTTGCATAAATTTCCTCTTGCTGATGATATATACACGCATGTACATGATACATACATGTACACTTAAGGACATTTCATTTGCAGGGTAAATATTATAGCTGGGTACTATAAATTACATTAGCATAAGGAGGAAGTGAGTAAATTAGCAAAACAAGACTGTTGCTTTGCCAATATCACTGTCACATCCAAGCTTGGAAGCATGGAAGATGAAATGCTTCAATATTTAGCTTCAAATTACAATTTTTATTGAAAATTGTTTAATCACATAAGACTAAAATCATTGCTAGTCAGATTGAGTCAGCAATAGCACAAGGAAGAGGGATAAGTTATGGAATATGAGGCATTGCTCAAGCTAGGCAGCCAGACAGAAGACAGGGTGTAAAACACAGTCTATGGAAAATTCCCACACTGCAAAAATCAAACCACAGGTTCTGCAAACTGCAACACCCKCAAGGAAAACCAGTTTACTGCTCTGGTCTGCACAACACATTGCATATGACCCTGGATATCATGCAAAGAAATTTGGGTATAAACACTGAACATTTGAAAAATTGAACATTTTGCTAGAATATGGTGTGCTGCTTCCTGTAAAAATGGGTAAATAAAATTACAGTTCCAGGCATGCCTCTTAACTTTCTACACAAACATTCCAATGTACATTGTATTAGTAACTTATTAATATTTCTGCTACATCAGGAGGACAGACACAGGTGATTAATTAATGTCAGATCCTGGCTCTGCAGTCTCTGTATTACCTGAGTTCACTTACTTGCAATGCTTTAGAGGTTTGTCACGTGCTGACACTCCATTATATGCAGTGAGTGATCTGGGGAACCAATTTCTATGGTTGGTTTACTGTACATGAACATGATTTTTGACCCAGACAGTACACCTTCTGAATTCCATATCATGCATAAAGGTATGCTATGCACAATACAGTGTATGTACATGCAACACAGGCACCTGTTTGTTATGGGAAACATGTAAATACCTACTTGTCTGTAATGTTTTAGTGGCACTGTACACTACTGTAGCAGACTGTAATGTCAGTGACTATAACAGACAGTACTGAAAAAACACAGCCATGTAAAGGGTTTGTTCACAGAAACAAAATCCAATCTTCTGTGTTATTCATACAATAGAAAAGACACAACCCACCATTTGTATTGCAACCCACCATTTACATCACAACCCTTTGAAAATAATCCAGAACGTCATTATCGATGAAACTGAAGTTTCAGAATGTCTCACCAATAAAAGTGAAAAGACAAACATTTTTCATCTTTGCATGTATTCGAGGAACTCAAGCAAAGCCAAGCAACTGCTCTTCATGTATTTCCATAAAAACTCAGAAGTCATATTTGTAAAATGCACAAAGATGTCATTTACCCCGGTAGACTGTGTATTGCTACATACAATGTAGCTACATACAGTTGTGCAAGAGCTGCCAGAGCTACACAGCATTTAGCTCACTTGATGGATTTCTCCATTTTAAATGGGTATGCTACAGACTTTTTCCATGCCCAAAGCTTTTTAAAGAATGACAGACATGTTTCTCAATAATCAGCCTAAAGCCTGGTATCAAAATAATGGCATTTTATTGGGAATATTATTCCATTTATATGGAATTATATTCTCAAGCCCTGTAGTACAGCCTTAGCTTTGCCTTCATGCTGTATTACAGCACCTTGGCAGAGCTAGGTGGAAACCGAACTTTGCCGGTCGCCACTTCATGCTGGCAGAATTGTCTTGTTTTGGTCCATAATGTCTCCAACAGGAGCAAAAATTCAGACCAAACAAACACAATTACAAAAGTTTCAACACCACCATGACCACAAAATATGTTCTGGCTTAATTTGTATGACATGGTATGTTTCTCCTTAACTGTGCATCTGCTGCACAATTGTTCAGAGCAAAATTTTGTGGAACTGCAAAGATTTGAAGCAGTGAAACGCTGATCTGCAAACAGCCAGGTATTTATATTATTCAACCCTGTGTTGCACACTATTGTGGCTGCCACCGCCTCCAGTTATGAACATGGACTCATACTTGCAAAAACCTGCAGGACACTGCTGAAAAGACCATTGCATTTGCACCCAGACCACTTGAAGAAACTGAGGAAAGCATTCCATTTTAGAGCAAAAGCATATGCTTTTGTGTAGCTACAATAGAGAACCTAACTTAGGGTTACAGATTTACAGCTCAGTGCTGTAATTTATACAGCACTAAACAAGGATTCAAACCAGCGCTAATGCAAGTCATCCAGTAGTGCAGAAGACTGTATCTATCTAAGTACAATATGGAGTACAGACCAAGAACTAGAAATGTGACTACTGAGTGCTTGTCACATGTGCTTTTCCTTCACTGTGTATCCAGAGATACAGGTGGCATAGTTGCACAAATAACAAACATATTCCTCGGCATCTACAAAAGAGCCATTAAGTATTCCTTGCTTAATATGTTGTCCTGGTTTCAGCTGGGATAGAGTTAATTTTTTTTTTCCTAGTAGTTGGTATAGTGCTATGTTTTGGATTTAGTATGAGAAGAATGTTGATAACACACTGATGTTTTTAGTTGTTGCTAAGTAGTCTACTAGTCAAGGACTTTTCAGCTTCCCATGCTCTGCCAGGTGCACAAGAAGCTGGGAGGGAGCATAGCCAGGACAGCTAACCCAACTGGCCAATGGGGTATTCCATACCATATGACGTCATGCTTAGTATATAAAGCTGGGGGAAGAAGAAGGAAGGGGGGGACGTTCGGAGTGATGGTGTTTGTCCTCCTAAGTAACCGTTACGCGTGATGGAGCCCTGCTTTCCTGGAGATGGCTGAACACCTGCCTGCCGATGGGAAGTAGTGAAGGAATTCCTTGTTTTGCTTTGCTTGCGTGTGTGGCTTTTGCTTTACCTATTAAACTGTCTTTCTCTCAACCCACGAGTTTTCTCACTTTTACCCTTCTGATTCTCTCCCCCATCCCACCAGGGGGGAGTGAGCGAGCGGCTGTGTGGTGCTTAGTTGCTGGCTGGGGTTAAACCACGACATATGTCCAGTCCAACAAAAATGACATGGCATCTTCCCCACAAGATCTGCTAATTCCAAACCCCATTGTCCAGCTCTATCTACCTACTGTCTCAACTCCCATGTAACCCTTCCCCACCAGAAAGCTGTAATGCAAGTTGGTCAGCAATTTATTATTCTAGAGAATTTACAAATATACTGTGATAATTTATACATCTGGATTATGATTCATGTCAATGGATTGTCAGAACAAAAGAGCAACTATAGAACCTGTGTTGTCAGTCTCCTGGCAAGGCAGCAGAGACTTATGCATCACCATTGCAGCCTGTCCCTCTACGTGATTCATTGTGGGGAAGGTTTGCAACTGATATCAAAGACCTATTTGTTCATGCACCATTGACTTCTGCTTTGCCATCATCCTGAGAGATTGCTTCAATAAATGGCCAAAACCAGCATTTACGTCACAAGTCACACCTGCTACTGTAATTACTTTCCTGTCCACAGTTTCCCGCAGAGTGGAGCCCAGAAGAATTAGTATCCAATAATGGATCACAATTCACCTGAATTCAGCCTGAAACTTTTCTGGGGAAGCGAAACATCATACACAGAAGATCAAACACTTGAATTAAACTTTGGAAGAAAGGTGTAATGACTGCTGGGTGGAAGGCTTCCTACAAACTTACACAGCACGTACTTCCAAAAGTGTAACACAGAAGGTGCTTCCCGAATGACTATATATGAAAGAGAAGTGAAAAGCTAAATGTTACTGTATAATAGATAACCTACTCTGAAACAGAAGCACAACTGTTTTATAAGATAAAACAGCCCAACAGACGCAGTAAAATCACAAAACAGACAGAAGTTACCATCATGGTGCTAAGAATCTGCAGGTATCTCACTTGTGAGAATATAAAAACTTTGATTCTTTTAAGGAGAAGAATCAAAGTCCATGTTGCTTCTCGAGACTGCCAGAAAAGCAAAAAGAAAAAAGAAAAAATCTTACACCTCCAAACTACCCAATAGTCTGACAGGTCAGAGTGCTTCTCCCTGACTAACACAGGAAACATACCTTATCTGCTGATAACAGGGGATACATAACGGTCCCCAAACAAGAAACACAGGAGGAAATAAAGACTATTCAACATTCTGCCAAATCCTGATTAACCACCTCCAGGCACTGGAGACCATTAAGTAAATAAATATAAAAGTTTAGGCTTTAATTTTAATAATTTTGTCCCAAATCAGTTTGTCTATTTGGTCCCTAAGTATTTGACTGTCTTGTAAGTACTTATAAAACTGCCGAGACAGTAGGATAACAAAGCTACTATTCCATTATTGCTTTGGCATCACAAATGTGCAACATCTTTCAAGAACTGGGGCACATGTAGCCTTGCAGTAGGTGCTTGGAAGGTGCTGCTTATGTGTTTGGTGGGTTGTCCTCTCTCTGCAGATAGCCCAGAAAGGAAACTTTCTGGCTTGCTGTTGCCACTGCTATACATCCTGAAGCCTGTCCTTCATACTTTATCTTTGCTACACTCTTAACCACATGGAGAAATTCATCCTGAGTTATAATTACCAAGGATTACTGAGCAGCAAAATTCCTATTACTCTTTAAAAAAACAAAAACAAAAACAAAAAACAAAAACACCACCCAAACTTAGATAAATATTTGCAATATTCTCTGTGAAAGAGAAAATACAGAAGCTAGAGAGACATGGGAGGAGGCCTTACAAGGATGCAGGCTTTTATGTCTGGTTTCCAAGAATTATAGGCATCTGCTGGGTTTTTGCCTAGTCTCTTCCCCACAACACTTTTCAAGTACATTTGAGATCAGCAGAGACATATCAAAGACTAATAAACTCTTGCAAGTTTATGAAAACAGGTACCTAGATACACAGCAGGCTGATAAATGTCCAGATAGAAAAAAATGAATCATTAGGTAACATTTTAAATTAGACTCCGACAAATCAACACATGAGAAAGCTCATATATGACCCTTCAAACAGAGCTTATAATCAGTTGTTAGGTGTAAATCCAGAGAAATTCCAGCTTCGGTTTCCTATAACACATTATTGCTGAAAAGAAGAAAACTATTGTAAAGAGTACAGTGCACAGTTCTCGGGTACAGTGGTCGTCTTTGACAAGTCAATGTTCCACAGGAGGATTTGAGAAGCTGCATTTGGCTGCATTTGTCACTATAAAAAACGAATGGGCAATGCCTTGGCTGCCTTACCACCACGGAGCTGTGGACAAACATTGATATTAATGGTCTGAGCACAGTTGTTAATACTGGGATCAGATAACCACTGAACTCTGTTGGCAGCAATGTGTCACTTTCTGCCATTCCTCATTATCTATCATTGAAAGTGGCATTAAAACATCAGAAAGTAGAAGGTGACTAATGCTATAATATCCTGGCTAGTAGCAATCATTTTTTATTATGATATTCAGTTTATTTTGTCAAACTATGTTAGTACTCACTGATTTGAAACATCCATTAGGCTTAGAGGGGACACACATCTACAAAGAGATAAAGATAACAACTTCGTGCCAGGCATTGATAAGCTATTTACTATACCACAAATCAAAGGAAACATTTTCCCTGAAGAACAGGTATACTATTACAGCAATCACCAAACATCTGCCTCATCCAGGTCAGAGAGGCATGCAGATGCTCAAATGACTTGAATGATCCAGAGTCTGAGCACAAAATACAAGTTTAAAAAAAAAAACAACCTACTGCGTCCTTCCAGGATAACAACTCTCAACCCATAGATTAGATTASTCCACCCTACCCTCAGTGGCTCAGCTGAAATTAAACAGAAATTGTACCCTGTTCAGTTCATACTAGATCTTGGCTCCCACCTCTTTTGATTAGAAACCATGTGTGTAAGTACTGGGGGGAAAATTAGGCTTTGGTCACCATTATTTCGACCCAAATCATAGCTTGTCTGACTTTTCATCCTCTTAGGACTTGACTCCTCATTCATTTTTGAGTGCTGTAGTGCTAAGGTACTAATCCCATTCTAAACATCGACAAGACATGCCACAGCACTGTGAACAAAATACCAAAGCGAATGGTCACCGTAGTAAATAATACTTCAGTCATATTCACAAGGACAGATTTCTACCACAAGTTTTTCTTTTGAGTCTTTGCTGGTTTATCCAAGTGTTTTCTAACACTTGACCAAATTAGCTCCTTACTTGAATCAAGTAAAATACTCAGTGGTAATCCAGCTTCCCTAAATCCAAGATTGTGTCATCTTATTCCTGCATAAGGGATGTAAATAGTAACAAGGCACCCCCAGAAGGAATAGTTTCAGCTAAGGATACCTTCTGACAGTGATGTAGCTCTAAGGAAATGTTTTTTTCCTCTCCTCTTCCTACAGTGGCACACCACTGAGGAGGGTTGCACAAAATTTCAGTCTATTCAGATGATTGTGTCCCCTCCTTTCTTTGAGCTGGCTTACTGTTTGCCAGAAATGTCAAATCTTTTAGCAACGCACTAAATTCTATCATGTGGGGACAGGTGTTTCTTAGAGTTGGAGAGAAGCTTTCCCCAGCTTTTAACCTTTCAGCTGTGGCCATTTTAAAAATTAAAATGTCTGCCTGTGCAATAAAAGCTGTGCTAACATTCTGAAGGTTAAGGTTACATACCATGAGATTCAGACATCTTTTCTTACAATTTATTATAGTGGCTTTAATATCATCTCTTTCTCTTGCACAGCATGCCAAGGACTTGTTTAACTATTGGTTAATCCAAACTAAAAGGCTAGGTTTTGAAGTAAAATTCTTTCACACTTTCAGGTTTTAGGACTTAAGTTTTGATTCAAGCCTGCCCCTTTGCTGAATATTGTCAGTGTTCCCTTCATTTCAATGCTTGCAGAAACTGCCTTTATCTTAATGATGAACTGGAAAGGGAAAAAATGAGTCTTGGCATTCTTTCCTTTGCTTTTGTACAAGGCAATTCTGAAAGCTTACTTTTTAAAAATAAAATTGCATTTTTTTTAAACTTGGTTAAGGTAGGGCTTTATGGCATTAAAAAATCAGGTCTGCTTCCTCACTGGGAGATTTGCATTTTGCCAGTCAGTCAAATGAGTCTTCCTTCCTTTTTTTTATGCTGTGGTATATAGGGCTGTAAAGCACAGAAAACAGACTTTCCTGTCTCTGGCTATGCACACCCTGGCTTCCCTCCCAATAACCTACTCTTCTGGTAGCGATTCTAGTCTGGGTTTTCTTGCAGTACATCTGGGATCTAGTTATAAGCTAGCAAGAGAATTAATTGTGGCAGCTCCAAGCTATAGCTTTTCCTCTCTGGCAGACTGGCAGCTGGTCCTTTTATAGAGTATCTCATAGCTGCAATTGAGAGGGGGCAGTCCAGAAGACCATTATGAATGTTTCTGGTTTTATTGTACTAGCAAAGTTCAGACATTTGTCAGGTATTACTGGTGATGAGATGCTCACTGGTCTGTTCAACACAAGTAGAAGATCAGGGATACACAGTCCTTAAATGCACTAAGTAGTAGAACATGTGAAGAACCATTTATCTGGATTACAGTCTGGAAACAGCCCTCAGTCACATATCATGAAGGGACTCTAGGAGAATGTTTTCATTCAAGTTCTCTCCCGCTCAACAGGGTCTATGCAAGGTCCCATGCTGGTGTAAGGGCCCACCAGTATTGTAGTCTGCTGGGCTACCTACACCTCAGCTCACTGTGAGAAACAAGCTAGAAAATTTCTGTCCTCCCAGAATAGCACATTACTCTTCTCACCTCAATTTTTGATCATTTTTKCCCAATGCCCCATCAAGAATAAAGATTTCATGCAAGAAAAAAAAGATCTGTTTTCCAGGAACCCATCACTCTATGCATCATGAGATGAATGAGGAGAAATGCAGGTCCCCCAACCAATATGCTTAATCAATAATCACACTTGTCTAGTGAGGCTGGAGCCTTTCTCAGATCTGGAAGGAAGCAGAGGTTGTAACCAGGAGTCTTTGTGATTAGGATAGAAAAATCGGCACTGCGACTCTTGCCTCTCTCACTCAGACAGGAAAGGGACATGGTGGTAAGCTGGATCCAAACACACCTTCACTGGGCACTTTTGGTTACTGCCTGTTCGCTGTTCAGCTTCRGGCTCTTTATCCATCCTACCTGATCTGACTCTCAGCTACTTTCTGTTCAAGTTTTCTCTCCTCCTCAGCCAGTTCTCAGTCCTCTGCCAAAACCCTCACAGGGCTCTCAAACTCTCTCTTTGATCACTTCTTTTCCCTGTTCTCAAGGGATCCAGGAGCACTAACTGTACTTTCCAAAATTACTGGAGCAAGCCCTTCTCTACCATTTCATGTAAGGATCCATGAGGTTTTAATCATCAGGTTCATGTTCATTAAATTATCTATAGTACCTACGGTTTGGTCGATATTTTCCCCAGGGTACTCTGAGATGAACCACCAAAAATTAGAACATGGTGAAAATTCATGTGGCACTAAGACAGGAACATAAAGAAAGGAGAAAAAAATACAGTACCAGTGCTCAAACAGAAGAGCAACGAACCTGATTACCTTCTAATGAGTCTAACCTGATCCAACAGAAACACTTTAGAAGTGAATGTTAAACTAGGAATCTGTTAATATGTGCTAAAAGATAACTGAGCCAAATTTCCATTGACATGACTGGAAATGATCAGGGCTTCGCTCTTATGAAAGGAAGCCTCACAGGTTCTTAGGGGAGGTAGATTTGCTGCTTGAACAGGAAGGGATGTAAGATTTTTTTTTCCTGCCCCTTATATTTTTTTCTTTATTATATCCATGGACAGTACATAAAGACCACAAGGTCATTGTTAGCTACAAAATGGGAAGCTCAACCCTGCAAATTTATAAAGACACATTTATCATCTAAGAATAGAAAAAAAAATATTTTAAGCTAACAATTAAAGCAAGAACATTTCCTAAATGGCATTGTGTCACAGGATGGCTTTTATAGGCATTAATTCAGACATTTTGCTATACACCACAGGTAAACTTCAAGATTGTACCAATGGGAACTAATCTGGTGCTATCACAGTCATTTTGGTGGGTCTCCACAGGAATTGATCCTGACCTAGCACATTGGGAGAGGTTCTTGTTCCATATTTACACTGGGGCAACAGAGCAGAATTTTGCCCCTCTGCTTAATGATACATAATAATTTTTTTTCCCTTTCCAGTGGGGAAAAAAAATTGTCCAGATTTCAGAAAAACTGTACCATAAAGTCAAGCTATCCCATTCTTCCAATACCACTGGGAGGAAATGAAAAAAATGAAGGTTCACCAAGACTTCAGTCACGTTTACATTTCCATTAAATTTTTATCTTCTGTCCTTCCACTCAGGTACCTCCCAATATCAGGGCCTTAAACTATTGCTTCTGAAACAAATAATTCCTTGACATTAGAGGCACAGATGGATTATAAGCAATTTGTACTTGAAGTGGAGGCGCTAATGCTGTCAATGAACCCATTTGTTTTTTCTTGCCCTTCCRCTACTGCTGCAAAGCACTTACCACAAAATACCTTGTCTCCAGTCCTGACCCCTTTGAGAAATGCAGTGATGAAGTGTGGAGGTCATTTAACCGAAACAGCAGCATCAAAACCTCTAAATATGCACTGACTCTCACAAGGAAGCAAGGTAGCAAGTTACTTAGCAGAAAATAACAATGCAAAAGAAAGCAGCCTCTTTTTCATATGGATGATTTAATGGTGGCTGTGTGACTAAACTTGTTCTAAAAGACCCTCTGATTTTTTCCAGGTGGATGAAGGAACAATATTTAACTTGGAAAATGAGCAAACAGTAGTACTAATTTCCCATACTGTTGATACAACTAAGTTTGTTTATCTGAGACTGCAAAAGCAGGACAGATCAAAGAGTGACCTGTAAAGACCTGAGTTCAAATCCCAGCCTTCATATGACCTGTATGAGCTGTTTCATCTCTCCTTATCTGTTTTATTTAACAAAATGAAGCTGTAACCCTTACTGGTGTTAAGTAGTAGCAGTAACTGTGAGACTGCTCTGCCAATAAAATGAAATCTAATTCTTTAATATCTGATATTTAATGAACACTAGTTGCTTTCTGTTTTGGAATCTGAAATGTACTAGTCTATCTGGAGTAAAACTCCAAAGCTCTGTATTTGCCAGTACCTTTACCAGAAGAACACAACTTTGGACCTGAGAATTGGGATGACAATGCCTCATCACGATCCCAGGACTGACATCCAAATATTTGGGTACCACTTGCACCACTCCGGTGACAAAATTAAGACATGTTAATACATTTGCACTGTGCAGATTTTACTGTGGATAGCATCAGTTTTAATCACAGAATTATTTCATGTATTTTCACAGTCAACAAATCACTCCATTCTCTATAGCCAAAGAACAATTAATGCCTGTAGTAATTCTTTACTCATTAAATATATTTGAATCTCAGTTTTGTTTCTGACAACTTTTTCAAGGTTATTAAGCAGGTGACTTCTAAGTGGTTTGTTTGTGCCACTCAGTCTCTCTCTCTTGTTTTTCACTTCTGCTCCTGTCTGACAGTTTTACAGAACAGCAATTACCAGCATATCCACAGTAGCAGCATTGTGACTATTAAAAATGCTACAGTTCAGATCAATGTTTTTAATTATTCACCAGAGCCGTGCTTAAACTGGGCTTACCACTCAGCCATTTTTTACCAAGCTTCCTTCATTTCAAATGGTTTGATAAAACCTTTTAGTCACAGACCCAGGATATTCTGTATTTTGAATTAAAAGGCTTTTTCTTCCCACATCCTCTATGGGCAGATCAGTGATTCTAATCTTAATATTCCTAGGATAATCAGTATTCTCTGTTTATAATACTCAATAGTATCTACAGATGTTTCTTGTGTTCATCAGAGCACAGTGCATGAAATTTATGTCTTAATGTCTACTAAAATCTTTCTGGGAGGGGATTCACCACTGGCTAAGTTGATTCTCTGCAAAGTATCTCATTCCCATATATTCATGACTATGAATCATCTTGGTTTTGGACAAAAATAATTAAACACAAAATACTAGGACTGTATTCTCCATTTGGAAACTGTCTTAACTCCCACCAATCTCAAGCTAAAGCATGGCAATTCAAAAATTTGTAATTAACACTAAATCACTGAGCAGTGTTGGGCATGTTTTCAAATCCAGGGTCAATGAGTAACATCTAAAACCTGTAAAGGTCTAAACCTTTTTTTACGCAGCATTTCTCTGCCTGAAGTGGAAGTCCAGCTCTACTTTGAGACACAAAGTTTGGGCAAGTTAAAAGTAGTAGTACAATACTAACTGGATCTAATAAGAAGCCATTTGTTTTAGCTGCTCTTAGCAGTGAGTTAAAGATATATAACCCACTTTCTTCATTTCCTAAATGTTCCAAAGGATATTTGTAGCTGTGTCTCTTTGGCACTTTCACCATGCATTTCAAATGTTCCAGTGCCGAGGGTGGATGAACAGGAATGATGGATGGTCGACTATCTGATGGATAATGCCACTATTTTCCATCTCAAAAACTGAATCCAACATAATTAAAGTTTCTTTTCAATATTCTTTTTTTCCTCTCCAATGCTCACTGCCTTCAATTTCCCCAACTATCACGATTTTTGCCAATATACAATGGGCACTATTTATCAAAAATGACATTCTCAGATAAAAGCAGCTCCAGAACGTAAGTACATGGTCTACAGCCTACAGAGCTCACTTCCACTGCCTTGGCCAGGCTGAGCTTTCTAGGTAAACAGTAGTTCCCTGTCAGTCACTGAGTCCTTTGCACTGACTGCTGTGTTTCTGTTGCCAAAAATTGTTTATCATGAAACATCAAACAAGAGCAGCCTTGCCCTGGAAGTTTGCAAAGCAGTTAGTTGAGAGGGAAGGGGACGGACTTTCTCAGCTCCACATTTGGTGACTTTTACCCTTTCTTTGTTTGCTTTACTGAATCTCTATCTTACCCAGGTGCCTGTAGAAAATATATCACTCAAATGTATGAGGTTTTTTTTCCAGAATGACCTGTGGAAACGCTATCAGCTATGTGGGATTATTATTCCTGTGAACAGAGAAGCCAAGAAAATTACCGTGAGCAATGCTCCCACTAAATGAAGTGTTTTCCTCACAGTCAGCTCAGCTTTTTATATTTCTCACCCTCATTAAGTAGTGAGTATGACAGTACTGGATATTCAGTGGTGCACTAAGGGGTGGTGCACCCTCACACACACATATTATACTCATGAAAGATTCAATAGGTATTCCCTTAAAACACTTGCAATCCCATGGCACCACAAATGGCCCTCAATCTAGCAGTTGTCTCCCAGATACTTTCCCACATTCTCCAAATAATTTTAACCACTGATGCTCTCAAGCATGTCAAGGGTAGTTCTGATGAATAAATTTGCAGCACTTACAAAGCTTAGCTGTTATGCCTGTAAATAATTTTGTGATTTTTGTGTCTGCTTTTAAGAGCAGACAGTATTTCCAAATGTTATTCTTTACAGTGGTCTTAATTTTCTGAATGTAATTCTTCACAGTGGTCTTAATTTTCTGAATGTAATTCTTCAAAATTCCTGAAATCTGGAATTCTTAAAGGGGAATGTAGGTGCATCGATGTCCATTTTATGCATCCAGTATCTAATTCTGTAAAATGTTGAGTACCACTGAGATGGGTTCACAATTTTCAACTCCCAAAGCCATTTCAAAACCTTGAGAGATTAGGCCCTTGGGAGACAGGCATCCTGATAAAGTGATGGCAGCATGAAAACCAAAAAGAAAAAGAAAAAGTCCGTTCTAAACAAAACCATTTTGGAGTATATGGAGAAAGCACCTTGCTAAACAGTCATCCTGGAAATTCCCAATGGGTCAATCTTTACCCCACTAGCAGACTTACTTTGCCATCTTGTTCTAACATCAAGATAAACTACTTTGCATGACTGTTGTCCATCATATGAGTTTATACCACTGGAGGTCAGCTGTGATGACAGTTGTACATTCACAAAATGCAGAATCCTCAGTTGTTAAGAGAACAGTTTAGGTGGCAAGTTATTACTGTCTCAGCCTGTTCCCTGTTTGATTAAATATGAGACCCACAGTGTTTTCTAGCCAGAAGGCGAGTGCTTTCCACAACTCTGCGATAGGGATAAAGCACAGACTTTAACAAGTAGGAACTGCTACAAGCAAACATAATGAGGAGCCATGGGGAAAGTTCAGACACATGAAAAAGAGGAAACTTTGAGTTAAAAACAAAACAAAAAAAGTCTATAATTGTAAAAATGCTGCTTTTGGTTAATAACCAATAAAGGTCTTTTTCAACCTGAATGATTCTATGATTCTATAACATGATAGAATTTTTTTAAAGCAGCAGTGATTTAAAGCAGCATGATTTTCCATCAATATATTTGTTTTGGTTAGACATGTACCAGGCTGAATCTATAAGAGTTTACACCTGATGAGAGTTGGGCCAAAGACCTCTAGCACTGCAGGAAAGCAGGAACTCATCATCATCACCTGAACCTCTCCCTCCTCTGAGGGAAGTGCAGGCTGAGGTACTATGTGCTCTATTTCCACAGGCAGAAACTTTAGCCAGAAAATGCTTTTCAGCATTGAAACTTCCACAACAATAAGAGTGGAAACATTATTTCCAGTAAACTGCYCCATGCAGAAGTTCAACTTGTTATCAAAAATCAAAACTACTTTTGTTTCCAGCAGCCCAAAACCTAAACATTTTGCCTCAGGCTACCAGAAAGGGTGAATGGGAAGTCAGTCTCAGAATGAAAACTATGAGGATTTTGTTTTTTCTGATGAGAAATAGAAAACATTTCAGACAGAACTATCCTTTAAATGTAAATAAGACAATTAGTTATAAACCCAATCTTTTTTTTTAAGAAGGTATTTTCTTCTTTTATCAGCTAAGCCTGTGCTCCAGCAGATACGAGAAGAAGATTATTTCCTGTCTTGCTAATATTAAAGCAGCCTTTAGATGCACAGCATGAAAACATCTCCCTTAGACTGTTTATCTAGAGAACAAATATAAGCCTATTGGCCAGAGTTTTCTGCAGACTTCCCTTCACTTTCAGCAATTTCAGGGCTTGTAAATCCAAGCCTACCAATGAAAGACAGTCTGTTTGCTTGTTCCCTTGTCTAAACTATAAAAATCAATACATTGTAGGGAGCAGACCTTTCTGGCATAGCTCCTCATAGTTTTCTACCTGAGAGACTGTGCTGACTCTTGGTGGCTAGAGAAACAGTCATTCTTAAAACATTCCTAAACACATGCATTCCTAAAACATACCTAAAACACGAGTCAAATTGTGACCTTCGAGCAATCAGGATAGCAGAGCACTGGACAAAGAAAGTCAGTGGATAGCTAAGAGGGTAAAATGTGCCCCTGAGCAGACAATTAGTTGTCCTGCAAGAAGCAGCCAGTAGCCACAGCCCACAAAAAACTGAGCACTGTGAAGCGCTCACAATGTTGAATTGAAATGTTTCACATCCAGAAGGGTTTCTCCTGGTGTAACTCAAGGAGTGGTCAGCAGACAAAACTTTTCAAAAAGTTTGGCTTAGGTCATTCCTATAAATGATGATGCCAATTATGTTGTCTCCACATTCAACAAACTCAGTTTATTCACATACAAACAGGTTGTTTCCATTAAAATTCCTTTTCTCTCTCTCTTCTTGTGTAGCATGGGTTATTTGTTTTTTCTAACTCTGTAAATTCTAAGGACAGGTATCTTGGCTGAACTATGGCCTCTGTCCCTACATGCTTTTCTGTTCTCATAACTTCTTTTTATTCATGCTTTTATCGTGTTTGGAATAATTTCTATTCCTTCTCCACCAGTCCTCATTTCTCTTTTCCATCCAAGCCCTTACACATATGCTTGTTTTGTGTTTTGCCTTCTGCATTTCTTTCTTAACAGCCTGTTGCAGCCATCCATTCTTATACAGTCAATTTTTCTGGGGATTTTCCCATGTTCAGGCCAAAGGAAGCCAAATATGATCTTAGGATTTGCTGCACAGATTCTGAAAACTTGCAATTTCTATTAGCTTCAATAAGAAATGAGCCTGTTCAACAGCTCAGGATTTCAGATCATTATTGCTTTAAAAAAGATCCTTATCAGTGGAATCCTAAATGTATACCTGGGGGAGTGTTATCCKACAAAATCTGAGCATTCTCAGCTCAAATATAATTTGCAATATGAAAACATCATGATCAAAAAGGTAGTTATTAAAAAAAAGCCAGTAATCTGAGAATGCTGTGTTAAAATTAATCACCTACGCTGGTTTCCTTTTTGTGATTCCTTAAGCATGCAGTTCTCCAGGTGCTGTTTCTATTTACTGTGTCTCAGTTCATCCATTTTTTATCAAGTGCTTACAGTTTAGATCCCTTTTCGTGAATTTTTTGCAACCCTGTGCTGTTGTCCATCTTAGCTGTGCTCTTTGCTTGCACAGATTTTCAAGTATCTTGTTCTCCAAATACACAAATTTTGATTATATAAAAACCCTTGGACTCTCAATAGCTTGTTTCTAAGAAGAAATGTTCACTTTACTATTAATTAAGCAAGACCACACTAGCAGCTGCTTGAAACAAGTGGAAAGCACACACTGGACTTTTCTGAATGGGAAGTCCTTCCTTCTGCAAAACAGAAATACCCAGAAGAAAACTGAAGGGCAGCTTTCCTGAGGGAGCAAGTTTGCATGGAAGCATTTACTCAGRTGTGAGACAGTCCCACAGTTTTCAAAGGCCAAAAATTACTGCATTCCTCCATAATTTTTTCCTATACATATAGAGACCGGTACATGGTTTAATAATGAGAGCATTGGGACCTGTGTCCTGCCTTTGGTATTGATCTGTTTAAGTCTCCTTGCCTCTGCTTCTTACCTACTCTTTCGAGTTTATCTTGCCATGGTATCCAAGTGCCTTCCACAACAGGAAAGGTGGAGTCCCTGCTGAGCATTACAGAACCAGCAGCATGTCTTCATTTTGGAGGTAAATACTCTGCAGGGTCCTGAGGCTTTAAGCTTAGTTAATTTACCATGCTCTATCATCCACCTTCCATCCATTGTGTTTATTTAAAAAGTAAAAATCGTCAGGGCAGAACCCAGCTGCACTTTGTGTTTGTAGAAAGACTTTCGTATTTGTTAATGAGATTGAAACCCCCACGTTTTATGATGAGGACAGAAGTGTAGAATGTATATGTATAAAATATATTTCAGGATGTCTGACCACCCTTTACTTTCTCTTTGTTCTATCCTAAAACTAGATCTTCACACCCTATTTCAGTCATCCCTGGACCTGCAAAGGTTTTCATATATGCTTAATTTTTAGCACTATGAGTAGCTTCAGTGTTACTGAAGTAACTCTCTATCTGCGGTTATATAAATGAGTAACACTTTGCAGGACCATGGCCTAAACTCTCAATAATACATGGTTTCCTCCTTTAATGCTTTTATTCTTCCAAATTATTCTTTAATTCCTATGTTTTTCAGTTCTCATCAGTATCATCAGACGACTAGTGTGGGACTGATTAGCACATGAAGAAGCATCATTAAAGTCTAGCTTTATGTTCTGCATCTAATTTAATCCAAGAAGTGTCTTATAAACCTATGTTTAACTTTTCATCAGATCAATTTTTCTCATTTTAGAGTTCAAAGTTTTTATCCCCCCAGTACTCATAACAGGAAATATTATCTCTACAAAGCAGATAATAGGCATGGACAGGGTCACTATTGTACCTCTTGGCACTTTTGGGGAATTTAACAGCTCCGCTGTGTGTAGATACATATTTTGCACTAAAATTCTCTCTCCAGTGTCAAGTGGGTATTAGACATTGCATTCATGTATACTGTTATTTTGTGCGGGGTATTTGTGGGCTGTTTAATAGTCATAGTATTTCACTCTAGAGGTGACTGCGCTTAAGGTATGCTTGGAATGAGTGTGTGTGTGTGCTTTGCTGTTTTGCAGGAATAAAGATGTTATAGATGTTATATGGCAATATATTTGAAGAGAGTTTTAAATACAATCTAACAATTTTTATCTCAAATGGATTTACAAGATTAAAAGCTAGTTAGAGACATAAGATCATAAGCTAAGATACGATCATCGGCTAAGATAGGAAGAAAGGAGGTGAGAGGGAAAAGGTAATCGAGATGAGGCACAAACAGATGAGCTAGAGTTATGGAAAGGCAGCACCCAGTAGCTGAAGCTCCAAATAAGAGACAGATTCTTGTTGCTGCACTGCTGAGATTATTTGATAATAACAGTCAGTGTGTTAAAGAGCAGAGAGATCCAGAGTCATTTTATTGGCAGTGTGTGCAACAAAAGGAAAGCAGGCAGATGTAACCATCAAAGTCTTTGCAGGTGAAATCATGAGTACAGTAAGAGAGTATCATCAATAAAAAAAGTACGTAGAGCAGTAGGTAGGAATCGGAAAAATAACAGGATCTGCACAACCTGCATTGGACAGCAAGACATAAAAACACGAGAGTAGAGACACCCAGGAATTTAGAATGAAGATTTGATAAGGAAAAGCAGGAATATTGGAAGCTTTTTTAAGGGAAAGGAGGGGGAAAATCAAAATCAGAGAAACTGCAAAGGAACTTGAGGGACTTCAGAGGAAAGAGATGCATAGCAGATGCTCAGAGATGAACAGCACATAGGAAGCAGTTCTGCACATGTAATGCTACGCATGTATGTATATATGAGTATGTAATATATTTCTTACTACGTAACACTACTTTCCTAGTGCAATCGGAGAATGGTCTGGCAGGCAAGCAGATCGCAATGACACACAGAACAAGAGAGGAAGACTTTCCAGGTGAAAGAAAGAAGTCTGTAGAGAAAGTTATTAGAGTAGTACAACAGTGGCAGGGAAAAGTCATAGCTGAAGGGCCTTTTCTGACGCAGTAAGCTGTTACTTATCAGAAGGGAATATGGGTAACAGAGATTTGGAGATGCTGAGACATTTGGATATGATAGAACTTAATCAAAAGAGGAGGAGAGGCACAGATATGAATAAAAGGGATCTTGGAAATAAGCTTCCTAAGAAAAAGTGCTGTTCATGTCTCGCACTCCACAAAGAGGTAAATGAATACTGGAACATACAGAAAAGAAACCCAGATAATGAGGAGGAAAAGGGTCAAGAAACATGCAGCGACTAAACTCAGTAGGTGAGTGGAAGCACATGAATGTTCCTCTAAACATCAGTCAGGAAGAATATTTATACAGATAAATTACTCTGTAGAGAAATATCATATTTCTAAAGTGTTGAAAGAAAATATCAGCTGTAATTGCACAAGTTACTCCAAAGAGGAATACAGGCTAGGAGGAAGCTCTGCCAGCCAGAGAATGGTTTATGGTATAGCTTGTTAGTTGTTTCTGTGTCTGAGCGAAGTCAGTCATGATTCTGCTTTTCTCAGCATCTGCTCTATCAGTCCAGTCTTCTGAGTTTTAAAAGGTACTTATTGCTTTCAAACATCATAAAAATGATCTATTCTTTTATTTACCCATAATATTTTTTGTCTGGGTACTAGGTAGCCCCATACCTAATCCTTACCAATGGTTTGTGTTCTCCAGTGGCAGGGTAGAGCAACCATCTCTGAAGCTCATTCCTTTTCCTGTATCCTATCTGGAGTCTGGCTGAAACTACATTTGCTCCTGCTACATATTTGTGACTCCTATTTATAGAAATAGAAGTTTGGAGATTTTTTTCTCTGAGATACTTTATGTTCATATTCCACATCACTGACTAAGTGACCCCTAGCTATGCTTCTGTGTTGTTCTTATGTATCATTTCAGCTGGGTTTTAATGAGTTACTACAGTGAGATTGCTATAATTTCCCATAGCACCACCAGAAAGTTACTGAAGGTAAAATGTCCCAAAGACATGATGACAGCTTTTCCATGCCAACATGCCTTCAGTCCTGAGGTCAAGCTCATACAAATAATTTATATGTTTAGGGGGATATTGCTCCTCACTTTCAGGGACAAGCTTCAACCTGTGCTGTCTTTCAGGGGGAAAATTAGTAGAAAGAGCGTCTCAGGAGTGCTAGGCAGGTGTATCCTGCTACCAAGAGGCTGAACCAGAGAGTGAAGACATTCCAACAGAGAAATGGTGGTTACACTGACACTTCATGACAGTAACCACACAGGCACATACATCAAAAGGAAAATATCTCAATCTGCCCAGTCTGGTTTCTCACTATGCATGATGTGTCATATTCACTGCAGTCTCAGTGTAGTATTGATCTGTTACCTTTCTCCTGTCTCCTCACCCTTATCCTCCTTCTCAATGCAGGGCAAAACCCCATGAGTGATTCCTTCACTGTACTTTCCTCTTCCCCTAAATTGCTTCCTTCACTCCACACTGTGCTTTCCCATTTTTTACTGTACTGCCACCTCTCTTCCTCCAAGTGCCAAAAGGAGACTCAGCTGCCATTTTCTCCTCCCTTCACGTAACAGAAGGCTTGATTTAAACTTTGTAGAAAACCTAGTTGTTAGGTTGTGTGTTTGAAGGCTCATCTTCACAAACACAAACACGAAGGAGCACAGAAGTACAATGCCAAGCAGGGGAACACCGATAACTCGATAAGAAAAAGGGAGTCCCCTGCCCTGGCTCCTCTCGGGAGGAGTTATCCGCCCCACTGTYCCGGTGTGAAACCCATCAACATGAGTCAATAGGAGCAGCTCCTCAGATTACCTTACAGACTGAGGGGGTGGCAGTTACTGCCTAAAGGGATATGGGGTTCGTTATGGGATGCAGGGGAAGAGCATCTTGGGATTGCACAAGGTTTATTATAGGAAGTTTAGGGGAGAAACCAAAGGTAGGGAAATGGATGGATCAAGGTAGTCTGGGGAAGAACAAGCATAGGAGACCAGAGAGATACAGGGATAAAAGGGGCTGATTGCATGTAAACAGGTTGCTGGTCAGTATGCTTATCTGGCCATGCCCTGCATCTGATCACTGCAGCCTGTCCTTATGAGACTCCTTTTCTGTTTTCCTGGGTGAGGAGACTCTAATTTGTGTGCATGTGTGTGTATGGAAGTCCAAATGCACCTGCAGTACCAGCAACTGGAGAAACTGGAGTGCTCGAGTGGTCTAAGTGCCAGCAACTGGAGTGGAGACCACAAGCCATAGACACCCATGTGTCCATAGTACCAGCAACTGAAGAGACAGAGACTGGATGGAGAGCAAGTGTATTCCGTGGTATGTATGCCAGTATGAAACTGCTAGTAAGTATCAAGCTGAATCAGCCAGCAAATAGGGTAAGAGGCTTGGGAGCCAGGTATCGAAACAGCCACAAGTCTGGGCTGCATACAGGAAAGACCAGAGGGTCTGAGTGCTGGCTGCTGGAGGGACCAACAAGTCCAAGCAAATTACTGGAGAGACCATGAGGTCTGGGGTCAGCAGAGACCCACTCGTATATGCGTGTCCATGCGTGAGGCAACTGAAGACTAAAGGATCCAAGGGCCAGCTACTCAATAGACAGAGTGTCCAAGGCCATCCATAGTGTGTGTCTGTGCACATGCTTGTGTGTGCAAGGGGGTCTGAGTACCAGTGACTGAGTGGGAATGGGGCTGGCATGCCCAGGTGCCAGCAACTGGGGAGACCTGGAAGCCAGGTGCTAGCTACTGGGCAGACTGAGTGTCTAAAATCAGCTATTGGAAGGATCCATATTGCATACATATGTATATACATACATAAATTTTCCACTAACAGACTTTCATCTTGATCAGTCAGAGGAACAAGATGAGGCCATTGGTGTTGTTTACATTCATGCTGTGTTTTCTGTATGTGTTGATCTGTGTAGCCAGTCATGTGCACATGTACATACGTACACATGGGAACGCACACTCAGCCTTGCTACTGTCCAGAACTAGGAAGATGGAGCTGCAGCAGCCTTGCCTCAACAATCTTTCCACTAACCTCCACGCAGAGATATCTGCAGAGGACATGCTGTACCCTACACTCCCAGGTAGAAGAATCAGTGTGCAGCAAGTCCAGTGCATCAGACTCACAAGTGCTAACTGGTTATACACAGGCAGTGCTACACATCTGGCTATTGCGCACATGCAGTGTATTTGCAYGTGAACAGTAGCCACTGCTCCTTAAGCCTCCAAAATATCCTTYGTGTTTTTAATTTGCGGTCAGAACTTGTCTTTAACAGATCCACATTATATGACACACCTGATGTTTCCAGGACCATACTGACCCAGGACATTTCCCCAGAGCAATGCTGATCCACATACAAAGCCTATAGACAAAATGTTATTTTGATATCGAGCATAAAAGAAGTTTTAGGTTCTCCCTGATATTGTTTGTTTCTTGTACTTACTGAAGAACATGCGTGGACAAAAATCAAATGTGTAACCTCTGGTATGTGCTTTCTGGTCACCTTTGTCAGCAGGCTTAATAAGGTAATTTGAAGACTCGTCATGCAAACTGAGATTGTTTCATAGTTTCTAGTGAAAATGGTTTAGCCACATTTCCTGTCTTCCAGCTTCAGCAAAATTCCTTCACTCCAAATCTCTCTGACTATGTATCTAAAATTTAGAAACCTTGCTGGCCATTATTCTTCACACTTCTATATGCCCACATTGTGATCTGAACCAGAAAATAAAAGAAAAACTTTTTTCAAAAGAAAGGTCATTGTAGAGGAGCTCAAAGTTGTGGTATGATATCGTTTGAAGTTGCCTACTGAACTCACACGTTCCCAGTGCTTCAGACACAGGGGTTATACAGGATTTTTTAAAAAAAGAAACTCCACTGTTCAGAAGCTTTTTCTAGCTTTGATGACAACTCCTCTGAAATTGCTTATTTTTCAGATCAGTGGAGAGTGATACAGAAGGTCTTGGATCATTACAGAACATGAAGATCCTTACACATCTGAGCATATTGCAAGTGACAGCAGAACATAGAGTAAGCCCCCAACAACACTGTCAGCAGCCAGAGTTAAGAAAATAACATTCACTGGAATTTTCCTTACTTAAAGATGTTTTCTGACTTTTTTATTGACCCAACACTGTTGTATGTTTAAAGCGGTCAGAGACGTATTACATGAGCCCTAGTGCTTGATGCAGAAACACAGGGAAAAGATCATCCAAGGAACCACATTGATGATCAGGTCAACTCTTCAGTCTGCATACAGATGTAGATGCCACCTATYTTAACAGCAGCACTTTTCCAATCCCTCCATCCAGGAGGAGGCTTCTGCAGGTTCAGGAGTCTGCAGTCAAGGAAAAGATGGGAAACAGAAAAAAGTGCACATTGCAACCCTCCCATAGAAATAGGAACTGTTAAAGCTCAAGGCTCTGAGGCTAGCTGCAAGCACAGCCACACCGTAAAGAGGAAAATGGCCATTCTGGAGCCAGCTCAGAGGTAGCGCTCCCACGGGCTTGCCACTGGCATGCTGCGCAGGTCAGCTGAGTGGCAGCAAATTTACCTGCTAAGGGTACACAGCAGCAAGCACAACGAACCTCACGCTGTTTGTTTCTTTCTTTAAAACCCCCGGCTCTGACATTCACAGGCTTGCATGTGAATGATTTTGTCTTYTTTTTTTAAAGAGAGTCTCTGAAACTTACCACCTAAAAGTTTGAAATTTTAGCCACCAAAGGGATAAGAAATCTTTCTTCTTTCTCTTAAAGGCAATGTTTTACATATATTCCCTTCATTTTCATGACATTTGGAACATGATTTCTGACTGCAAAATTCACATCTCTCTGAAGTTTCCATGCTAAGCAGTTTTGTACAGTGCCTGCCCAAAATGCCTTTCTTGTGGGAGAAGGTGAACTGCCTCACTGGAAGTCAGTGACCCCGGGATACCAATTAGCAGAGGAGCTGCTTGACTTTCACTAATACCGACCCACTTCACACCCAAGCAAGTGAAGGCAAGTCGCTATAGTCACATCAGCCACTGCAGAGTGCAAGTCCATATATAATACCTTCCCAAATCTTTAAGCAGAAGTTTGTTGTTTCATTCTTGAAATGTCAAGCTGAAAAGCTCACCATAGGCTACATCTAAAATAAGGCCATCCATAGCACAGCAGCATTGTTTCTCCTCCAGTGTGCCCTTAGAGCAGAGCACAGAGCACACAGCCTGCAAAAGGGCATATAGGTAGCACATCTGTGGTTCCCTGATTTGTGCAAGCACCTTGAAAGCTCCAGCCTTTGGCAGGCAGCTGTGAGCCGGGGAGAGAAGGGTACCACCTACATGAATGATATGAAAAGGCAGTAACCATTTAATAGAAATGACCGGAGAATAAAAAACCTGAAGAGTTACACATAACTAAGGTACAAATCCTGAGAGTCAATGGAGCCATTCCTGGAAGAAGTGTGAACACAGTTTGGTGCTATAAAAGATTTCCATTGACTATTATGATCATCTGGTCTGACCTCAAGGTGTCATCTTCAATTCTGGTTTCTTTTCACAGCACCCTCCCATTTTGCTCCTTTCCTAATGACTTCGTTTCTGCTTTAGAAGTTCAACTAGCAGCATGCAGAATGGGCCATTTACACACCATTATTGTTTCCATTTATTCAAATAAGAAAGAAGTTTTTAGTAAAGTCTAGACCACCCTGCAGCCTCTGGGTTTTCTTTTCCAGGAAAAAAGATGGTTGTTGACCTACTTAATCCACCTTCACAAAGGGGAGGGAGATTTGTTTTTATTTTCTTTATACTTGTAATCTTTCCCTCCTCAAATTGCTTTTTGGGAAGATGATCAACAGAGAAGAAAGAACTGTGGCACCTTGTGAGTGATTAAAGCTTTTCTCCCAAGTTGCTCTCCTCATCTATTTCATATGACATTTGCAAAAGCTAACATGATGTTAAATTCATCAGTTTCTAGAGAAAGAAAATGTCTAGCGATGAGAGATCAATTTGTTTCATCAAAAATAATTCTATTTCTTCTTGTCTATCTTGGGAAACATAATGAATACTTTAAAACACTTTCCAAAATATTTCTCAGACATATTTCCTATGTTATATCACATAAGAAATATTTAATTCTGCTCAGTTATCAGCTGGTACTGTTTCTGAGCTTTTATAAGTCTGTTTTTTCCAAAACCTTCCTTTAACTGACACTGTATAGCACACACACATTCCCATTTACTGCACAAAGCCATAGAAAAGCTAACCAAAACAACAATTTATATTTACTTATTTACTTATTTTAGGGCTGTGTTGCATCCTTAACAAAGGATAGCACAGTTCTGAGCTGCTCCAGAGGCACCACAGGAGGGAATCGCACTGCAGGCTGGTGGTTATTTACTGTAAGCATAGGTGTAAGCTAGCAGTAAATAACTACTCTGATGCTCAAGTCCAGTAAGCATCAATTGTGCTGGCTCATACACTGGCAGAAAATACAAAGTTAAAGAATTATCCTGTACCTGTCTTTTCCCAGACCATGCCTTGCACCCCTGCAGGGAAAGAGAGAGCAAGCACACACTGGTTTTACTTCTCCAGTGTCTCAGGAAAGCATGGAAGGAAGGATGTACCAGTAAGCCTCTGCCTTGGCATGCAGCCTTCCTTCATGCCCAGCTCCTGGAGAATACCTGGAACTTCAATGAGTCAGACATGGGCAGTGTCTGCACTGAAGCCAGTCACAAAAAACTGCCTAAAAGCACCATCTCCCCCCGAGTACACAATCTCAGGACCATTGTAGAGAGAGACAGGTCAACATTAGCAGTGAGATATCCTCTCTACTCTTGCAGTGATCTGTGAGCCAGGCAGARCAATAAAGCATTAATGTGAACAGCAAGCGTGCATTTGAGTGCCCGTCAATGCATAGACAGACATCGGCTTTYTATCTGTAAAATACTACCCCAGTTGCCATAAAATCAGTCTGTACATTCTCCAACAGGTCAACAGTTTAGTTAGGCAGTGAATATGGCCTCRTGTCCCACTGAAGGCCACATTATAATATGATGTAGGAACAGCCACTGAGCCTAGTGCAGAGCCCCTTTAACTCAGCAGGAAAGGTCCTTATTAATTTCATTCTCTTTATTGCTAGTACTAAGACTTAGAAGCTGTTCATTAACACAGGAATCTGGTAACGTTTAGTTCCTATTAAGCAGTTCAACAAAACAGGCTCTGTCATGTCGAAGCACACTATTTCAGCTCAGTGTATGAAAGGAATATTCACTCATAAGGATGTGAATTGGCAAACACCAGTCAGGGCCATATTTGGCAGCAGGATGTACCAGTAAAAAGCAAGCTGGCTAATATCAAGGGCTTGAGAGGCGGATGCATTTTGCTTGCTTTCCATTGCAAAGTGCTGTCTAATTAACATTTCAGTCCACCCTGAAAGAATGAACAGAGGGCTGTACGCAGCCCCCTCATTAGCCAGAGCCTCCCACATGGGCAGGAAAACTGTCTGCAGACTCCAGATAGAGCAGTCCAGACAGGAAGGTACACTAGCTGGCAGATCAAATAATCCATTCTTCAGCTAAAACCATGGAAAACATACAGCCACAAGAGAAGTCTGAAGAAGAGATGAAGTCCAAAGACAAGACTTTCAAAAATGGGTGCCTACTCCCAGCCTTTAAAATCCTACCCTACAGGTAACTTCATCCACACATCTGGTTTTCCTGACAAACCTTATTACTTTCCATCTTCCTGCTATAATTGTTTTATTTGCCATTTTACCCATTTTTTGGGGTGCCCTCACTTGTGCCCTCTATTTCTGTGCTGGTGACATGGAATGCTTTCCTAGGTTTTTCTTGTTTTCATTGGCAAGCATCTTTTTTCCACTGGGTAGCTTCCTCTCGGTTTCCCTGCAGTCAGTCACACCTGGCGCTCTGCTCAAGACCAGGAATACAGATGTGGATTTGTTACTGAGGGCTGCCAGCATCTGCTTTTGAATGAACGATACACAGGCAAGCCCTCAGTGACTGCATTTCACAGATCCAGCCGCAGCTTTCCAGGATGAAGAACTGACTATCTAGCTTATAACAGAAGATACAGGAATAAACACAGCTCTGAGGAGCCTCTCACAGCATCTGGGCTTCAGTGGCCTCTTGTAGAAAGTGCAGACAACAGCCACAATCAAGCAGACTAACTGTAGCAGTTCTGCTGGGTGTCAGAGCACCAGTATTCAAGGGACAATGAGAGCAGGTCAGACAAGTATATTAAAAAAAAAAAAAAAAAAAAAAAAAGAAAAAGATGCCCAACTAAAAGACAGAAAAGCATGTGTGTTACTGGGGCCAGGCGGCTCACAAAAATCACTCCGTATCACTCACACTGCAGTCCTAACCCAGCATCCTAACTTAGAGCACCTCAGCAGAAAGAGCTGTGAGGCTGGCAGATCCACACCATCCACAAAGACAGGGCAGTCAGCCATCACTGCTGAGCACCTGAACAGCCCCACTCACCCACACTCCAGCTGCTGCTGGACAAGCATGGACCAGCACAAAATAGAGCAAACACAGTAAGACAGAGTGGCTACAAGCTTTAGCCACATTAATGCAGTAGCTCACACTTACGCAGCAGCAGCAGCCTGACCTCAACAAGTCGTGAAGTGCAGTTATTGGATGTTACCCAAGATGATGAGAGTGATGCTAAAACACAGGACCTTGTCTTGATGTCCTCCTTCGGGATGCCATTTTGCCCAAGATTTTAGAAACTGGACACAAAACTCTGTGACACTCCCAGTCTGTGATACCACAGCGCAGATTCAGCTCCAGGCTGAACATCCCACATACACCTTTGCAGCTTACTCACTTCTAATAGAAAGTGGTTAAAAGGAACATGCTGCTATTTCATTTCCAATAGGTAGAAGCTCTGTATTTGTTTTTCTTTGTACAAGTGGAAAAAAATAGATGAACATACACTTTACTCTGTTCTTTTCCTGGATCCATGCCCAGAAATCAGAAATGGAAATACACACCAGTTCTAATGATTTACAGGAAAAATATAAACCCACATTTTCCCTTTGCGCAGCTTCCTGTGTCTCCACCACATTCAGCTATCAAAACTTTCAGGTGCAGGCTGTGGTAAATTGGTTCTCCAGGACTGTCTCCCTACAGTTAACAGAAAGCAGAGTACAACACAGAAAGGAGCACACTCCTGGAGTCACTCCAAAGCTGGGGAAGTCAAGGGAAAGATTCTCCTTGACTTCAGGGAGATTGGACGAGGCTCTGGAAGATGTGTATAAAAATAAATGGCAAGGAAAAAAAAAATCTAGTCTCAGTAACACTGAAAGAAAAAGAAACCTTGCAAAAGCATTATGGAGCACACTGAATATTGTTATTCTAATTGGAGGCTGGAGAGCAAGTTGCAGGGCAACCTCCAGGTCGCAATATACTCAGTATAGAGCAACAGTCTCAAAAACCCAGCAGCCAAATCCACATAAGCTGCTTTTTCAGTAGTTGCGCTACATGTCATCCTGAACATCTGTGAGAAGCACTTGCAAAACACTGGAAAACTAACTGCTAAAAATTGGTATCCATCCTGCACTGGGGTGAAAGACCAGTGAAGGGGCTGGGCATGCAGAACCTGGTCATCTTCTGCACTTTGTACAGTGGCCACCAGAGCTGCTGCAGCTCCCTGGTCTGGGGGCCAGGTCATGGTCCTGCTCGAAGGTGAGGCCCTGGTCTGCTCCATCACAGAAGAGTGGCTGTACTAGATTAGACTAGAAGTCCAGCTCCCCCTGCCATAACCTGTATTCAGCAGGAGCCATAATTAAAGAAGATCAAGTACCAAATAAGCACGGCATCCTTAACATTGTCCCAACCTCCAGTTGTTTTAGCTCAGGGACGTGAGCTGCTGTGGTTTCTGTATAATTAGTAACCCCCAACCCAAACTTTCTCTTTCCTGAACTTATGCAGTTTCCCTCAAACTAACGTAAATGTGGTCACAACATCCTTTAACAAAAAGTTCCACGTGTCTGCTACACCTTGCATGGGGAATCAACTTTTTTTTGTCTTTAAGCCTTTCCCCTATTAGCTTCATTTGATGTCCACCAGTTCTTGAATTGAAACACACAGTGAATATTCAACAAGTTCAACCCTCTACATGCCACCTCTGATAGATTTATATCAGAGACTCCCCAGCTGTCTCTTTCCAAACTGGAGTCCCAGCTTACTTTGTCGTAGCCTCCTACAAAAGATTTTTGTGCCTTTCATCATCCTTGCTGTCCTTCTCCAAACCTTTCCAGGTCTACTACATTTTTTTTTAAATACAGAGATCAGAGCTTCACACATTATTCAAGATGCAGGCAAACAGCATATTTACATGTAATGTCATGTTTTGTTCTGTATTCCTTTCCTTATAAGCCCCAACATTTGATTTGCTTTTTTGACCACTAGTGAGTAAATTGACCTTTTCACAGAATTATCCACTAAAGCCCCAGGTTCTCACTCCAGAGATCCCATTTCCTGGTATGAGCTCAGCTCACTACTCATCTTTTATGAGAACTGGATTGTTTGTTCCCCACATGGATCACTTTATCATTACCTACATGGAGTTTCACCTGACATTTTATTAACCAGTCATTCAGTCTTATGAAGTCCTTCTGCAGTTCTCCAGCCAGCCTTCACCCTTGCTGCCCCTACTATGATAACTTAGTATCACCAGCAGCTTCTGCTTCTCTCCAAGTCATTTTTGAGCAGACCTAAGAGCACACRGGTCCCAGCACACCTTCCTGTGTGATCTCCTGCCACTGCAAGAACTGACCATTGACCCTGTTTTCCAACTTTTAGCCAAATTATCTATCCATACCAGAACTGTCCTTCTGGTGTCACAGCTGCTTAGCTTCCCTAAAATCCTCTAATGAGGAAGCTGGTTTTTACAAAGGCTTCTGACAAAGTAGACTATACCACACAGATCATCTTTATTTACAAGCTTGTTGACTCCTACAGAGAACAGTAATACATTTGCAAGGCAGACATGCATTCTAACTCATCCCAACATGATACTTATCCAGACATCCTCTAATTCTACTTTTTATTATAGTTTCTACACTGTACCAAGTACTTATATCAGACTTACAGGCCTAGAATTCCCCAAACCACCCTGGAAACCTCTTGAAGTTGGGCATCACATTTATCACCTCCTGCTTCTCAGGTACAAAGGCAGCTCTAAGCCAGAGGTCACACAGTGCTGCAAGCTTGAGTTCCTCTGGAGTTTTTGGATGAGCACAATCTAGTCTTGGTGATTTGTTGCTGTTCATTTTGACAATTTGTTCTATAACCTTCTACAGTCACTTCAGTTTCAGAAAGACTTTCTCAAGGGTACCCCACAGGAAGGGTTCTGGCATGGGAAATCTCCCCAGGTTATTCCACAGAGAACAACAATGCAAAGAATTAATGAAATTTCCTTGCATTGGCCTTAACAAGTTTAAGTATTCCTCTTATAACTCAATTATCTATTACTCCTACACATATTCTGGCAGGCTTCACGCTCCTGATGCATTTGAAGAAACACGTGTTAATTATTATAAAAGTTTGGACCCCTTTTGGTAGTTGATAGGACAAAACCAAAAATTTGAATACCTTACTAAGCTTTATATATAACCTGCCAGAGTAGGATTTTTTTTTTTTCTTTCTTCAAATATAACTTCAGCTTCTTGACAGATTCTTCTTACTTCTGGTAATCTCTGTTTGGGGCAAAAGAAATCATCATGACTTCCTGCAACCTCTTCTATCAGGTAGAGTGTCCTTAAGTAGTCTTCATGCCAGCTTGGTGGTAACACGCTCCCTCATTTTTACACAATTACCCTTCTCCACATTGAGAACAGCTGTGATGGATTTTTTTGCCTCCCTTGCTCTAACAAGGATGCTGAACCAAAGTACATTATAGTCCTCATTACAGAGTTTGTAGGATTCAGGACTTACACATCACTTAGCACAAAGCCAAGCATACCCGCACCCCTTGCATACTTGCTAATCAATCGCTCCACGAACCAGCCATCGATGAGTACCTCAACACTTGATTTCTACATTACATCTTGTTACCTTCACCCAATCAACAAGAGGGAAACCAAAGTCTCCCATTACTGTTGTTTTTCTTCTCCCTCGCAGGCTTTCTCTTTTCCAAAGGCACTGTGCTGGCTGCTGCATCCTTCACTAGAGTTTTCTCCCCATGTGAAATTCCTTTTCCTTGGAGGCATTAGTAGCCACAGCACATTTCTTCTTAGAAGCTGACTAGTTCCCCGGACAATTTATTGTGTTACTGATGCATGTCATGATCGACAATGTAATGATGGACATGTATTCACACTGCAAATAGAAACAAAGGTAACGGGACTCTATGGTAACAGTGGAGAGGCTGTTAACTGAAATGAAGGCTTTGGAGTGGAAGACATGACTATAATACCAGCCAAAGTGGATAAAATGAGTAAAGAGGACAGGGAAAAAGAAGAAAGTGGGTGAAACTAATCCAGGACCATATTTGTCTTATTACCCTAGTGCTTCATATAGTGCTCACAATTCCAGTCAGTGGAAGGACCATAATAACATTAGGCAAAAAAATCCAGGAATTCACATGCAGAGTTTCCAATAAAGGACAGAGAGAAACCACTCCCTACGGTCTATTTTGTTGTACAGAACAACAACAAAAAAAAACCCACAGAGGCTTGTTGATAGGAAAAAGCCCCAAACACCCCCACACCAACAAGCTCTGATGCAACAGGACACCAGCAAGCTTGAGTTTTAGCTCAGCAGGGTTGCTCCCCCTCTCTGTTAAGAAATTCTCAGCTTTTCTTGCTGGACCAGGGCTTTAGTGTGGACTCCATTAGGACTATTACCATTCCATGAAAAATACAACTGCCATGAATACGTAAAGAAGATACTGTAAGACTGTTTCATGCATTGTGTAATTTGCATATCATTTCTGGTTTGCGTGGTGCCACGCTGTTTGAACCTGCCGCCTGTTCTGCCACAGCAGTGGTAGTGCAGCTTCATTATTCAACTGGAACAAAATCCAGCTTCAAGTCAGTGGGAGTAGGATTGTCCGTCATATTTGTACTTTTTAGCAACACCACTGAAAAATACCAAGTTATTATATTCAATTGTACAATGAAACAAAGTTAACTTTCTTTTTCCTGGTGCACTGGAAAGTGCTGCATAACAGTACTTCTTTTTGTACCTTGAAAGCAAGGGTTACATTCATGCAAGCAATCTGCATTTAGGAAGGAACATAGGAATGAACATATCAGATGAGACCTCTGGTTCAACCATGCTGTATCCTGTCAGCACCAAATTCTGCAGGGGAATGTTGTAGACGCCTTACAGTAGGCAAATATGGGATAACGAACACCTTATGCTTCTGATGTCTTAAAAGTAAACTATGTCAACCAGTTCTTTATGATACGCTTCAAAATTCTGTTTTATTAGGGAGGTACAGTTTTCATCAGCAGAAACCAATTCAGTAAGGTTGTAACATAATATGACCGTGCATGCATTCCCTTACTCTGTAAAGATTTTTAAAAATTATTTTTGACCTATTTCTTGTTGTGGCACTCACTGAACAATAGTTCTTCCTCAATAGTCTCTTGCATGAGAGCTGCAAAAAAGTGAATTTACTTTTATGTAAGTCCCTAGTAATGACAAGTTTTGGAGTATTTGCTTTGTTTTACTGCTTTCTGAGCCTGCTGAACAGTTCACCCTCCATGTATCTATGAAGTATAACATCCCTAACAGACATGCTACGTTAATTGCCTTATGCTCAGGGAAAAAATGAAGGAAAGGAAAACTATCTGTGCAGGTAATTTTCAAATAATACTATTAAGATGCCCTATGATTTTGATAATGCAAAACTTCCTCTAGAAGAGGAGTTAACTTGTAGACAAAAAATACCTGACTGCCAAGTGACCAAGACTAAGGCATGCTGAGTTTCCCTACTATCTTCACCAGAATCCATGGCAGTTTTTCCAGCTCAGTCTGAAGCAGCCTTCATTTTATTCCATCAACATCCTTACTAGACTGGCCATGAATAAAAGACCATGATATTACCATATAAAATGCCTATCCCCAAGTCACAGCACATGCACTCTTTCAGAACACGTTTCTTTTATCACCTGAAAGAATTGTTAGCACCCAACAGCTCTTGAGTTATGCCAGCTTGGCTGACAAGGCTTAAGTCACTTTACTGCAGAAAATGCAGTATAAACAAAAACATATCCTCCAACAATGACAATACCAAATTCAGGGCCATTCTGCAACATTTTCATTTATCTCTTTCAGACTGCACTTTCCAACTTTACTTACAAATAAAATTAGATTAGGCTTACGAGATCAAAGAGAACCTTGTTGCTGGACAGATGTAGGCTAATTGGCAATGCCTTGACCCCCACAGGGGTCTGCAGTCAGTGTGGTACATAAAGAGCTATTACAGTTAATGGGTTAGTTCTAATTGCACCTTCTTTCCCCAAACACCACACTAAAAATATGCCCCGTGGAGACAGAATGTGCTGCTTGGTCATTCACACAAGACTCAGGCACTCAGGAAAACTTACAGAGTGCTTATAGTAGGGACTAAAGCACACAACTGTGACATGATCTGTTAAAACTGAAAGATAGCAAATACAGGGAAGGGAGCACATTACAAAGCAGCTGACTTAGCTTCTTCCTCTAAACTTTTGCCTTCACAGATGCCACAGATTTCTGGATGGAATCCACCTCCATACAGACAATCATTTTCCCGTCATCTCTTTGCTCCTGTAGGATATTAATTTCCAGAAACACTGCATTAAGAAAGTCACCTATTCATAAGAAGATTTGAAATGCCAACAGCCCTACTTACATCCCTTCTTACTGAAGTCAATCACAAACCAGAGCATGAATTAACACTAACCACATGGGAAGTGAAAACCACTGTCCTTCCCATCACACCAGTCATCACTATGATGCTTTATTCTTTCCCTGAATCATAAAGTACCGACCAGTGGCAGAAACAGGATTTCACAGGATGAACCACTAGGTTCATCTGGAGGAGGACTCCTTTACTCCTTGTAGATGGAGGTTAAGTATCACTAGAGCAGAACCAAGAGTCCAGATTTATCCCTAATGTAATAAGGCCACGTCTCATACAATTTTCAGCCTGGTCAGAGTACTGGCCTCTTTGCAGGCTGCAGAGCAGACTTATTCCTGTTGTGACTTTTTCTTGTGCAACTTTATTTTAAAAGAACAAGAACACAGACCACATTTCTGACAACTGCATCAGTCCTACAATAACTTTCAGAAACCAGAGAGTAGAATGCTGTTAAACACTAGGTATTCATCAACATGGAGCTAGGAACAAGATTTAGCCTTGAAAATGAAAATTTTCAGGTTATTGGTGATATACTAAAGCACTTTGCACAGATTTCAGGTGCTGTAGGTATTTTCTATGGCAACAAAGCAAGATAAGCAGCTAGTGATACAATGACTATCCAAAAATGAGAATATCTAGAAACGCAAAAAAATTTTCCTTCCACCAAGCACATCTTTTCACCTTTAGAGGATACATACAAACTACTCAAATTAGTTAGTAGGGCTGAGGGGGAGGTAATGAGATTAAAATAGATTAGCTTCTTCAGTTTGAACAAAAATACTCAGGGTAGGGTAGCAAGACTTGGAGCTTGCCTCTAATTTTCTGCTGAAGTTAAAATACCACAGAACACAACTTTCTCTGAAAATATTTTGGCATTCAGACTGTGCTAGAAGTCCTGACATTTCAATACACAGCAACTGGATTTTTCAGTCGACTTGCTTAGGCAATGAGAAGAGCACATCTATTTCACACACCTCCTTATATATTTCTTTTCAGGAGCTAAAATGCCATATTTCCCTACAACCATAATTTTGCACTTCAAGCTAAAACCTGTTGTAAACAGCTCAAACCCAGAGGCAAAAATTGATACTAAATTTGAAATCTGGTAGCTAAGCTCTTGCCATGGGCCCATCTATCTTTGATGATCAAGAGATACTTCCTACCAGTTTCTCTGTGGGTGGCTATGAGACAGCATAGGATAGTGACAAGACACGCTGTTCTTTTTCCTCAGGCTTATTTCTGCCATGGTTTCAAAAGCAGAAAGCAATCATCCTGTAGGACTCTTCATTAGAAGAAAGCTGACATTTATGTCACACTGCAAATGCTACAGGGCTTTCCCCTCCCTCTACAATAAAAATAAGAAGAATACCATGAAATTCTATAAAATTAATATAGAACTTTTTCCTCCCCGTGGCAATTTTAGATTAGTAAATTGCCTTTAATGAAAAAAAACGTGTGAGCTATGCACATGTTCCTTTGCAGTTTAACCCCCTGTATTGCATGGGAAGGCCAGGTTCAAAACTCGGGGCTGAGGATCCTATCAAGCGTCTGAGAGACTAAAAGTGATGACAAGACATTCAGTGAAGTCCCTGTGAATTTCGGCGCTGTTTGCTCCATAAGAAACATCACTTGTTACAGTGATACAGCACCAGGGAAATCCCAGGACTCTGAGAAAACCCAGTTACTACCCTAAACAGTGACAAACCCCATGGCCCTTCTCCAGCATCTCTGAGAGAGCAGGGACTAATTCCAAAAAACAAGCACCACGCTTGGACACAGCACAGGCAAATGTTTCATCAGTACCAGGCTCAATTTGGAGGGAGAAGTCCTAAAGAGACACTGTTCGCTAGCAACACCATAACACATGCCTTAGCTGACATTTAAAATAAACCGGTTAAATCCCTATCTAAACCAGACACACGTCCAAACACCTCCCCAGGGAGGCTGCTTTCCCCCTTGCAGTGCCCACTGCCAGAGGTAGGAATGCAAAGTTGGAATTGCTGTGGCGCGGCAAGGTAGCCAGCATTGCTCCCTACCCCAGCGGGGTCTGGGCTCCGCTTCCAGCCTTCCCGCAGCTCTGTGCCCACCACCCTTGCTCCCTCACCACCGCACCAGGCTTGTGCTGCTTGAGACACCCACCCAGCTTTTGCTCAAGTCTGTGATACTCCACAGGTGTGGAAAGTCAGGTTGCTTTATTCAACAGCTTTATTACAGGGCTAGGAGCCTTACCTGGCCAAACCATTTTACACAGTATCTTTAGAAGCCGAAATAACCACTTGTATGTGTTAACTTTGTAGCATTAAGCTGATTCCAGGCTTAGGCTCAGCATTTAAAGAACTTAAAGCTTAAAAAATTAGCAGTCCTCTGTTACTTTATAACTCCAGAACTAGCTTACAGATCAGAATCGTTTTATATTAAAAAAAGATTGCGCATTTAGCCTGACAACCTGGATATTCAGTTTCATTGCTGTGGGATTTCAAATGACTAAATGTAAATCTCCCAAATCAGGCAACGTAGAAGCTGATGGGCCCTATCACAGCCAAGTATTTAGCAGCTCCAATTCCTCACTGAAGTACCAAAAGGGCACAGGGAGATGGCATGCTTATTGAACAATGCATTTTCTTACTCAGCATGCAAGGTTATTCTTAACAGGTAAAAAATGAAGCAGAACGAACATAATCAGCACAGCATCTTGCCTTTTAAAATATGTAAAATTATAATAGCACTGGAAGACTAGAGTGTGGCAAAACCTCATATAAAGTCATTAATTGAACTTCAGTACTAGGCAGTTGCCTTGCCTAATGATCTGTTTAATACAAACTGTATTTCTTGACAAGAACGTTCTATTTTGTTTATTTGTTTAAATCATAAATCAGACAAAGAGTGACTGAGGTGATGGTAGCTCTGTAGATAACGTTTTGGCCTCTTGCTCCAGCTTCTCTCCCATCTCTTGCCTTAGAACACAAAAGCTCACAAGAGTAGCTTGTGTTTTAGTTAAATATCAACTGTAACTGGTCRAGACTATGTTCTGGGAGATTGACACAAAGTTACCTCTTTTTTATTTATTTCCTCCTCGTGGTTCCTGGGTAAGAGCCATGCATATCAAACAGATGGGGGGCTGACCTCCTGGATGGATTTTACCAACTTGAAAGATACAGGGTTTTAAATTATTTCCCAGTCCCAAACCTTCCTTACTGCTGAGCTGAGTGAGTAGGTATCTCTTATTTAGAAAAGACTACATGCAAAGAAAACATACACAGCTATGCAGATACACATAAGATCATCCTACGTGTTTGGGAACAACATTCCACAATAGTAACACCAAGGCTAAATTTGGCCTGGAGTCTCYACATACACTGCTGAATCTTTCTTCCACTAGTAGTTCATTCAAACCTTCCATGGCTTTATTTTATTGCTGGTATTCAGGGTTTTAAATCAGTCCAGAATAAGTCTTATGGGTGGGGAGAAATGATCAATACAAGCAAAATGCTGACCTTGTCTTCAGAGCTACCTGTAGAGGGAACGGGTTGTTGCTGGCCATGCAGGTATTTCACTGAGCTGAAGAAATCCTCCGTGAGCCTCTGACTTAATAACCTTTCTCACCTTGCAGTTTCAAAGGAACTAATTTGGCACACCATAAAATGTTAATTTTCCAGGTGTTTCCTTAGAGGGAAGACATGACGCTTCTCTTAATAAAAAAAATTCTCCAAATTGTAACCTTTCTTTTTTATTTTTAAAGCAAGCCAGGGGGAAAGGGGGTGTCACTTACAATTAGGCAGCAAAGCCAAAGTCACAGATGGGTGACCTCCACTGTACTAAAATCCTAACACTCACACCAAGCAATAAATGATAGGAGCCTTATGAACTCAGGAAACAGTAATGAAACTGAAGCACAACACCGTTTTTCTCATAGCCTTAAGGGTTACAGTGGATTCTTCACAAATCTGCTATTACCCTCTCAGTTGTGCTTCCTTGTTCTCCCGCGATGGCACACCAAGCTCAAGAAGGGCACAGATGCGTGGTGAGCCTTCCCTGTACAACCCTGCTCGGAAGCAAAGGCCAGTTCATGCCCCCGCTTCCTCCCGAGCACGTGGCAGCTGCAGGCTGGCAGGTGTGAGCTGGCTATAGGACAGCCTGAGCCTCAGCCCTCTGTCCCATGTCCCTGCCTCAGCTGAGAAAAAGCACACTCATCAAAAGGTCCTTCAAAATAAACACAGGCTTCAAACAAACCTCTCCCAAGTGTACTTTAGTTGCCACAATCTCCCATCCCACTAACATGCTTCATGTCAAACACCTCCCAAGGGAGAAACATCTGCAGAAGTAGCCTGAGTACACTCAAAAATTGGACGTGGACTTTCAGCAGTATGTCCTTGGCACATGTTAGTCAGTATGGCTCCTTTGGGTCTGTGCCGTTTGCCTCAGAAAACAATAAGCTATGTCCAATTTCTACTGTTATTCCTTCTTTTCAAAGAAATAATCCCCCCTCAAAAGGCTGGTCTTTAGATTTCAAGGCTGATGTGGCAGGAGGAAGCACGCACAAAAATTAAGTCAGAGAGAAGACAGAAAAATATGCAGGAGGGAGGGAAAGAAGAGTGAAAGAGCATGAGAATCAGCTACTTGATTATGCTTCTGGAGAAACTGCCCTAGTAAGCACAACAACTCAATGTTACCTATTTGTATCTTATCACATCCATGTCAGCATTGCCTAATTTATTATATACTTGAGTAGCCATATTTGTATTAGTCTCTGCTCCACACTATCAACATTGCTTGCAAAACGCAGGCTACAGCGTTTCTCCCATGCATCAGCACCACCAATAGCCAGAAAAAAGAAAACAAATTCTGGTTCTGGAGCATACAGTAGGGCTAACAATTTATATACAGCAGAACAACAGCAGCTGGAGTTCATTTTTATTACCTTTCAAGACAAAACTGCAGACCTGGCTTTGTTACTCATCTAGACAAGATGGCAGGGACGTCACTAAGGAAACACAACGAAAACGCTACAAGATGCTATCTTACCCTGTTGAGTTTTTCCAGGAGGAAACAAAATGAATTGTACTTGCAAAGAGCACAGGCACTTCAATTTATGCAAAACGCTTCAGAGCCAGAGGACCCGGTCCCATGATCTCTGTGCAGCGCGGCCGACAGGCACTGCAGATGCCACGGCAAAGCAGAATCAGGCCTTGAAAGAAATACCAGCACTGCTGAAAGCAAGAGGCCGGTGAGGGGGAAGGGAAGAGGGAAGTTAAACTCATTGCCACAACAGGCTTCCTGGTATTAAAGCATGTCCCAAATACTATGCTTAACATAACTGCTCAGCTGGTTGCACCCCATAGAGGAGGCTGGGGGGATCCTAGCCCTCACAAGCTGACAGTCCCCCATCAAAAACTGACACCAACAACAAACACCACAACTGAAATCCTTTATTTATCCTTAAAAGAGCTGGAGTAGTCTCCAGGTCATTCCTTTTCTGTTCCACTTAGTTACTAGACAGGGTTCCTTGAATCACTAATACAACATTTAATCTTAATGGTTAATTTTAAATGCTTCAATTATGGATGTGAGCCACTCCCTCAGCCTCTACACAGAAACAGACTCTAGTTTTATATGGCACTGCCAGAACGAGGATCCAAGAGGCACTTAAATACTAACGTTGCTTTTGTGGCAGGAAAGGTTGCAAGTGCCCGGGGTTTGGAGACCTGTTCCAGCGGGGCAAGCGATTTCAGAGAGAACTAAGTTTTATAAATGAGCAAGACTACACTAAGAAGAAATGGGAATGTAAAGTCCTTCCCCTAAATTCAATAGAAATGCACAGTAGGCTGCTCTCTCACTCAAAGAAATCCCAGGCCAGCCATTTCTGTAAACTGTTGACCCAAAAATCAGTCATCTTGCTTCCTCTCAAGGCCTTACAGAAGTGCATGCACTGTCTCTAGCTCCTGGGCTTCCAACCATTCTTCACTTCTAGACGTGCAAAGAGGGAGAGCCTTCAAACTCGGCCCTGCATTTCTCAGACACTCAAAAGCCTCCATAACACTGAGGCACTAGCTCCACAACTTCTACGTGTCTTGAAGAACATAAAGGGATTTTTTTTTTTTTTTTTTTTTTTTTGCCTCATGTCCCTTAATTAGAGTTCAGTACATGCTACAACAAGATTAAAAAATCACAAAGATAAAACTTTTTTTTTTTTTTTTTTTTTTTTTTCCTACTGAGCTGAAAAAACTGTTTGGTATAATCCCTCTCCAGAGGCTTACTGGCTGGTGGTCATTATCAGCTTTTAACATTGAGCCTCTTGATGTCCCCAGGCAACTGCAGAGTTACATTAGCTTCATTTTATAGATGGAGAGTAGAGGCAAAGATGCTTACCTCGACATGAGCAGGGAGCCTGACTGAAACAGCCAAGGCACAACACAAATCTCTTGACACCTACCCACACGCTGTGCTCCTTTCCATGATGACAACTAATCCCTCTTCATTACAGAGCCATGGAGGAAACAAAATGCCACAACACATTTAAGCCTCTATAGAGGTAAAGGACAAAGACCCCTGTGGCTTACTGTGCAATAGTAATCAGTACTACTTTGCATGGTCCACTTGCAAGAAACCACTTCTGCAACTAATTTAATATCTCAAGTTTGCCTCCGCATTTAATCAATCACAGAAGCCCAGTTCATGCTGGGACAATCAGATGATGTTATCAATTTCACTGCTAATGAGCACTGAGGAACAGAACAGAGTTTTCAGTAGGTACAAACGAAAGTGTTAGGCACTGTTTGTGTTCACTTAACAGCGAAGAACAGTTGCGTATCCTTCCCTCAGAGGCAGGCACCTGTGTCCAGGAATGACAACACAGGTATCAGCAGGTCCTCTGAACATTATGATTTCCTGGAGCCAGATCAGCCAACCCTCCAAATCAGGAGAAGCAGCACTGTTGCCAGGGCAGGTACACTGTTGTAAAAACTACATGGGCAAGATCCAAATGCGGGTACTAGGGCTGCCCCAGAAAAAAATTTCTGTGAGGTCAGATGAGAATTAGGCTTCTAAGTGAAGTCAACTACCTTGGGGCATTTGATTCAGCAATGTGCAACGGCAAGATAAAAGTAAGACTTTAAGAACATGTTGGTTTCCCACTTTTGAAGTATATTTGTGCATTCAGCTGGCAAAGGTAACGGTAGGTGATTTTAGAAGGTTGCACTTTAATTCCTACTCACGTTTCAAATGCAATTCATTCTAAAAAAAAAAAAAAATTAAAAAAAATTTTAACAGGCTCAAAAGGCTTGATCCTAGTCCCGTTGATGTCTGGGGAAATTTTGCCAATCACGTCACAAGAACAGATTAACTGGAGTGGGGAAGGCAGGAAGTTAGATGTCTGTAATCCTGCCACCTTCCCATGCAACACTGCTCAAGGAAGCACATGCTCTGCAACATGTAACAGGACAGACACAGCATCCCCTCCACTAGGAAGGGGGCTGCATTCATTGGAGTCAGCGGCAGATAGCCCCAAAGCCATCACTGATCTGCCTTCACTAGTAGGTTCATGGCTATAATCTAAATAGAGTCACTCCTCAACTAGAAAATTCAAAAAAGGTTAATGCATCCTGGGATATTCTCCTGGACAGCCCCTATGTAACCATGCCCTCTTATGTGAGACAGTATGTAAGAGACCTTCCCACAGAAGGGGGTCATCTTCAGAACAGAAAGCAGGGAAAACTGTGGTTCTCTTGTTTCTACCAAAAGGAAACCAAGATGCAGAGATGAAGCAATCCATCCAGTCACACAGCAAGCCTATGGAAGATCACAGAGCTGAAAACACGTTTCTTTTGTCCCTTCTAATACCTTAACTTAAAAGCAGCTGAGTGGCAGTTTTCAGGAAGGGGAAGGAAGGGGGGGGGGGGGGGGGGGGGGGGGGAACAACCAAACCAGACCTGATGTCTGTGTCAATTCTTTTCTTTCTGAAGCTACCAGAAGGAAAATCTTGCTTATAAGAATCTACACTGTCTACAACCTTCCCAGTGTAAAAGGCTATGTACTTTCTTACTCAAAATATGAAAGTGTTCTCTATCCTCATACGATCCCACAGACTGAGGGGAAATGCACCATTTGATGTAAATCTTCGGAAGGAAACACAAATGGTCCCCATGGAGAGATAACCCGTTCTTCTATCTGCATCTGTCAAGTTTGACTCATGACAGAATTATGACCCCAAAATAACATTTTAATAAGTGTTTACATGCTACCACTCCCTAAAGACCAGGCTGATAAAATTCTTCCTCAGAACTAATTACGCTTCAAGACAAGGCTACCCTCGGTGAATGCAGCAGTAAAAAACAGGACCGGGCTAGACCCTTCTTCGGCAGGCGCGGGGCTCCTCCTTGTGGATGTCTTTGTAAAATTGTGCTCTTTGCACGTATTCCCCTGAAAAGACGAAAGAAACTGGTCATGTGTCAACATACCTGGAATTTCCACTACCTACGTTAGTTACATTAAAAATATGTGAACATATTAGCATGTGTCCTCTTCTTCTCCCGCCCTTCTCCCTGATGGGACAAGGCAGGACAGATCAGCTGGCTGATCTCCGTGGAATTTTTCCTTATTGTGGGGTTCACGACCAGAGATCATTGGAAAGGTAATGCCACAGCAGCCATTTGGTATTATCATCTTGTGCTATACAGACTGTGAAGTGGACAAGACCAGACATTGCCTTTTCAGGTGTACAGGTGAGAAGAGAAAACACTTGGAGACACATACCTGAAGATCTGAGGGAGATACAACGTCTTGGCATTCTACATTCCATCCTACATGTTTCAGACCAGTTTCTGTCTGCTCCAGACCACGGGAGCAGCAATGAAGCCGCATGAAAGTGAATGGAGATTTAAAATCTTGCCCTTTTCATCTCAATGTCCAAAAAAAGAAGGCTTCTACTACTGATAGAAGCTCTGCAGCTTGGCAGAGATAAGAGGAAAGATTAAGACCATGCCAGTATCAGTAGAGGTGCAGTTCAGCTTTTGAAACCCCCATACCAAGACTCAGACTACTGCTACTAGTAAATATTCCCACAGCAATCCTGAAAACAGTGGGCATCTCAAGCACATGTCTTTGAGCTATCCAGCACACAACCCTTCCCAAAGCAGTCTGGTTTAGACCCACGGTATAGTCCACTGTTGCATGATTATTCATTGGAGCATCAAACACTTTAGTTATTTATGTGTTTGAGGAATGAAAAGAGCTGAAGAGATCAGTCCTCTCACAGTCAACCAAGCCATATAATTCATTGAAGAAAAGCATCAGTTAGGCACAGTGCAGGCAAGAGAAACCTATCAGAAGTTCATGTAGACCTCCCTGTTCTGATGGCAAGACATAATTTCCAGCCAGAATGTATGCCTAATGTATGTCCACTTGCTCTTTTGCTACCATGGTTCTTTAGCTTCTCCCTCCCCTTCTCCCCCTGTCATTGTCACCCCTAAATGCTCAGCCTCCCAGCCTTCATTTTGCTGGTTAAACAAGAAAAGTTGTTGTAGTCTCTTCTTGTACCTTACGGCTCAACAGACCTGGGGCTGTGCTAACACCCGTCCTAGTCTGAGTTTATCTTCCTTGAACATGGGGTGACCAGAACTATCAGAGAGAGATATATATCAGGATCAGAGATTAACTTCTCCAGAGCATTAGTTCTTCCTTGTCTTCAGTGGGAATACCTTATCAGAAACATCCTAAACTTACTTTTGATTCCAGGATGTCATGGCTACTTATATACTGATATATACATGTGGTCTTTCCCCAGTCTGCAACTTCCAATTTGCAAAAGAAATTTTTGTGAAATATGGTGAATCTGGAACAAACAGCTTCATGTCTTTGGAGTCACTGTCCTCATGAAAGTTATTGAAATCACCATTTTACAATGTTCATCTGCTACTGCATCAGCATAAAATTGTTTCTTTTCTGCCATAGGTGAGGTTTGTTATTCTGGTTAGCCTTCAACGTTCATACTGTATTTAAAGGAATATATTTCTTTAACCCACAAATGATCAATCTCATTTTGATCTGTTATAATTAAGAAATAATATTCCCTGACTTCACTAGTGATTTCTGAAATCTACCCTTCTAATAGTGTATTTATGCACTCCAAAGAGATTCTGTGTCCTCATCTCTGGAAACTGCCTTGGTAGGAGCTGAAAAAACTTCAGGGACAGATTTTTGGCCCCAGCAAGCTCCCTTTTGGTACAACCTGTGATGTTCACCAGAACCTCTGACCAAAAGCACCCAGAACTCCACAACAAAGAATGCTCAGTGCACGCCTGGCCTCTCATCCCTCCAGGTCACACCTTCCAGGAAATCCACGCTGCCTGCTTTCAGCACAAGGTCTGTGCTGTATGATAACGTTTACTCTTTCTGGCACATATAATATATCACATTATCACATCAGAGTTTGAGTATCAGTCTGAAGTGCATGCTGTTCATGTTTAATTCGTTTACTTGTACAGTACCTAGACAGTGCTCTGCTCTAAAAAAGTCACATGAAAAATCATACATCAACCACAGAATGGGCAAAACTGCATCAGTGCACAAGGTCACTATCTCAAACTAAGCTTAGGGTTGTCAGAGATCGTTATGACTTCAAAAGCATATTTTCACTAAGAAAAAAAGCAGTAACAGACCTTYTTTTTTTTTTTTTTTTTAAAGGATCTTTATCCAAAATGCAAGCCATTACCCTAAGGAACAGTAAGTATAGCAGCTCTTTGTTGGTACAGAACAACCTGTCCTTTGACTACCTGAGAATGATTAACAAGAGCTCTCTAAATAGTTATTTAATTTCTGAGATAGCTGTGTAATCTGCAGTGATAACTTACTTCTTCATCCTACAGGCTCATGGAAATCTTCCACCCTGGCTAAATAACCTGAGTGAAAAAGACCATTTCATCTGCTGATCATAACAAATAAATAAAAAGCTTGCAATAAGAAGACGAGATCAGCCCTTTCAGCTATGTAACGTTGCCATCTAGTGACCATCTCTAGATGTTACACACGAGAGGGCCCACCTGGTTGTGTTAAATCTGCTGGCCTTATCCTGAATCACCATGGAACCTCACACCTGCAACTCCACCCTGGCTGACGAAAGTCAGTCAAACCAATTTGTAACAGTGTTGGAGAGACATCTTTTCTATATATGCAGCATATATATATCTTCAGGGCAAATTGATACAGACCAAATGTTGGCTCCTAATCCACTGACCAAAACAGATTTTGTTTACCCTGCTTAAGGCTCCAAGTTAATGGTGATCTATAAAGAGAGGGATAATAGAAGAAATTGCCTGCAAGTCAACAGCGAGGGTAACTACTGGAAAACAGAAAATTTTCAACAAACACTTGCTCCATAGTCAGATTTGAAAACTCAGCAGATAATCATTCACTATGATTAACCTTGGCTAAAGAGCAGTTTTCCACAACAGGAGTAATACAGATACCCAAGACATTAAAAAGGGGAGGGGGAGAACAGTGGGCAACAATAAAAAAAAAAAAAAAATCACCAAGTGGAGAAAAACAACCAGGGAAAAGCCTTTAAGAATGAAAGCACACCAGAATCCCCTCAACGTGGAGAGCTTTGAAGCATCTGGCAGTGCCAGCACTGGGCAGTCTGAGAGGCAATATTTGTATGGTACTGGTTGTGTACCTGCATCGCAGGATATTTTAGAGGTAGATGATAATGATGATTTTTACCCTCCGGTCTGCCTATATCTGATTCAGATGGTGGCCAATGGAGAAGATCGCTGGAGTTTGGGAGACTCCAGATAGGCCACTCAAAAAATTTACTGCTAATCTAAAACTCTGCTGTGCCTGGGCAAACAGCAGGTCTAAATAGCTTCACAGGGAGAAAACAAAAGGAATCGCTGACTTATGTACTGCCCCCTGCCAAACCCTGGGTTGCTGGCACATAGCACTTTCTTTCAGTTAAAAAAAAAAAAAAAAAAAAGTCATTCAAAAACTGAAGTGAGAAAGTTGGGCAGTAACGTTTTATTTTTGACCATTAGACATGGTTTAAAATATGCTGGAAGGAGTCAGAGCTAGAAAGGCCAAATCATCAAAAGAACCAAATTAGTGGCAAGTCCGAGTCATCAAAATGAAAAGACTCAGAGAGAAAGGCAGCAAGTGAGCATGATACTACAATGATATAGATAAAACAATGAAAAGTTGTCTTGTTATTCTTGACTATTTGACAAGGCAATTACTGTCAACATTTAGCACTTTCCTATGTCTTCCAGGAGACAAGGTCTAATTTTTCATCCTTTTGAGGAAGCTCATCACACCAAAATGTCAAGAATAACTAATGAGCTTTTTGTAAACACTCGGCAGAAAATCCATTTATAGGGTCAGTTGTGTGTGCATACAGCTCCTTCTACACAGGCTTCTAATTTGCTATCCTCCCTCCCCATAATTTGAGCACTTATAGTGACAGTATAAGTATTCTTCAGAAATAAATACAAACCAAAAGCAAAATAACCTGTGGAAGAAAAATTATCATCTGTCTGCCTTTTTAACAAAGATGTACTGAAAAGATCTATAATTATCACCTGAGAAGATGCACACTGCCCGCAAAAGCCAAGTACTCTGAAGAAGACAGCACAGCAACAGCTGCAGATATTTATGTTTCTCTCTCCCTTCATTCTAAGTATAAATTTCTTATGAAAAATTTTACCCAAACACAGATCATGAGCTGATGAAAGTGTATTGTCTATTTCCCTGACCTGGGGAAAGAAGTTAATTTAGAACAGACTTAATGAGTTATCCTCCCTTCATACTTTTTTCTGCTCCTCTGAATATTGTTCTGTTGCTAGCATTTTGAGTTCAGCTTTTTGATGCATTTTGGTGCCGTAAGAGAAAGATTCAGAAAACTAGCAAGCGCTATTGGCTGAGGGCCTAATCCAAAATATACAACAAAGACTGACTATATTGTTTCTTACAGCTTACTGTTTCTGAGCACAGAACACAGTAGAACTGCTTTTCAACTGCACTTTAATCATTATTTACTTCCTTTTTAATTCTTATAGCTGAGTGGGCTCTTTCTTTTAAGCTGATTTTCCAGACAAATCAAGTCCATATTTTGGATTCAGCACTGACTAACGTGCAACCAGAAAATAAAGACCGGAACCCAAGACTGCCTCCTCCCAGCTACATATCTTAACCACTAAACCACAAACACACACTGTTGGGACAGAACTTTAACGCTAACATGCCATGTTAGGCAGAAACATTGCCCGTTCTCTAAGTGTGATTAAAAAGAAATCAGTCACACAAAACTGTATTTTGTAGGGAGTCTCCTACCATAGACCCACTCCATGAGCAAACTTGCCCAATCAAGCAGCCCACAAGCCAGAAGAACAATTTCATTTCTGTGCCTGCAGAGAGTTCAGACATCAATTAATACCTGAGCTGCTTCACTTGTCAAGACAAGGATAATCCCTAACACATACAGAGGGACAGTGCAGACACTTGGGGAACTTCAGTCACGCAAAGATACCCCTGTGTAAGTTAGAAACCTCCAGGGTTTAAACAGTAGCTATACAAAGCTCTTTGGATCATAATTTAGGATTCAAGGACCTGAATTTATCCTAAACTCAATCTCAAGCACATAAATTCCAACTTGCACTTGGCCTTGTCCCTACCATCTCCCCGTACAATGAGTCTTGAGCTGTAAGGGAGGTTCCTAAACTCTGTGGGACCACTAACACACTAACCGCAGTCAGGAGTTGCAGTAGGATCGCTCAGAAGGAGATGAAACTGGAACAACCCTGCAGCAACAGGAAAACAAAACCATTCACATGCAAAAGGCATTAATCTACAGCCAAGTCTGCAAAACTGCATGCCTCAAAATTGCTTCTCTTGCTCCAACAAGCCTGCTATGGAGATAGATTGATAGAGAACCTCTGAGCCATCTTATTCTGTATCTGTGGTAGTGCTTTGCAGACTTTATGGCCATCCAACAATACCCTTTTCTTTCTGTAATTGGCTCTGCTCAATACTTCACAACCATTTTTGTTCTCTGTCTCTCTGGAGAGTTAAAAGGATTTAGACTTTAACTCAGGAGAGAAATTAAACCTCTAATTAGACCAGGTGTGTCTAGGATTGCATTCCCCAGGAAACCTAAATAATTCTACTTTCATTTTATAAATTTATAAATCATTAGAATGCAAAACCTGTAAATAGGAATTAGTCAGAAGCTTAAAACCGTACTGAAACACCAGGAATGAGTGCATGCTTCCCACGCTGAAAACATCCCGCGAAGCATTAAATTCCTGATCCAAAGCTCAGTGGAATTAGTGAAAAGAGACCCATGGGGGTTTGGATCAAACCTGAAACCCTGCAGCCATACAGTGTTTAACCAGATAGAGCTGCCCTGGCTTGACAGAAACAGCTCAGGACCTGCAGATTAGCTTACCCAGTGAGTTATATGAGCTTCCCAAGGCCCATGTAGAGGCTTTGCCTAAAGGATGAGAGCATGAATAAAGCTGGACCTGTGATGCTAAGTGCCTCTGAACAAGAAACAGTCTGCCTGCAGCTCAGAGAAAATTAAAGTGCAAAAGAAGAAACAATTTGCTTAAGGTCACATAGCAGAATCAGAATTACTATACGTGTCATCTGAATCCAGTTCTTGTGGCTCGTCTCCTAACCCCAAGCTCTGCCTGCTGCATTGGAACATTTTATGCTTCACCCAGCCTCTCTGGCTAACACTACTGGTGCAGGGAAAAGCAAGTCTTCCTGAGATAAACAGACATCAAACTCACTCTTTGCAAGGAAGAAAAGGTTATCCTGATAGCTCTCCTGAGCAGATAGATCTGTGGAGAAAGGTTACCCGCATGCAAATCAAAAAGCCCTCAAAGGACAGGGCAGCTCATATCTTAAACGGTATTTCTGTACTATTAGTTGGATTGCTTGACTGTCCAAGAAAAAACACCTGTGGGAATCAAGCAAATGGCATGTATGGTCTATCCATGCTAATCTATGAGGATGAAACTTGCTCATGTTGGTCAGTTAAGCATCTACTGATTTTCTCCATCATGGAACAAATGCTGGCATGTCAGTTTGTTTGGTTCTGGTTGTTTTTTTTTTTAAAAAAAGCACCTTTTGAGGCATTCATCAACCTGAACATCTGCCAGGGAATTCAGAAAAGTAATGGCCTATATTAAGGTTATTATACAAAAGGTTAAAAGGGATGCTGTCTCTGCCTTATACTAGATCTACTAAAAGTTACACATGGAAAATAATTACATACAATATACATCTCCAAAAGGGAATGAACTTTTCTAATATTGGTTCAGAGTGTATACAATTTTCCCTAGGACCTGTCTCTCCTCAACTTAGTCATAAATCTTCTCCATGGACAAAGCAGCCATAACAGCTAGCAGCCATCTCAAAACATCAAAGCAAAGAAATACTAAAGAAAGGTGACTTTGAGAATCACATGGCAGCTAAGGACAAAGCAAATATGACTTATATTAACCAAAGGAATAGAGTTGAGTAAAATGAGACTTGGATCCTGGTATTTTAGACAGATTTTGACATACACAAGAAAGAAAATACTGTTAAAAGCCAGTTTTCAGAGCCTATTTCACATTTTACTATTAATTCAAACAGGAAAACAAATCTCTCATTAAAGATTCCACATTTCAAGTCTGTAGTAGCCCTTAACTCTTCTTTATGCAATAGCTTTAGCTAGTGATACTACATTTCCTCAATTTACCTAGTTTTTATTAAATGATACTCAGCATGGAGTCCAAGGCTGTAGCCATGATACAATTCTCAAATTTCTTTCTTAGAAAAGACTAATGACTGGAAAATGATGAAGGGTTGTTTATCTGGTTCAATTTTAAAAACAACTAAAAGCAGATATTTTCATTACTATCCATCATCTTCTGTATTARCCACTGAGATTAGTGCAGATGAAGTATAGCCTCTAGTCCACCTTTCTAGTTTATTACTCACAAGAGAGAACCTATTTATCTGAAAATAACAAATTTTTAAACTTCTCATAAGATAAGAGTAGGACACTGCTCTAGTTGTATCTAATGATTTTTTTTTCCTCTCCAGATTACAAGTTAAGATTCTGTAATTCAATTCTATCAAATAGATGGGGGGGTGAGGTAGTTCTATAACACCACATAAGTCTTTGTATGATCCTTTTACACATAAAAATCAGATGCCCCACAGAAGGGGTTCTCACGATATTATTTTTATATATATATATATATATGAAACTTTTGCTTTCTAGCAAGAATCTAGTTAGAATATTCCACTCCAATTCCAGGTACACACATTTGGAAAGTTAAGATGGCTGCAACACAGGTGTATCATTTTTATTTACAAAATAAATCAATTAGTATCTCTATGCAAGCCTGAGATTGCCTTCTACTGTTTTGTCTCCAAAGTTATGTGGTGTGGGATTATGGAACTGGCCCTGTATCTGCTGAGCTCCGCCCCAGTGGCCTGCTGAAGTTCCAGTGCAGGATAGCCTGGTGAATAAGTATCACCAAAAACTTGGTGTGATCTAAACTGAAAGTGTTTCCAATACCAGCATTACTTTAAGTTTCTAAATAAAATCATGTAGCTATGGAAAAAAATAGATGAGGGGAAAAGGAGAGAAGGTCTGTAGTGTCTTTTCCAGTGTGGGCATCTTACAATGTTATTATTGAAGCTCAAACCCATTTGAAGGTTTCCATAACCATTTAAGATAGTGATCTCATTCCATGAGAGGCAACATCAAAGTCACAATAAAACGGCGGTGACACAAATACAAAGAAAACTCCTTCAAGAATTGACTAGGCATAACCTACAACTGCTCATATAGCATATGTGCTGTTCTTGCATACCACATGAAGCCTTTGAGGAGTACCACGAACACAGCACAACAGTGAAGAACTTCGTACAGAGAAATGCACAGAGACTGCTTGGGTGCACACCTCTCCAGTGCCACCCAAGAATATTTTGTGTTAGCATGTAACACACTGCCTACTTCCTCTGCTGTGGGCTCACAAGCAGTGATCTGCTCTTGTTCAAAGAAGCTACATGGCAGAGCTGTAAGGAGTGTCCATAAACCAGCGGTGCAGCTGAGAAAGGCAGTCACTGGTTTTAAGACCTCTGGCAGTATGCAATATGGTGGCTTTTCCACAAAAGGCTGGCAGAGAGTGAACATGTCCTCAGGATATGTTCAAGAAAACATACAGAAAAAGTGTTACAACCTACTTGGATCAGGAACACAGCTTGACAAAGTCATGAGGCCAACAACTTAACGAGGGCCCACTGGTGGTTCTGTGGCTCTTCATGTCAGGGTACCTTTAAAAAAACCCAAAATCCTCCTTTTACTTTTATAGGCCATTGTGAACTGCCTAGAAATACTGGACTTTAATATGAATCCCTAATCCTTGAATACCTCTGAGCATTTACAAAGAAAAATATTCCAAATTCAACCTCCTACACCTTTGCACTGTACCACAAATAGAGGTGTCACTCTTTTTTTTTTGAGGGTCAGACATCTCTGAGGGCTCAGTCACGTAATGCACTGATGTAGAAGACACACTATCCACTTCATCTTGCTCAGCAGAGTACGTACAGGGAAACAACTCTGAATTTGACAGCCTTCTACTGGCAGCCCTGTACTGCCGTGTCTTCAAATTACAGTCCATGCTGGAGGTAAACAGAGGGGAGGAAGGCAAGAACTGACCCTGCAATCAAAATGAAGTTGGCAGCCTGGCATTAGCACTCTCAGAGAGTTCATTATATCCCACAGAATCCACAGAAATATATATTCATACATTTCCCATTTTGTCACAGATAGTTTTAAATGCATAACCAAAATACTTTCTAGGGCTCAATATTTCACATTATGCCAGAAGGCAGGAGTACTTCACAAAGGACTTTGAGGTATTTAGAAGTTTTTCATGCAGTTCAATAAATACTGGTGTTCAGTCATACTTAATTTCAAAGGTCATTAAGGCTTTTACACTGCTCCAGCAAGTGAACTGTTCTTGGGATCTTTATCTTCTCCGAAAAAAACATACGTTGTTCTATGCATGTGATAAAACAAGTTTTTCGTATCCTTGACCTTTGGCAGTACACGTGAAGGCTATGTCAAAACTACATTTGAGCCCCAAGCAATAGCTGACCCTTTAAGCCACAGGAACAGCAAATACTTTTACAAACTTACAAAGCAATTGCATAAGCAATCTGAAGTGAAGAACCACCTGTACTTGACTTAAGGAAGGACAATTAGAATTATATAAACTATAGAAACAAATGTAACTATATCTGAATTGTTTCAGTACCATATATCTGACCTTGAGCTCAGTAAACTGTTAGGAGTTAGACTGAAACTTTTATCAGGATGAACGCTCTCCCGCAGGTCTTGTAAATTCCCCAAAATCTAGAGTAACCTGATCCCAGGTCTAACCCTGTAGGGGCAATTCCTATATTTCTGAAGGACAGCAAAAGAAAACGTATCTTCTGAAGATAAACAACAGAAATAGAAGTTTCTGTCGCCATGAACATTAAGTCTCATAGAGTATTAGATCTCAAGCAACAGAATAAGCCAATTTCTTTATTAGATCGCAGTCAGGTGATAGTTTGGTCCTAAATTTCAGCCTGAAATATACTGTACTTTGTGTCTTTGCTATGTAGGGTCTTCAGTAAAAAAAAAAAAAAAAGTATAAGACAAGCTTATTTTATTAGTAGCTAATGCAGGGATGACAGAATGTAGGGCATAAATTTTTGCTTCCCACTGTGGCACGTACATAAGTATGAAAAACCTCACAGAAGGTGGATCTTGGCGTTTCGTACAGCAGACCGGAGGAAAATGTTTTAGAATAATCCAGTTGAAGAAGGAGGAAAGAATGAACTCTTTGTTCCTTTTTAGTTACATCGTAGTCTCACCTAAAGGTCTGAGAAGAGAGCTGATAGCTGCTGTGCCAAGAACTCTGCTGTTGTAGATGCGCCTCAGCCTGTAAAATTGGGGTTTTTTCCCCTCCATTCACTCTCATTAATGTTCTGTGAAGCTCCATATAAAAGATGTTTATATAAAAATACATATTATTTTACCAAATGTCTCCGTGTTTATCAAGTAAGAGAAATTATCAGCCTAGCGATACTGTCCTGGTTCCGGCTGGGACAGAGTTAACTTTCTTCCCAGTAGCTGGGGAGGGTGTGCTGTGTTTTGGGTTTGGTATAATAGGAGCGTTGATGGCCCATTGATGTTTTGTGTGCTGCTGGGTGGTGCTTGCACCGGGCACTTTTCGGCCTCCCATGCCCTGC